>PVIW01000334.1:0-568008 GCA_004026585.1 Noctilio leporinus | reverse complement strand
AGGGGGGAGGGGGGAGGCAGAGGCAAAGAAGGGGAGCAGCTTAGACAAGAACCTAGTATAAAGGAACCATGGACATGGACAACAGGTGGGATTGACTTTGGGGGGAAAGGGTGGGTGGGGAGGGGGACAGAGGGGAGAAAAAAAGGGATGGATGTAATACAACAACAATAAAATTAAAAGAAAAAAAAATAAAATAAAATAAAGAAAGAAAAAGCAGTACGAATTAAACCTAAATACACAATATACTTATTCCCAGTTTCACAAAACAAGGGAACAGTTCAATATTGCACAGTCATTCAGTGGGCTCTATGACAAAGCCATCGAAAGTTAGAATTACAGAGATTACAGAAGGCCAGGAAAATATTAACAGAAAATTGGTAGGTACACGGACACAGACTACAAGACAAATCACAAAAGAATTACACTTGGTGGTTCTGTATCATAAATCACTAAGTGAAAAAAGGGAACGTTTGCAAATAATGCTTGTTAAGGCAATGAATGGTTGCTCCCAGGTGGAGAAATGCAAGTCCTGAAGGGCAGAGCCGGCAGCTCCATGTGAGCCGCAGTCAGGGTCTTGCGACTCAGAGGGATGATGCTGTGAAAGTTGTGATTGGCCACTGCAGGCACCAGCTCAGCGGGGTCTCCGCCATGAGGTTAGGGGCAGCAGGCATCACAGACTCTAGAGATCTCAAGATGGGACCCTGGGGCCCAGATTGGAGTCCAGTTAACTCCCCAAGTTAACTTCCAGCCAGATGATTGGGACTCAGAGTGCTGTCCAAGGCAAGTTTCCCTTACGCCTCCTGGGTAACTCCCCACCCCCCCACCCCACCCCCACCCCCCGCGCCCAAGGCTGTGTTTGAGCAGAATTTTCTCTGCTGCTTGGCAATCAACCGTTCTTTGATGAGCAGCCAGTGAGATCTAAGGAGGCACAATCAGAGGAAGGGAGGAGAGAAAAGACTACACTGCACATCACTGGGTCAGAGCCTGAAACAGTTCACTAAGGGACACTGACAAGAACAGGGGCACAAGAAACTGGGAGAAGTCCAGGCTGCTTTTTTGCACCTCCGAAGCAGACCCAAAAAATGTCCTCCAAACCCGAGATGAAACCTGCCCAAATTGCTTCTTCACTTTCTCCATGTGGCATGGCCTCCCTGTGGCCATGCAGGTGGGGAAGACATCAAGATAAGCAGCTGTTGCCCGGCTGGTGGCTGTGCTGGCCTGTGCTGGCCCAGGGACTCCCACTCACCTGTGAAAAGGGCCTTGTGTCAACCGTGCCTCCAAGGGATGTGCCCGGGACAGGCTGGGTTTTGGGGACCAGCTAAGGAAAGGTCCCGGAGGAGACTCTGGCTGTCTGGTCCTGACTCTGGCTCTATTGCTGACTCTATGATTCCTTCCTCTCCCTGTGCTGCCTCAGTTTCTGCAGCAGTCAGATGAGTGGACTTGGCCAGCCTTCAAGAGTCTATCATTTCATGCTGTTATTTCTAACAGCCCTTCTCAAGCTTTCCTGTGCCCCTTTTGGGAAATGATTTTTGGGTCAGGTTACATAATCTCCACACTTCTTAATTCATGTTGAGGCTATTCTGTGGACTGCGGATGGGAACAGGTTTTAAATCATCCCTTGCCAGGCTAAGTGCAAACATACCATCACTTCTGTGCCTGCCTAACACCAGCCATCAATGAAACTCCATATTTAGCAGATGTTCAGCAGTAATTACCTGGACATCAGATACGTTCTGCCTGTTTAATTAGTCAGCTATGGTTGCCCCAGATGTCCTCCCATGTGCCACTTCGAATGCTCACAATAAACACACTCAAAGCATCGTTCTTGATTCTGACTGGTTAGTGGAGCAAATGAGCAGTTGGTTGGTAACAGGACAGGCTTCTGGGGCCCCAGGCAAGGAGGACACATCACTCCCACCTACAGTGACATCTTGGAGATGACAACAATGATGATAACAATGTTGATGGGACCATATTGCTTGCTATTGAGAGCAACAGAAAATTGTCAGCCTGAAGCAAGCAGTTCTGCAAACGTTAGGTGGGGGAATTGCACAGGCTAAGGCCCCCGGATGGCTTCCAGGAAGCCTGCCAAAGAGGTATCACCCTAGACCAGGTCAAACCCACAACTGTGATAACAGAGGGGCTGATTCATGCTAAACACATTCACAGAGAGTGATGTATATCAGGATACCAACGTGTTGCTTTCAAATGAAATCACTACCTATCCAGGTAATCAGAATACTTTTATGGGCCCACTAGCACACTCCCTTTCCCTATAGACAGTCACATGCCCCAACAGGTATAGGGGAATTGATGTTAGAATTTAAATAGTAGCATCAGACTCTAGCAGGCTCTGCCTTCCCCTCTACCCTGGATGTATTAGGCATCACTCCTGGACAGGAGCTTGGGGCAGGCACTGCCCCAGCGTGGTACTACATTGGACACTGCCAGTGCATGCTTCTGTTCTCATAACTAACCTCTTACCCTCTATTATCATACCCCTATCGTAGCCAACTTCCCTGCTCTCTGCTTAGGAACACATGCCAAGCTGGAATCCAGAGGTGGCCACTGAGTGGATCAGAGGCCAGCACTGACCCTGGGGTGGACATCTTCAGCCAATCAGTGGCCATTACATTCTTGCCAACCAGAGTATCTGTAAAAGAAGCAGGAGGCCTGGTTGCAAGGATGAGGCACCCAGGAGGAATCTGGGCTGTAAGGAATACACAAGGCAGGGCTGGGCACGCTGGGAGGAAGCAGCAGCTGAGAGGAGGAAAAAGATCTGAGAGAACAAGGAGTGCATATGCTGGCGGAAGCAGATAGAGAGAGGACAGGAAAGAAGACACTGAGACACATGATGGCGAGGAGCTGCCCTGGTGGACCTGCCCTCCCTGGAGCTCACTCAGCGCCCCCTGGTTTCCCAGCATCAGGGCCTTAGCACAACACCCTGCCCTTCACTTGGGAGGGTGTCAATTCCCACAGCTAAAAGAACCGAAGAAAACACTACCTCCTTCTTTAAATGATACGTTAATCTCTAGATGCATTTTAATGCAATGGAAATTTGGACAGGTCAGTGAGATGTGTCAAAAGCACAACACTTCCCTTTTTTCCCAACCTTTCTTTTTGTCTAAAGCAGTTCTGTCCAATAGAAATATAATGCAAGTCATATTTGTAATTTTATTTTTTATTTTTAAAATATTTTATTTACTGATTTTAGAGAGAGAGGAAGGAAGGGAGAAACATCAACTTGTTGGTCCACTTATTTATGCATTTATTGGTTGATTCTTGCATGTGGCCTGAACAAGAATCAAACCCACAACTTTGGTGTATTGGGATGATGCGCTAACCAACTATGCTACCTGGCCAGGACACACATGCAATTAAAATTTTTTCAGTCACATTCATTTTTATTATTTTTATTTTCATTTTTTAATCCTAACCTGAGGTGTTTTTCCATTGTTTTTAAAAAGAGAAGAAGGGAGAGAGAGAGAGACATTGACATGGGAGAGAATCATCGATGGGTTGCCTCCCGTACATGCCTGAACTGGGAATCTTACGTGTCTAGACTGGGGATTGAACCCACAACCATGGGGATATGCCCTGACAGGAGATATTTGTAAAATCTCATCCCCATTCTAGTCACTATACTCAATCGGGTGACAGCCCAGTCTGTAACCAAGAGCCATCTAATACTTTAAGGTGACTTCTGAGCTCCTTGCTTAGAAGAGTGATAGGTTGTTCATAGAGTACACATCCCCTCATTTCTAATACCTCTCAGTTGCTCGATGTTCTGTTTACGGGTGTAACAAGTGAGCTTCTCCCAGTCTGACTGTGGATCCAATGGGCACCTTTGAACTTCTTCTAATGTGTTCAAAATGCCCTCAGAGATCTGAGGCAAATCTCCCAGGACAAGTGCATCCCAGGGGCAGCTTTCTCTATTCCCAGGTCACAGCCTCTGGCTTCTGGGAGCCCCCCTGCCTCCCACCCCATGGGCCAGGCCCTTCTCTAAATTTTGCTGCAGGCCTTGACTCACTCTGGGTTCCAAAGCTTCCCTGGAAGTCTCTGCCTTAAGTTGTATATTTTATATTATTTACAACCTCACTCTATTTTAAAAGATTTAAGGTGGCTTACCAGGATTATGCAAATATGGTAAGATATATAAGTAACCAAGCAAAAAATATACATTGCTAATTTTAAAGTTACCACACACTACATGAATTGTGGTGAAAGTGTTGTGTGAAGATTGTGAATGTGCATGTCTGTGTTTGGGCACACCCATGTTCTGTACGCTCGTGTGTGTAGAGTTTACAGTTTTTAAATATTTTCCTAACTTTCTGGACAACATCTCTATTTGCCTTCTAGTAAGGAAAGAAAAGAAAGGCTCTCTGAAGAGATTCAGGCAAGAAAGAAAAAGAAAAACAGGTAAGAATGCCAAACCAAGAGTAAAGACAAACTGGAGCCCACAGTGAAGTGAAAACAACTATTTTTATGACCAAGCCACATGCCTGGAGCTGGATTTTCTAACAGTCGATGAATGAGGTAAACCTGATCAGTTACACGGGTCACGGGGTCCAGAGGACATAAACAAAATGATTGCTCGGAAAAGTCTGGCTGTTTTTGATGTGGAAACCTGCAGCAAATGCCTCCCGCGGGTCCCCACAGAAGACACCATGTAATGCAATGGCTGTGCCAACAACACCTCACAATAAACACCACTGGGAGTTGCATGGGGCTTGTTCCTCTAGAGCCCCCCAGTGCAGGTTGATGGCCTCTTGCTAAAGTGCGGTGCAATAAAAGCAATTCCTTGAGGAGTGGAAACCATGAGGCTGGGTTCACAGTGGGTCTGACTTAATCCAGAGGGAGATGTTAAAGAATCAAGATGAGGACATAGATCGCCTTTCAAGGACCCTCCTGCAGCATGGCTGCTTCTGAGCTCAGCCTAGCTCAGCTCAGTCCTCTAGGTTATCAAGCAGAATCTTATGCTTTGGCTGAGGTGGCAGGCACTGACTTGTCCAGACATTTGTTCATTTCACACACGTTCATTGAGTACCTCCTGGGCACTTCTATTGCACAATTACTGCCAATAATCCCAGATCCATCATAATATTCAGAACCCTAAGCACGCCCCACCCTCAGGGCTTGCAGCCAGCCAGACACCATTTTTTCTGCATGGGAGCCTGGGGTTAACCTCCAGAGCAGGAGAAGAACATGCTTGCATACCAGCAGGATTAATAGAGGGTAGCAGCTGGCTGGGACTGTGTATGAGCTCATGGGAAGGGCTCTGGGTCCTGGTTGAGGAGAATGCCCTTTGCAGAGATGTGATGAAACCCATGTCTCATATTTTCCACCCTTGTTTTAGCTCTAGGGTGGGGGTCCAAAGCCTCTCTTCCCCCACAAAACCTTCTCTTGGTACCAATCCAATAAGAAGTGGCTGAAAATACTGCTGGGCCTTGATACTTATGGTGGGAAATCCATCATCTGTATACCCATGGCTACCAACTTTCCATCAACCCCAACCCTAAAGCTTTCCTCAGAGCCCCAGATATCCATACCCAGCCTGTTTCTTGATGCACACTTGCAAGTCTCACAGCTGTCTCAGTCAGAACATTCAGTCCCCCGAACACAGCAGTCTTCCTTTCTTCCCTCTTTGTACAAGCAGCACTAACATCCATTAACTATAAAAGCCAAAAACCTGGATGTCATCTTTGAGGACTTCATCTCCTCCGTTTCCCACAGTCAACCCATCACTAAAATTTGTTAATTTTATCCCCCAAATCATGTCTGCCATTTTTTCCCATTTCCGGGTCTGTTGTGAGAGGCTGTGCAAACCCACTGCATGAACTACAGGAGTCCTCGGGGGCACCCACAGTCTCCCCTGGCTTTCTTCAGGCTGACCCACAAAGGTGGGGGCCAGAAGTCCCACAGGGGTGGAAGCACACATCACTTTTCCAAGTTCTTTGATGCACTTCCTTGCTCTCTCTTCCCATCAACACCATCTCCTAGATAAGCATTCCCCTCTTTCTTTCTCTTTTCTTCTCTTTCTCACCTCTCTTTGGAGGCATTTCCTATTCTTCTTTTTCCTCTTCCTCCTCGGCCTTGGATATTTCTTTTCTTTCTCTCTCTCTTTCCCCACCACTGCATGCTCTTTCCCTTCTTCAGATATGACCATCATAGAAACTCAAAGTGGGCAGCGGCCTTGACTGCCCTCCTGCCTTTATGGATGGGGGACCTGAGGCTCAGAGTATAAAACACCACTCACCTCCATTCCCACACACTCAGCAGGAGGGTCAGCCCTGGGGATATTCCAACCCCAGCCCCTCAGTCTCCCCCACTCAGATCTAGTTCACTGATTTCCTTTGTCCCTGTCTCTCACAATGGTGGCCCACTGCTAAGGACAGAGGTGGTCATTCTTAGTACAACAAAATCAATAATCAGGGCACTTAGGTCTCTCTCTCTTTCTCTCTCTCTTTCTCTCTCTCTCTCTCCAAATTTACTGTGCACAGGGGCACCTGCACCCAAATTTCAAAAGGAAGTGTTTTACCCTCTCTAAATGTTACTTTGGTGGCTTTTCAGGCCTCCAGGTCTCCTGCTGGGCAGGCTGCTGCATTCTATTGCAGTTAGATGCACCTGCAAAAATTCTCTTCAAAATCCCATCACTTCACCATGAAGGATTTAGCAAAATAGAAGGTGCCCAGAGAAGCTATGGGATGTGGGGAGGGTGGGGGTGAAGTGCCAGACCCTCTGCCCATCTCTCCTATAGCTCCATATGGTCTTGGCGCAGGGGGGAACGCAGAAATCAAATAATGCCTTCAGAGCCCATCCAGATTTAAAGGAGCCGTCTGTGAAAGTGCGGCTCGCCAGGGTGGGAGTGGCAGGGTGCTCTGTGGCTACAGATTTAGGGTGGAGGCAGACTTCCAGGGAGGGGGGCAGCTGAAAGGAGGGGAACCATTTAGGAGGGCAGAGGTGGGAGGTAGAGGCAGGTGGATGACACCAGATGGCAGTGCACTGTCCTGTTGTGACTACTTAAAACAGGTAGGAAAACACCCCCAAGGTGGGTTAAGTGCACAGCCAACTGCACGGGATAGGGCAGAGAAACACAATCTGAACTTGAACAGACCCTGTAACCCAGGGTTCTATTGAAAATTCCACCTTTAGGCAGAGTTTCAAAGCAGATATTGAGCAAAGACAGATGCCTGAAGATCTCAGGCTCATCCTCAGGCCCACAGGAGCACGTCAGGGCCCCAGACTTGGCTCAGCTCTGAGTATGGATCTAGCTACAAAAGGAAGGGAAAAAAAGCAACAATATTTTTCAGATTGTCAAGATTTTGCACCAGTTTATGATTTCCAGCCAACACAATTCATTAAACATGCAACCAAGGGGATTTAATATTTATACCTTCTTTTATAAGACTTTACATGTGACTAAACCTCAGATCTGAAATAAACTATCCCCTGCCAGGCAGTGAAAAGTGGCCACAGTGCCCACAGGTCAAGGTACCCGAGACAATGAGCATGGTTTCGCCCCCACCATGAACTGGCCATAGTCCAAGGAACAAGACTGCAGAAGCCACGATAGCCAACATGAACCCAGCCATGCAAACCAGTTCAGAGTTCAAGGTGTGCATCCACCAGGGAGTGGAGCGTGTTATCAGGAAGAGGGTGGCTGTAGAAGGGGAGGAAACTTCCGGGAGATGGAGGAGGGAGGGGTAGGATCAGAGAAAGTAAAGGGGGCAAAGGGAAAAATGAAAGAAGAGGAAGGGAGAAGAGATAAAGAAGAGAAAATAACCAAAGCAGGGAAGGGAGGAAGCTCAGAGAAGGGAAGGGGCAGTGAGGAGAGGAAGCTGGGGATTGGGGAGGCAGTGCTTGGAGGAAAAAGGAGAGAAAGAATTGGAATGCAGAAGACAGTGGACCCCTTTGAGCAAGAAGAGGCTGTGAGGACTGGACAGCAGAGTCCCCAAAGGATGCACTTGAAAGGAATGTCTCCAGAGACCTTACTGCCTCTGGAAACCTGTCACCGAGAAGCTGGCATTGCATTAAGGAGCTGTGTGTGCACCTGCTAGGTTGTCTCCCTGCAATGCAGATTCTTACAACGTGGATTCTTCCCTCTAGATGAGGTCTGCCCAGCCCTGGTGCCCCGGCCCACCCACTTTCTCTTAGTGGAATCCATGCAGATCCTGAAGGGACACAGAACCAGCACCTTCCCTCCCAAACACACTCAGCCCTTCAACCCAGGAGGAAACAGTACAGTGATCTAACAGAGGAGGGGAGAAAGGCAGTTCCTGGTCCAGGCCCGGAGGCCAAGGCCCATCCTTCCATTGTGATACAATTTCCCTTCCAGCTGCTTCTGAGGGTTGTCCCCAACGGGCAGGGAACAAATGCCCTCATGGCTCTGCATCAGCCAGCCTGAGGATCTGCAGACATTGCTCCACAGAGATACTGAGGATCTGCAGACATTGCTCCACAGAGGTACTATCTGTGCTCATACCCACAGGGCAGCCAGACACAGGAGCTCCTGAGGGGATGGGGAGTGAAGTGGATGAAACAAGAACCCCTGCAGGGTGGGTGCACCGATACCAGCTGCCCCTACGAGTCCAGGCACCTTTCCCAAAGCTCTCTGAGACCAGCGTGAGCTGCTGGCTTTAGGGCTCTCAAGTCAGACCCAGCTATGGCCCTTCTCACCTCTGAACCAATGACACTGGCCTCTTCCTGTCCCACACACCCCCTTTTCCTACCCTTGACAGCAGTCAGCCAGGGTGAGTTCAAACCACCTCTAACAAGACTAAAGGGTGCCTCACCCCTATTGGCCTCCCAGCCTCCTTTCTCTCAGATCTCAGTCCAGGTAGTCTCCCCAGGGCTCAATGTAGAGGACATCTTCTTTGTCATTGAAGGTCTCAGCCAGCAGGCTGACTCCTGCAGGGCCCTGGAAGGGAGGGCAGGCCCTCCTGTCTCCTCTCTAGGAGCTCCGTGATGCTGTGATGTGGAACAGCAATGACAACGGCAGTAACTAGTGGGAAATAGCATTAATGCTGCTGTTTTAAATGACAGCCATTGTTCCTTGGCAATTTTATGATCAAGGCAAAGAAAAGGGCCTTTTAAGAAACGACAAATAGCACATTTAAGAAGCCCTAGAGGATTGGGGAAGGTGGAAGAATAAAGGGATTCTAAATAGGAGGCAGCACCATGCTGGAGCCTATCACCTGTCCCCTCACCAGCACCCCAAATCACACCCCAACAGGAGCAGCCTCCCAACACCACGGTGAGACTCCCTGGAGAGGTACCCAGAAGGCCAAGGCCACCCTGTGGCTGGGTAAAGTCCAAAGCTGGGCCCAGCAGACCTAACACAGGACAGGTGATGGTTCTTTCCCCGCAGTAGGGCTGCAGGAGGCACATCCCTCCTCTTCCCCTACCCCAATGCAGCAAATGCAGCAATGCAGGAAAAAGCATTTGACCCGAACTGTAGGCTTGGTGTGGTGGGCCCTGAACTGCAGGCCTTCCTGGTGCTTTTCTGGACTGGGCTGTTTCTCAGGAGGCAGCTGTCCAGCTGGTGTGAAGATGTTCTGACCCTGATCCTGGCTCAGCTTCTCCTGTGTTCTCATGGCAACACGAGTTCTCCAGTGCCACTCATCCCTCTCCAGAGAGGAAAATAAAGTTCCCCATTCCCAACGCCCATCCACCTGTTGGTCTACCTCCATGTCAACTGCCAAAGCTTTTAAGCCAAATACCTTCTCCCTGGGGCCCTCTGCCCCTCCAAACTTCCCATTTCTGACTCTGACCCCATCACCTTCCCGGGGACTTCTTGTCTCTACTTGCTGAAGTCCTGTGCCTCCTGCCAAGCTCCAAACAACCCTTCTCCTTGAAGCCCTCCTGGCCTTGTTCTTCATCGTCTTTCCTTAGCCTAATGCAGTGGTTCTCAAAGTGTGGTCATCAGCCTCATCTGGGAACTTGTTCAAAATGCAACTTTTTGGATTCTACCCAAAAGCTACTTAATCAGAAACTTGAGGTGGGGGAGCAACAATTGCTTTCAATAGCCCTCCTGGGGGTTTTGATGCTAATGACATCGCTGGCTGAGAGCAGTGCGTTTCAAGCGCGAGTCTGCATGCCAGGGCTGCTGGCCCGAGCACTGCACTCTGAGAACCGCTGCTCTAAACTTGCTGTTCCCACTGCTCCTCTGAGACTCAGGTCCGCCTTCTGTACCAGTGGCCTCTGCAGGGTGGGACGAAGACTTGCCTCTTTGGCGGTCTTGCAGATACTCAGCAAATATCTCCTGTATTGAACTGAAAAACAGAAGCCTGACTTCTGGACAGGCTTCCAACATGAAGAGGCAACCTCGAGCAACCAAAGGCTTTTTGCTTTCTCTGTGAAGAACACACAAGATTTGGTGGGTTTCAGGTCATGAAGGAGCTCCCTCCCGAGTGGCTGGTACCTCTAGGCTGGAAAGTGGCATCCAGGGCAGCAGGGAATGAAGTGTGACAGGCTGGGATCACTTCCCTCAAAGTCTCTGGCAACATTATCATTTCTTACCATAACGGCAAGAAAAAGTTATTTCTATTTAAATTGTCAATATTAATCTAATGCTGGTGATGAATGGAGTGGTGATGATAAATGGGGTGTTTAATAAAGATGAAAGATCCAGCAGCCTAGGAGAAAACCTCCTTTGACTCTCAGTTATCATCTTGATTAAAATTTCCATATTATTATCCTAATCAACAATCTTTGTTTAATGTGCTACAATTTCTATTTTCTCCACTTAGAGAGATAATTAACAGCACTATAAACATATTAAAAGTAAAATGCTTATTAAAATTGCTCTGTTATCCACATTTAACTTATTTTTAGCAACGCTTCATTGAAACAAACCTTGCCTCCTGGAAGAATTCCTGAAACCAGCTTCTGCCGGGAGCCGCATCCTGCTCCTGAGATCCCCAAGGAATAAGACAGCCCCTCATCCTCGTCACGCGTTCCTGTGTTCAACAGCTCTGTCAGTTCAACTCAGTTTAATTTCATTTCACTCAGCCTGACATCTCTTTATGCAGAGGCTAAGAAAGTCATGAATCTCCATTACGGATATGTGCCTGGTGGTCTGGGGAGACACCCAGGAGAAACTGAGGCATAGGAAAATACAAAAATGTCTCCAGATAAATTACTTTGGTGGCTCTCTGGAACACAAAAGTGTTGTTTAACAGTTCTTCATGAGCAAATAGTGCCCATTATGAGCAAAGCTCGGTGGGAGGAAGCCACAGCCCCTCACAATACAGAGCTTGATTCCAGGAAGGGCCCTGGGACACACACATGCTTTGAGGCCACTGGGAAAACTGCTGAAGTCTGACTCTTAAAACACAGCACTGATCTGCATCCAGACACAGAATCTGACCCCCACACCCCCTGCGGGATGTCTGCCTCACGCAACCTGAAACACCGGAGCCAGGTTGAAATGGCCACCTCAGATCCCTGGAATCACTCTGGAGGGCATGCCCTGGCCAAGGGTCTTCTGGTTTCTTCCTCCTGCCTACTTTTTTAACTCCCTCACTCCAGGGCAGACCCACAGCCCCAGTCTACCCACCTTATCTAGCCCTTTAAATGAGGTTGACTCTACATCAGAAGTTGTTCTCCCTGCAGCCACTGGGAGTCTGGAAGAACCACCAGAAGCCACCACCGCTGGGTAGGACTTTGGTTTAAAAGCACTTAGCACAGATCTCATGGAAGGAATCCCCTCTAAGACCTGGTGAAAAAGGTGTCATCTCCACATTGGACAGGTGAGGACCTGGTGACAGTGCTAGTGGCAATCCCAGTCCCAACTGGTTGCTAGGGGGTCGACACTCTAGCCCACTCTTCTAGCCACATTCAAAGCAGAAGGAGAATGGAGCGAGCCCTGTGCTGCTTCTGAGGGGGGCCTACGGACAGCCTCTGCTGGGGCAGATTTTTCCATGATGTATGCATTTTAACCTGGGTCACCTCCATGTATCCTGGAGCCTTCCACAGGGAAGGCCACTTTCTGCTAATCAGCATGAACCGTGCACACTCTCTGACCCCTCGGAAAGGAAGGCATCCCAGAGTTGAAACTCTCAGGGACCTGGAGGAAACGGCAACCCGCTCAGGCCCAAGGGGAAGGCCCATTAATCTCCCTCCGCTGAAGGAAATGAAATCATTATGTCTGCAGCTACAGAATCCAAAAGAACAAATTTCCTGCCAGGATAATAAATGGATTCTTTTGTGTTTGCATGGACTCCCATCACATGACCCTCCCGCCCATTCTTCATCCAGGTGACTTGGCTGTGTAAATACCCAGAGGTTTCAGTTTCGACTTCCAAAAGAGACCAAAGAACCGCCCACCAGAGCCCTGGGCCTGCCTGACCTGTCTGCCCTCAGCCTTTCCTGCCGCAAGTACCGCCCGGCCTGCAAACGGAGCAGGGCTGCTGCGCCTCCATCCTCTCCACGAAGGCTTTCCTAAAGAAAACCATCTCCCTCCCTTGGCCAGGGGCACGTTTTAAAGTAACTCCATGGAGAAGAGAGGGAAAGCTATTTCCCCACTGAACAGGCATGATGCAAGATGTACTCTGGAAACAATAATGGAGAGCAAATATGGGCTATAAAGTTCCCAGGGCCAGCAGAAGAGTACCCAGGTGATGCTCCCAATGGTGTACATTGGGGAAACAATGGGAGGCAGCCTGGCGGGCCTGGGCTGCACTAACATCCCCTGACTGAGGCCCTGAGCCATCCCTCCCAAGTCCAAGCAGGCCGTCAACTAGCCACTTCATAATGGACTTATATACAGGCACAACTCTGAGCATTCAACTTGTAAAATAGGTTTGGGTTTGCAAAGAAAAATTTGCTGGTTCAACACACTGCAGGAACTGGGATGCCTGGTGATCAGAACCAGGGAAAGCCTGTGCCTGATCCTTGCCCTCCTCTCCCCTGGACCCCTGAGAAGAGGCAACACCTGAAACAGAGAAGGAAACTCAACTCTGGGCACAGGCTGACAGCCCCACTTCTGCGAGGACGTGGCCTGCCACCTCTTCTCTCTGACCTGGTGCAGAAACCTCGACATCCTAATAGTGTGTGTTGAGGGTGGGGAATAGTGCTAGTCACATACCAAAGGCAAGGATGGCTCATCTGTGAAAATAAATGAGAGCTTGCTAGATGCTCCTGGACTCCACTGAAAGACTAACCTGTGAATGCATTGCAGTAAAATAATGGATAGAAACGATCCATGTCTTGGCAGGAAGTTGTGCCTCCTAGAGAGGTAGGTATTATGAGCACATATATGACTGCTACTATCTCAGGTCTGCTGGGTTATCCCCCTAAACGAGACCAGACCTTGAGACTCTATGGGATAAAAAAGCAGCAAGGTTGTCTTGTCTCTGTCTACTCTGGGCTTCCTGTATCTGACCAGAGACCTTCAAAGCCACACTTTCTGGCCTCTGTACCTGAAGTTCTTTACTCATGTCTTCCACAGGTTTTGTCCACAGGATTATAAAATATCTATTTATATGTCTTTTTCTCCACTAAATGTGCTTCTCGTGTTCACACATTCTGTAGAAAGATGAATGGATGGATGGATGAGTGGATGGATGGATGAGCCAAGTTATTCCACATTATCTTCAACAATCCCACATCTTATGGGAATAAACTAAATTAAAAATTGTAAAACTCCATGCTAAGTATTGTTCTAGATGATTTCTACACTTTATTTTACCTAATTTGCACAACTACCCCCAATAAGTGAGTTGCATTTTTTGACATTTTACAGGATCAATGAAGTGAAACATCATACTTGAGACCCAAAGCAAGGTCTGTATGAGACTACATCCTGTGTTGAATTGGATCACACCATCTGTCAGTCATCTTTCAAATCATAAGTGCAACAAACATTTGTTGAGTACCTGCTGTGCACCAGGCATGATGCCATACATTGAGGATTCAAAGACAAATCCAAACTAGGTTCAGACGGTGCTCTTGGGTAAGTAGGAAAGGAAACACAAGCTCTCCAGTGATTCCACAGCCAAGAAAAAGCAGATCACATAAAAATATGCACAACCCGTTTGAGATTCATAGTTAGAGCAGAGGAAGGAGGTTGGCAAATCTTTAAAAAAAAAAAAAACTATAAAACTGGGCAAACATGACAAGAACAACCATTCCAGAACTCTGAAAAGACCATCTGAGAAGTGTGTATATTGCAGCCTTCAGGAGAAAATAAGAACCCAGAGTTGCTACAGTTTATTATCTAAATTTTTCAGTTTTCAATAAAAATTATAACATCTATAAAACAGAAAAGTGTGACCCATACTCAAGAAAAAAAAGCAATCAGTAGAAACTGTGTGTGTATAAATATGTTCAAAAACTTAAAGTAAACTATGTTTAAAGAATTAAAGAAAGTGTGATAACAATAAACCAAAAAATAGAGATTTTCATGAGAGGATGTAAATTACAAATAAAAAAAAAAACAAGAAAGAATCACATGGAAATTTTGAAGTTGGAAAGTACAGGGCAGGGGGTGGGGGGAGGACAAAAACAGAATTTATTCATAAAATGTTGTGTATTTATTCTTTTTAAGTATATTTTATTAATTATGCTGTTACAGTTATCCTAAATTCTTTTACCTTTGCTCCCCTTCACCGAAGACCTCCATTCCCTTCCACAGTCCCATATCGCCTTAGTTCATGTCTATGGGTTGTGCATATAAGTTCTCTGATTTCACCCTTTCCAATGTTATTCTTAACTTCTCCCTATCTTGTACCCACCTACTATGTTTCCTAATCCCTGCACTATTTATCCCCTTCCCTCTCCTAACTGATAACCTTCCCAATGATCCCCATACCTATGATTCTGGTCTTATTCTGGTTGCTTGCTTAGTTTGTTTTTGCTTTTCTTTTTGTTTTTAGGTTCTGTTGTCGATAGTTGTGATTTTGTTGTTTTTTTAATGTTTATAATTTTGATCCTCTTTTTCTTAAATAAGTCCCTTTAACATTTCATGTAATAATGGCTTGATGATGAATTCCTTTAGCTTTACCTTGTCTGGGAAGCACTTTATCTGCCCTTCCATTCTAAATGATAGCTTTGCTGGATATAGTAATCTTGATTGTAGGTCCCTGCGTTCCACCACTTTGAATACTTCTTGCCAGTCCCTTCTTGCCTACAAAGTTTCTTTTGAGAAATCAGTTGATAGTCATATAGGACATCCTTTGTAGGTAACTCTCTTCTTTTCTCTTGCTGCTTTTAGGATTCCGTCTTTATCATTAACCTTTGGCATTTTAATTACGATGTGTCTTGGTGTGGTCCTCTTTGGGCCTAGCTTGTTTGGGACTCTGTGCTTCCTGGACTTGAATGTATATTTCCTTCACCAAATTTGAGAAGTTTTCCTTCATTATTTTAATTAATTAATTTATTTATTCTTAAAGGGAGGGGGGAAGGGAGGAAGAGAAAAGGAGGGGTCCTTCATTATTTTTTCAAATAAGCTTTCAATTTCTTGCTCTTCCTTTTCTCTTTCTGGCATATTTAAATTCATCCCAGAGGTTCCTAAGCCTCTCCTCATTTTTTTCAATTCTTGTTTCCTCACTCTGTATTAGTTGACTGTTTATTTCTTCTTTATGTTCCAAATTATTGATTTGAACCCATTTTCTTTCCCTTCACCAGTGGTTTCATGTATATTTTCCTTTGTTTCACTTAGCCTAGGCTTCGCTTCTTCCCTTATCAGTTTGCCGTATTTAAGCATGAGCATCTTTATCACCAACATTTTAAACTGTACGTCTGTCAGGCTGGCTAGTTCTTCATCACTTAGTTTGCCCACTGAGACCTTGATTTTTTTCCCTTTTTGAGCCTCCTCATCTTGACCTGTGTATTTATTCTTACATGTTTAAACTGCAGTCGCCTTCAAAGTACTCTCCATTTGATGCAATACAACTATCAAGATGTTTTTCCACTACTCAAAACAGTTTTTTAAATCATCAATTTTGATGTCTTTTTGTGTTTCTGCTAACTTTTGTTTCACTTCTTCCACAATAGCAAAATGTTTCCCTTTGGGGACTATTTTCATCCAGGAAACAAAAAGAAATGTCACTCAGGGTGACATCAGGTGAACAGGGAGGGTGAGGTATGAGGGTCATGCCATTTTTGGTCAAAAACTGCTGAATACTCAAAGCAATGTGGGCAGGTGCACTTGGAAATCACTCATCATCTTCAGAAATATTCACTGAAGCTGAACGCAGCCCCTGGCAACAACGCCAGCTGGTGCACTGATACAGATGGGTTCCTAGAACACTCATCCAGCCAGGAAAGCCTGTACTACAAGGGGCCCATGCTCCAGAAAACAATTCTGGTTTTGGGGGAGCCTCCCCTCATGTAATAACTGAAATTAAAAACTTACTAGAAAAGCTAAGTGAAAGATTCAAGATGGAGCCCTGGCCGGTAGCACAGTGGTTAAGGCACCCACCTGCGAACCCAAAGGTCACAGGTTCGATTCCCCAGCCAGGGCACATAACCAGGTTGCAAACCAGGTCTCCAGTCAGGTCTGTGGCTGGAGGCAGGTGAAACACAACCATACATTGATGTCTCTCTCCCTCTCTGACTCTCTCCCTTCCCCTCTTTCTAAAAATAATGAAATAAAATCTTAAAAAAAAAAAAAGATTCAAGATGGAAAAAAACAGTGAGGTTAAAGATAAATTAATGGAAATTATAACTGTGAAACACAGAAAGAAATTAAAGTAAAAAGTTACAGAACCTTACACACTTATTGGATAACATGAATCATACCAAAACACATTTGATGAATTAGGAAGGAAAAAAGTAACAAAATTTTTTGAAAAATAATGACTTAAAACTTTTAAAATTTGATAAAACACTGATTTGTATACATTCAAGAAGCTCAATGAACTGAAGTAAGATAAGTACAAGGAGACTCTATGTCAACACATAATAGTCAAGCTTTTAAAGGAGAAGATTTTGAACACAGAAAGGGAAAAATTATGAACATACAGAGGACCATCAATATGATGAATACCTGGCCTCTTTTCTGAAACAATGGAGGCCCAAAGGCAGTGAAATAATGTTCAAAGTGCTAAAACAAAACTATCAACCAGGAATTCTATATCCAGCAAAACTATCCTACAAAAACAGTCAAAATAAAGACATCCCCAGAAAAGCAGATAGAAAGTACTCATTGCTAGCAAGTCTGCCTTATGAAATATAGTAAAGTTTGTCATTCAAAATGGAAGGAAATGACACCAGAAGGTAACTGGAAAATGTAGGAAGAAATGAAAAGAAATGGAAATGGTAACTATGTGGGTTAATATAAAAGACTCTAGGAATATATTTTTCCTCATGTTTTCTCTTATGTCTTTAAAAAGCATTACATTATAAAATGTAACAACTGTAACAATGTATTGTTTAGTTTATAATATCTATAAACATAATAGATACAAAACAACATTAACAACATGAAGGAGAGGATCAGGGCATCACTTCAACCAAGCCATTAAGGATGTGTGTGATATTAAGAGATGGACAAAGTGGAAAAACTACAACCAAAACTGTGCACACAGCAAAGTTATATTTGAGGAAGAATAAGTAGAATAAGTTGTTTGACTTGCAGGTCTAGTACATAAGGCTGAAAGGGTCAGCAGCAGGTAACAAGAGAGGCATGTGGGAATCCAGGCTTCGGAAACAGAACTGGTTTTTCCCAAGTAAAAACAGGACTTGTTTATCCTCCACTGGAAGGCTTTTTGTTTTGCTTTTTCTTTAGAATTGATCTGTCTAATCAATGGCTTAGGGTCTCCTGAAATAGGCTGCCATCCAGAGCCTATAACAACACAGGCTCTGGATGGCATGGGCATGAAACAATGAGACTTACATTAGGGAGGCATTTTAGGGGCCTACTGTAATGACACATGGTGGTATCTATATGTCATTACATCCTCTTACTTCCATTCTCTCCCCAGTTCTCAAAGTTCCTGCAAATACACTTAAGCAAGGTATAAAGCTATGACTGAGACACCAAGGAGTGGACCATCCAAATGAATAAAGGAATAAAAGAATTTAAATCAATCCATACACAATGACAGACACCCTGAAAAGCACTCCAAATTCCCTTAGGCAATCCTGAAAGAGGGGTTTTATCAAGCCCATTTTATAGAGGAAGAGACTGAGGACACAGTGGCCTAAGGCCACAAAGTATGTGACAAAGCAGGATTCAGATGCCTATGTGCCTAGTTCAGCTCTCAAGCCCTTCTCACAGTTTCAGTCAACAACTTGTGTCAGTGTTTTTAGTCAAACAAATGGGTAAATGAGTGGAGAACCACTCTTTAAGTGATGGCTGCTCCTTTCAGCAATCTCTCACCCCACTGCCCCCATCCCTAATTAAGGTCCCCAGAATGCTCAGTGGTGAGTAACCTCAGTACCACCCACCCACCCTTCATTTAGACTGACACATACCTCTTCAGGAAAAACAGCCACCACAAGGCAGCCCGAAGTGACCAGGAGCACAAGTAGCAAATGGAGCAAGGCTGCTGGGCAGGAAGCCCCACTCTTCCAAGGCCCTCAGGCCAGGTCTGATCATGGCTGGGGCAGGCGGAGCACCTAATGGCACTCTGGAGACATCTGGCCACAGCTTGCTGCCTACATCAGAGCCATTCCTGGAGGCCATAAAACTCCCCCAAGTGGCAGAAGTACCCACCGCATCACAGCACCAATGAGCTCTGCGTCTTTGTGGGAGGGACTGCCAGGGAGGAGCTTATCACCTAGAAAGAGCCCCAGAATGGGGCAGCTTGTCATGGATCACAGCCCACTCTTCCTAATAATACCTGAGGTCCTTGCCTGGGGACTGTCACTACCATAATGAGTCAACTTGAAGTGAGCCAGAAGGCCATGAGCTACTAACATTCACCCCTGCATTGGAAGCTTTGCGGGGGACTCTTAAAGGAAGGGGGTCCTTATGTCACTGAAGGAGAGGCCATGGGGCAGTCAGAAAACTGGCTTTCACAACATGTCCCAGTTCTGCACACTGTGAAACAGCATTCAGATTACAACTTTCTCACCAACTTCATAAAACACATTTTATTGGTATTTTTATGGTTCTGACTCAAACAACTTCATAAAATTCATGCTTCCTATGAAGTGGGTGCTCTTACACACTCACTCATTTGGAAGACAGAAGTTCAATTGCCAAGGCCCATTTAATTAGAGCACTGAAAAACTATTTTTTAAAAGGATTAAGGCATACATAGGCTATTTGTGGTGCCTTAATTTAAAGGTTTTAGTGCATCTGAGAGCCAGATTGGTTTTCTTTGGCCCGCACAATGATGTAAAAAGAAAAAAATGCATTTTTTGTCGACATTCAAAAATTGGGTATTATCCTCATGAAAATCCAGAAGATGAGGCAATGCCCACATAGCTAGATGGGGCATGAGCTCATCTGTTCACACAGCCCCAGGCAACCTCACCTGGTTATGAAACCAGTGAGTTCCCTGCTTTAGATGAACCGTAGACACTAACAGTATAACCTACTACAGACAAAGTCCCATGCCAGGCAGCATGGAGAAACAAGATCTGGTCCCTGCACCCTAGTGTCTCATGCTGCCTGGGGAGACAGGCAGACAAATTTATAGAAACAGTTGGTCCAAAGAGGAAAGAGACTCAGGTAATAATAGAGATACCAAAAGAAGGTTAGAAAGAGGAGCCGTGTGGTCTCAGAAAGAAATGCCACTCCGCTCCTACTCCAGGACCTCCCAGCAGGATGGCTCAGGGTCCCCAGTGAGGTGTCAGTCCTAGCCCATTCTAGCTAATCCTCAACAAAGCAGGAGCTCGGTTCAACCTTTCGCTTGTTTATTTAACAAAGGGTGCCCCAAGGCCTGCAGGGGCATCTCCTGAAGCTTTTCACTCCCCACACAAAGAGGTTCCACCATGTATGAAGTGGGGCTCTCTCTTTAGGGTCACAGACATGGAAAACACATGCCAGGTGAATGTGAGGTTCACCCCCCCAGTTACCTACTGCTATCCTGCCCTTTGCTACACCCATCCTGGGCCATAGCCTCTCCCAGGCGCTACCCACCCACCACACTGCCATCCAATCAGCACAGCCTGGAATGAGGTTAGACCCAATCACAGGCCCAGAATCACACACCCTTGGCCTTGTGCCTGAGGCCCAGCATAGAAAGACCTCCTCAGCATCCAAGGTAAGATGCATTCCCAAGACATGGTCTGCCCCTTTGCCCTTTGCCTAAAACAGCTTGGTTCCTGTCACATTTCCTTACCAAGAACTCATGTCAGGCAAAGGCTGGTAACCCAGCCAGAATAGCCAACAACAAAGGAATGGGCTCTACAAGTCCAGGTGAAACTCAGATTAGTAATTCCACCTATGACGTGCAAAGAGCCACCCACCAATAAGAAGCAGGGTGAGGGCAGTGAGGTCCCTGTTGAACCCTGATCTATAAACACACAGGACCCCGCCGACAGCAGACAGTGAGGCAAGAAAGACAAGTCTTGGGCCTGAATAATCAAGTTCACATCCCACCCCTGAGTTCCATTTCGTGTGGCTTTGCCCATTAAACTCTCTGCATATGCAAAACAGAAATAATATTTTGGGGTTGTACATTAAGAATCAAATGAGGTAACATGTAAAGTGCTTAATATAGTGTCTGGCATAGTGTAGGCCCTACATAAATATTACTCTTCTTTCACTTGAACTTTAATTGATGGTTAATGAATGAATATAGAGTAAAAAAGAAATCATTTACTTAAATATGTTACAGGCTGCTTTTAATTATTTCATTCTTTGTTTATTAGAATCTTCCTGGGGTAAAATGTTCACCTTTATTTTCCAGCTTCAAAGTGGCATGAAAAAAAAAACCAAAATGCGACCTTCTTTTTAATGCGCTTCTCTTGTAATTAGGGCACACTGCCACCAGGTGGCAGTGGCTTCTTGAGCGCCTCCTCAGGCTGGAAGGCACATCAAGTCCTTCCTACAGCTATCACCAAGAATTTTCCAGATATTAATTTCCAGAGACTGAGAAAGGCAACACGTGATCGATTAAATGGCTCTATTAAGTGAAGGATTTGCTTTTAGAGAAGAATTCTAAGCAATTATTCTCCCATGACTTTTTTTTCGGAGTATGGTTGCCTTTCACTTGCCTCCAGCTAAGGATCTGGCTGGAGACCTGGCTAAAACCTGGTTATGTGCCCTGGTTGGGGAATTGAACCAGTGACCTTTGAGTTCACAGGCCGGCGCCAATCCACTGAGCCACACCAACCAGGGCTTCCCATGGCTTTTAAGAACAGCCTAAGAGAACATGGTTTTAAATTTGGGCAAAATAAAGTGACAAATAGAGTAGTCTCCCCTTATCTGCAATTTTGCCTTCCATGGTATTAGTTCTTTTAAGTAACTGCCATCTGAAATTATTAAATGAAAATTTCTAGAAATAAATAATTCATAAGTTTGAAACTGCACACCCTTCTGAGGAGTATGAGGAAATCTCCTGCTGTCCCACTTCATCCTGTCTGGGATGCGAACCATCCCTTTGTCCCGTGTATTCAGGGTGTACACACCAGACCCATCTGCTAGTCACTTAGCACCTTTCTGGGTTATCATATCACCCATAGTGGTATCGTGGTGTTTGTGTTCCAGTCACCCGTGTTTTGCTTAATAATGGCCCCAAAGCACAAGAATAGTGGTTCTGACAACTCGGATATGCCAAAGAGAAGCTGTGAAGTACTTCTGTTAAGCGAAAATATGAAAATTCTTAACTTAATTTAAAAAAATCAAATGCAGAGGTTGATAAGATCTATGGTAAGAATCAATCTTATATCCATGAAATTGTAAAGAAGGAAAAAGAAATACGTGCTAGTTTGCTAAGAGAGACCTCGTCACATAACTTTAATCATATTGTTATGATTATTCTATTTCATTATTAGTTATTGTTGTTAAGCTCTTACTGAGACTAATTTATAAACTGAATTTTATCATAGAGACATATGTATGTATATATAGGATTCTGTCCTACCCGCAATACGGGTATCCACTGGGACCCTGGAACGTATCCCCAGCAGATAAGGGGAGGATTACAGTACTAGGAAGAACTGATTGACCAATAGGATGATAACACCTGAAAATGAACTGCTAGGAGACTCTGTGGAGAAGATATTGGGGAGATGTCCCCAAGGGCCAAAATAAGCCCAGAAATGCTGTGAGGGGACAAAAGGGCTAGGACAGAAAATCAGGAGCCAGGGTTTCCTTTTGGCTCTCCTTTTAACACACCTTGCTTGACACTCCAGCTAGCTCCGTGAACTTTTCTAAGCCACCATTTCCTCATCTGTAAAAAGAAATGAAGGAGAAATGATCTTTTAGGTCTCCTATGACCTCAACTGACAGGAATTTTCCACCTTTTTGTGTGGCATCTCCATGATCCTAGCCTCTGTCCTCCACAGCGATAGTAACTCCCCGAACCTGAAGGCAGAGCCCAGACCAGGCTCAAGGGGATTGGGGGCAACAGCAGGGTGGAATAATGGGTCTGGAATGATGGGTCAGGACCAAGATTCCCTAAAGCTTCCCAAATAATCCTGAAGCAAATCCCACCCAAACAAAGGCCCTGTTCTGTGTGCCCCACATTTCTTTCCTCCACTGCTTGTCCATTTTAGGGGTCCACCCAGGTAAACTTTCCTCTTGTTACATGCCTGTGAATGCCCATGCTTATTCTGTGGGCCAAGAATGACCCCTTGTCTTACCTGGTGCACCCTCAAGAGAAATTGCATCAATGAGGCTATTCAAGACTTCTGCTTTCCTTTGAAACTTTCCTTCTATGGCAACTGTCAAAAAATTATACCAAATAAGCCCCAAACACCTAGGCCCTTCCTATTGATTGGCTAATTCTCAAACTTTGAAGGCCAAAGGGGAGCTTTCTTTAGTACTTTGTTCCTTTGATAAAACCATGTTTTTATAGATATAGGCAAATAAGGCCTGAAGCCCCAAGCCAAAAACTCCCTTCTCCTCCCCACTAGGGGATCACCTATGGGCATCCTGTCCCACCAGCACTGCCCCTTCCCTGTCCCAGCAAGGTCTGCATCGCTGCCCTGTCCTTTGCCACCTCCAACAGCCAAGGGAACTCCACAAAGCATCATGAGTCTGTGGGAAACACCTGGTGGTCATCCTTGACTTTATGTCAACAACATCTGCAGCCCTGTGAACCGGGAAGGATGATGATCAGAGACTCCTTAGGAGTAAATCACGTTTTAAAACCTCTATTTAAGAAAAAGGTTCACCTCAATTTTAACAACATTAATTTGCTTTTTTTTATAGCCAGAAAGATGTGCTAAAGCTCAAAGACATCATCATGGACTAGAAAAAGATGCCTCTTAGTTATGGGGTATTCGAGAGAATAGATTATTTAATCTTTACAAAAAGATATATTTAACAAACAAGTCATATGCTCCTGACACACTGGTGGCTAGTATTCCCATAGCTGGCCTGAGTCCTCTTAAACCGCAGGGACACTGTGTGATGCAGCCACATGAGCCACTCTCTTGCCCCCTTTTCTAACATCAACCCCACGAGTCAATGTTAAAGGCGCACACATTACGTGATAGATATTTACTGATGAGTAATTTCAACTTGTTCAAGCTGCTGAACTACACTTATCAGAATATTAAAAACGATAAACCCAGCTTTTGATAACAGTAGCCATTTCTACAGATGGAGAAACAATGTCTTCTTTCTTTAGACAAATTTATTCAAGATCAGTCCCTTGGCAATTAGACAAGCAGGAGAGCTCCTATTTCTTTTCCGGTCAATGAATTAGCAGGAAGGGGAAGGTAAACGATGAAGTGGCTGCAGAATGAAAGACACTAAGTTTCTAATCTTGATTAAACTTAGGCTGATTCAGATGTGTTACTTTTAAAGCCCACATTTCACATTTATAACTAAAATACTAACAATGCTTGTGTATGTTTTTGTTAAAACATACTTTAGTTGGATATAAATATTCATTATATACATATACAGTTTTAACCAAACAAAATAGGTTGAACATTTGTTATTTGTTATACTTTATTTGCCTAATGAAGTCTAATTTTTTTTTAATTCACCAAATATTTATCATATCTGTTAGACTGGAGATTATTTGCCTCTTAATTTACAATATCTGCTTCAATTTGTATGAATAAGTGAAAGTTCTCAACAGTTACTACATTTTGAGATGCAAAGTTAAAAATAAACAAAGGAAGTAATTCTTTATAAAAGCATCTTTTTAAAAACTGCATCTGATTTAAGAAAAACAAGGGGCTAAAATCCATTATTAAGGCTAACTTTTTGACTGAGAAAATCCTGAGTATTGAAATCATGTCTTGCATTTATTGCTGTTCAATCAACCTGAGGACACATGGAGACTGACTGTGCTTTCAGGGGTGCCCCGTGCACTCAGGGGTGCTCCAGAAGAGACAGATGGGTGCCCAGTGGATAGTTCTCCCTGACAGAGGACCCATCCCTTCCCCATCTTCAGACGTCCTCCGCATCAAGCTTTACCCTCAAATGAAATGTCCACAGAAGATGCAAACTGCTGACTGTGACACAACTGGTCACTAAAAACCTGATTTATAAAGAAGCCTGTGGACTCTTGGCAGAGCACCTATCATTTCGGTGTTTGGACCGAAATAGCTCCCCTACTGCAGCCTCCAACCTGTGACCAAAGCAGCCTGCAGCACAAGTAAATAGGAGCCCCGAGATTCTGGTGTGAGGGATGATGATAAGGGGCCAAGAATGGATGGAGCCCAGAGGAGCTTCAAGAACTTTGATACCCCCCTTCCTGCCCACCTGCCAGCCTTTCTCCGCCCCAGTCAGGCCCTTCCTTCACAGAGCCACCATTGAGGCCCAGTGGCCATCCTTTCACCCCTAGCTCGAGTCTATCCCACCTGGATAGACAAATCAGGTGCTGGAATGGGAAGAACACAGGCTTTGGAGCCAGACTGGCCTGGGCTGGACTCTTGGTTCCTGCCAAGTCTACTTACCTTGAACACGTCACCTTGCCTCTCTGGGCCTCCAGGTACTGATCTACAATGACTTATAGTCAAGATTCAAGGCAATGCAGGGAACAACACCAGCCAGTGCCTGTTCTATCAATAAATGTCATCCTCAAACATATATTAATGTGCTCTCATTATCAACTCCTCTGCAGGGATGGAAGTAGCAATCACAGGGGTTAGAATCTAGAATCTATCACCATTAAATGCTATCCAGCCCTGAGAAGGGGAGTGGCCTTCAGTGTTGTGGTCCCAGTCCCACTGGGATGGACCTGGTTTCTCTGGAGTCCCTATGACCTCCAACACTACATGCCAGCTTCTCTCAAGTCGGGCAATGGTTCAGTGAAGGAGCTGCCATCAGGACTGAGACACCTGTGCAGATGTTAGCACAGCTTCTCCCACTGTCACCTGCCTCTGAATCCCAGACACCTGGCAGAGGCCAAAAAAGAGAGGCTGCCAACTTGGTACACACATGTCCAGCCAACTATGAAAGAACACCTCTAAATCACCCCCTGTTCACTTGACTGAGGAAGTAGCATTTGTTTTTATTTTCCAGGACAGACAGTCAATCACAAGTATGTGACAGAAATAAAGATAAATACCACCCACTGAACTTTAAATCAAAATGCTAATCCCAGGCTGACTTCCCTGTCAAGGTCTGACACTGAAGTAATTCAGCAGCCTTTGATTATGCCCAAAATTAATGCTCTGGTGGAGATTATGTCTATTAATCACAGATTTTGATGGCATGGCTGTTCATGTTCCTCTGCTGGGTGACATCCAAAACTGTCCTGATGGCTAGAAAAACTTCACTTGGCTGTCCTGAACTCACAGAGTATAAGGCAACCTCCAATGAGATATTATTTAAAAAGGCCATCCTTGGTAAGAGGTTTAAAGGGTAGGGTCATCCCTAAGAAAAAGATAGAAGGTGACATGTTCTAAGCATTAAAAAGTAGCAAAGCACCAAGTGAGAGGGATGTGGGTGGGCAAACTGAGCCTAGCAGAGAAAACCCAAGAATGGGCCTCAAGGATGAATACACGTGGGAAGTCCAAAAAAACCAGCACACACATCCATAAATCAGGAGTTTTGATTTGTGTGTCAGAGAGTGAAGAAGAGGGAGAGGAAAAGAGGGAGGAGAGGGAAGAGAGAGAGAGTGTGTTAGTTTTTGGCTCTGGAAGTCAACTAATAGGGGACAGAGAGAAATTCATATTGGAATAACACTCATTTCATCTCCACAAAGCTGGACCCACTGACTCACCCCTCGGTCTGAGACTCTCACTCAACACATTTATTCATCACTCTTTTATTTATTTATTTATTATTTTTAAAGATTTTATTTATTATTTCCAGAGAGACAGGAAGGGAAAGAGGCAGAGAGGGAGAGAGACATCAGTGTATGGTTGCCTTTCACCTGCCTCCAGCTACAGACCTGGCTGGGGGCCTGGCTTGCAATCTGGTTATGTGCCCTGTCTGGGAATCAAACCAGCAACCTTTGGGTTTGCAGGCCGGCGCCATTCCACTGAATCATCACTATTTATCAGGCTTTATTCCTGGCATTTGTTCAGGCATAAGCCTAAACGAAACAGATGAAAATCCCTGTCCTCAAAGAGTTTGCAAACTGGGGAACTCAGTGATCCCTCTGACCCAGGTCTCCTCATTGCTCACCTAGAATGAGAAACTTTCCAGCTGGATTTCTCCCTGACTAGGGCAACTGCTAGGGCAACTCTCTTAAATATAAACATAACCAAAATCCTTCAGTGGCTCCCTGGCCTAAGGCGGAGAGCCCATACTTCTTTATTTTTATTTTATTGATTATGCTATTTCAGTTGCCCCAATTTTTTTCCTCTTTGCCCCCCTCCACCCAGCACCCTGCACTCCATCAGGCAATCCCTCCACCATTGTTCATGTCCATGGGCCATGTGTATAAGTTCTTTGGCTACTCCATTTCCTATACTACACTGTACATTCCCATGGCTATTCTGTAACTACTATTTGCAGGTTTTAATCCCCTCACTTCTCCATCCATTCCCTAACAATCCCCTCCCATCTGGCAACTATCAAAATGTTCTCCATATCCATGATTTGTCTCGGTTCTTCTTTGCTTAGTTTGCTTTTTAGATTCAGTTGTTGATAGATATGTATTTATTGCCACTTTATTTTTATAGTTTTGATCTTCTTCTTTTTCTTAAATAAGTCCCTTTAACATTTCATATAATGGTTTGGTGATGATGAACTCCTTTATTTTTTGTTTTTTGGGTTTTGTTTGTTTATTTTTGTCTGGAAGTTCTTTATCTGCCCTTCAATTCTAAATGATAGCTTTGCTGGGTAGAGCAATTTCGGCTGTAGGTCCCCGCATTTCATGACTTTGAATATTTCTTGCCATTCCCTTCTAGTCTGCAGAGTTTCTTTTGAGAAATCTGTTGACAGTCTTATAGGGACTCTCCTGTAAGTAACTAACTGCTTTTTTCTTGCTGCTTTTGAAATTCTCTCTTTATCTTTAACCTTTGGCCTTTTAATTATGATGTGTTTTAGAATGGGTGTCTTTGCACCATCTTGTTTGGTACTCTATATTTCCTAGATTTGCAGTCTATTTCCTTCACCAAATTAGGGACATTTTCTTTTGTTATTTTTTCTAGTGGATTTCTAACTTCCTGCTCTTTCTTTTCTCCTTCTGAAACCCCTATGATGCAAATATTGGAACACTTAAAGTTTTCCCAGATGCTCCTTAACACTATCCTCATTTGGGGGAGTTCTTTTTTATTTCTTGTTGTTCCGATTGGTTGTTTTTTGCTTCCTTATGTTCCAAACCATTGACTTGATTCTTGGCTTCATCCACTCTACTGTGGTTTCTCTGTAAATTGTTCTTTATTTCACTTAGTGTATTCTTTATTTCTCACAAGATCTTTTTCATGCTGTTGAGGTTCTCACTAAGTTCCTTGAGCACCCTTATAATCATTGTTTTGAATTCTGCATCTGATAGACTGATTATCTCCATTTTGTTTAGTTCTTTTTCTGGAGTTTTGATCTGTTCATTCATTCGGGCCATGTTTTTTGTCTCCTCATTTGGCAGCCTCCCTGTGTTTGTTTGTATGTGTTAGGTAGAGCTGCTATGACTCCCTGTCTTGGTAGCATGGCCTAATGTAGTAGGTGTCCTGTAGGATCCAGTAGCACAGCCTCCCATATCACCCAAGCTGGTTATTCAAGGAGCACCCTTCATGTGGGCTGAGCATACTCTCCTTTTGTAGTTGAGCCTTGGTTGCTGTTGACAGATCAATGGGAGAGATTTAACCCAGGCCAGCCAGCTGCAAGGACTGGCTGTGACGACTGAACACCAATCTCCATCCTCCGTGTAGATTAGCAGTGCAGGGACAGGGTGGTAGTACTCCAATGTCATTTGTAGCTGTCCACTGGGTGTAGCAGGCTCTGGGATTTTCCAGGTGATGTAGGCCAAGGTCAGCTCCCACCTGTGTTCTTCCCAGGGCTACCCTGCATACTTCTTATCAGGTCCTGGGCAGCCTTAACAACACCTCTCTGTTTATACCTATAGGCTCAACTTCAGAAATACAGGCAGACTGTAGAATCTCAGTATATACATACTTGTTAGCCTCCTGCCCTGCATCCTTGCTCTTTATCCCTCAAACACCTGCTCACCCTTCAAGACTCAGCTCAACCCAGCTCCCCCAGCTTGGCCAGGCACTCTGCTAAGACCTCATGGCCCACTCCACCTCCTCAGTCCTGGCACCCACCGCCTTCTCATGTGCTCTCTGCCTATCTCTCCTGCAAGCTTAACTCCATTTAGCTTGAAACAATGCTTTATACATTTTGTAGTCCTAGCACAGTCTATGGAACATATTAGGTGTTCAATAAAAGTTTACTATCCTGAACCAATTATACCATAAAATCTAACCACCCTTCAGTACGTTGTTTCCATAGAAAAATTATGTTCCAAGTTCTGCCTGGCCTGCAGGGGATGGGCTCACCCATTCATAGTCCCAATAAGAATATGAGTCCATCTAGCACATTCTACTTGTGCTATCATTCCTATCAAACTGGGGGGCCTGGCATGGGAAGTGGGAGATCATAGGGTCAGTGTGGGACCACTAGCACATCAAAGCTGGAGAGTCTTGTTGGGTTTGCCCCTATGGCCTCAATCATGGGGGATGCGTGTCCCAATGAACCCCAATGTGGTTTCTACTAGATGCCACAGGACATGATCTCTGAGGCTGGATATGGATGATTTAGGATCAGGTCATCCTGGACAAGCACTGCACTCCACCTACCTGCAAACATTTATGCCTCTTCTTCACAGAGAATTTATTCATAAGGAACTTAAAAAAAAAAAACAAAAAAAAAAAACACAGCATTATTGGTCATGGCTAAGACACAGCCATTACCAGCACTTCTAGAAGTAAGTCACTTCAATCATGGATACACAAACACAGCATTAAATATGCTGAGTTGGACGGTTTGAACATTGTATCATATTACAATTCTTCTTTGGTCTCTCTGATTATATAGAGGAAAGTTTTCACTGGGGACTAATACATTAGTCACACATCTCTACCATTTACTAATTTTACTTTTACTAAAAATCCTCTCCCAAGGATATGTTTATTAAAGAGAGAAAGAGATATCAATTGGTTGCCTCCTGTATGTGCCCTGACTAGGGATCAAACTCACAACTTTTGGTGCACAAGGTGACCCTCCAATCAACTGAACTACCTAGATAGGACACTAATTTCACTTTTTAAGGAATTCAAAGGTAGGTTTCAGGCTCGGAGTGAAAGGTTACAGTTCAATAACATCAATTTTATTGCCTTATGTTTACAGTCACCTGCAATCTGTAGGATGTGAGATAGCTTTCCCACTGAGAGGGGTAAAAGCCAGCTTTTTTATTAAATACATTTTTTAAGGTTTTAATTAAATTCATTTAAGGACAAATATACTGGCACAGGCGGTGTAGCGATAAGGGAATCATGGCCGTGACACTCAGGGGGTTGAGAATGAGGGCAGAAGAGGGTCCTAGATGAACAGGGCAAATTCTCAGTTGGTACAATGACTCAGACACTTCACTCAAGGGTTTGGCAGTTCAGTTGTCTCACGACCTGCCCCAGATTTCTTTCCAGCTTCCTTCTGTTGTTGCTTTGCTCCCAGCCAGGCCTTGAATGCATGCTGTGCGGCCTGTGGTTATGCTCACAGATGTCCCAGTTTACCTCAGAAGAAGGCCCTCCACAGCCTACCTCTCTGTCCTGCATGTCCCTGCCGGTTGCCAGATTGAGCAAATCAACAAACAACAGAATGCCCAGCTCAATTTGAATTCCAGAAGAACAACAACAATTTTTTATTTTTAAGTCTAAGTACAGCCCCAACGTCTCATGCAGTATGTCAGTGCATGCCTATAATATTTTGGACATACTTATACTAAAAGTGACTCATTGTTTATTTGGAATCCACATTTAACTGAGCATCCTGTATTTTATCCTGCAACCCAACCTGGCCATGACTCTGGCCAATGCTGCCCTTACAACGTATTGGTACATTGGAACAATTTCAGAAGGCATCAGTTGATATTTCTCTTTTTCAGAGTAACAGCCTCAAACTCTCTAAAGTATATCATACAAGTATCCAGAGAAGTAGATTCTCTCTCAGCACAGGTGAACCCAAGAAGAATAGACACGCTCCGCTTTGGAAAATTAGGAAAGCTCAAATGCATGCATTACCTTTGTAATGGGGACATGGGCAGTAAATGTTATAAAATGGAAAAAGGCATTGGGCCAAACTGCAATGGCCTGAAGGCAGAAAAGGTAAAAGATGATCTTTCCATTATATAGAGGCAACATTTAGAAAAGCAAGTGGTGAAGAACCAACCCAACCAGAGGGAAAATGTCTTCAAGGAGGCAGAGGCAGCTTGTGGAGATGTTTGAAGGGAAGGAGAAAACATCAAAGGGAAAGGATAGGCCAGAAGCAAACTTCCGTTGCTGATTTTGAAAGGACTGGAGCAAGTCTGTAAACTTGGGGAAGCAAAGCTGGAGAAAGTGAAGCTGGAAAAGGGTGGGAAGGCATAGCTAGTCTCAGAGCACGGGCTGATCCTAAATCTGCCCACCTAAGGGGTCAGATTGCTGGTCTGGAATTGGGAAGACAGGGACCAGCTCAGCAGCCAGAGCTACCCTTGTTAAAACCTGGAACTCTCTGGGCCCACTCCTGATCTTCCAGCCACACGCCCCAGCTAGGTGGTAGGCCAAGCCTGCAAGAGTTTTCAGAAATCTGGGAAGTATTGTGCCTGGGCAGGCCACTGGATCTCAATTATACCAATAAGAGGCTATATTATGGCCTTTCTCCTTCCTGGAGACCACTCCAGAATTGCTTTTTTAGAAGGGCTTAGGAGCAGTCCCCTGTTGGAGGGGGGATATTGTGACAATTTACACGAAAGTGTAAATCATCATCCATTTCAGGAATGGATGCACAGCTGAGGGAAGTTATAAAGAGTCTGATGCCCCCTGCCTCCTGCCCCCTGCCTCCCACCTCTGGCCTCCCCCCAAAGCCCTGTTGACTCCTCTACTTGGCCTTGTCCCCATGTTCTTCTGTCTTCACTCAATGTGGAGCACCCATCCACCAGCCAAGACTCCCATGTCCTTGGTGGGGAAAGTGAAGCACCCAGGAACTGATCAGGGACCTCCAGGCTCTCCAGATAGAACCCTATAATCCACCAGACACCAATCATATCAGCTGGGAGAACAGGGATGTTTCAGGGGCCTAGGGCCAGGAAAGGGGTTCCCTAAACATGTTCTTGTCCACCAGTCTGCCATGCTGCCAGGACCCTCTCTTCATATGTTTTCCTTCAGGCAGAAAAAAAGAACTTACCTGCCCAGAAAAGCCCTGCTCTTTTATAGTGACCTCCAATCAGATTGCCTTGATCTGGGCTTTTCTCCCACCTGTGGCCTCCTCCCTACCCTCCTCTGCCTCAATGCCCACCTACTCCACACAGGTCAAAATTCCTCAAAATCTTGGCCTGCTCTTGTTCCGAAACTCCTGCTCTTGCATCAGGACAGCCCAATTTCCCTTCCAAGAGCTCAGCATGCCTAGTCTGACCAAGAATAATAATCAAGCACAAATCTTAACTCACCTGTCCCATGTAGATAGGGGAACCCCAGAAACTGGGTGGATTTTAAAAGAGAAGCTGGTGAACACTGTTGAGCTCTTCAGGGACTGACTAGGGGCTGGAGTTCTAAATGCTGTCCTTATAAGGGTCGTCCCTTCCCCATACCTACTTTCTTTACAGGGATGTCATTTTAGCTTTGGAAGGGTCCTCTCTTCCTAGAGTTGCTTATAGATAGTCACAGATGGGATGGGAGCAAAAGAGTCCCCAAACCTCCATTCCTGAGGCCTCCTGATAGGAAGGGCCTCCTTGTGAGGACAGCACCTTCTCCACCATGTTCTCAGGTGTCTCCAGGCCCATCTGCTGTGTTAACCCTGAGAAGGGATCCATTCTTTTCACACTAATAAGAGCTGTGAGTCCACATACTTAGCCTACTTAGCCTGAACCACGGCCTAAAGAAAACAGCAGGTTAAACATACAATGTCTTCTCCTCTCCGTTAGGTAAGGAGAGCAGAAATCCAGAGCCTGTGAGAGAATGAATTAGAGAAAAGACTTCATGCAATTCCTAGAAGAAAGCTGAGGGGAAAGCAGAATGGGAAACCACAGACAAGAACCCAGCTTTTCTATCATATTCCTAAGTATGAGTCATTAGATCTTTGATGAATCCTACAACACAAAAGATAAACAGTAGTGTTTAATTCAGGGAATAGGTTTATTTCTGCCTTTATTCACCTTCTCCACCACTTAAAAATTCTCTAATCAGTACCCCCAGTAGAAATAAGACCTTGGATCCAAACAGCAAGAATAGGATGGTATTTTTAAAAAGAGCAAACAGAGAGGAAAATAATCTTGTAAAACTTTAAAAATTGTTGTTGAAATTATATATATATATCAAACAATGGCTATAAGATAAAGCCAAGAAATTCTCCCAACACAGAACAGAAAATAAGAAGAAGTAGCTCTGGCTGGTAGCACAGTGTATAAGGTGCTGACCTGTGAACCCAAAGGTCGCTGGTTTGATTCCCAGTCAGGGCACATAACCAGGTTGCAAGCCAAGCCTCCAGCTAGGTCTGTAGCTGAAGGCAGGTGAAAAAGGCAATCATACATTGATGTCTCTCTTCCTTTCTGCCTCTCTCCCTTTCCCTCTGCCTAAGGATAATAAAATCTTTTTAAAAAAAGGGTGGGGGGGGGAGTAAAAGTTACTGAGCATCACTTCACATGTTTAGCTCCCAATTTGACAGGCAGCTAATGCAAAGATTATTTTCCATGCAACAGTTCTTAGGAGTTATTTTCAGTTGTAGTGCAACCGAATAAGGAAATAAATCATGACATAGAAAGACAAGGGGCCAGGACATAGTGGATTCAACCCAAAGGATCAGGAATGAGAAGTCGCTGAGGGGGCGAGGTGCACAGGCCTATGGAAAACAGCCCAGATCCAAGCATGAGGACGGAGAACTCCAGGAGGGAAGTCAGTCTGAAATCAGGAGGGGGGCAAGCTAGGACGCACACTGGAATGAACTGTTTGGAAACATTTCTGGGGAAACACTATGGAAGAGTGGAACTTGAGAAAAGGATATTGGTATAAATTACAAAAAAAAAAAAGAACAGAAAAGAAAAGCAATCTGAAACTCTAGGGGGCAAAAAAGTACAAGGCAGGCATCGTCCGTACATGAAACAGGCTAAATGAAGGCATCATTTGGAGCAACTGGTGGCATACAAACAAATAATGGCATAAACATTTAATCATATATGGCTCAGGAATAAGGGCATTAGAAATCTGGAAAAGAAAGTGGGATCTTAATTTAACTAATTACATCTGCCACTCCCTATTTCCACTTAAGGTCACACTCTGAGACACTAGGGGTTAGGATTTCAACGTATCTTGTTTTGTGGGGGAGGGGGCGCCATTCAACCCATAACAAAGGTATAATGGAATTCTTTGTACTATATTATAAACTTCCTGGAAATCTGAAATTACTTCAAAATTTAAAAGTATTTTTAAATAAATGGAAAGGAGCTCTAAGGAGGGAAGGGGGTGCAAAGAGGACAGAATTATTGGGGGGAGCCCTGTAGAGCTGCAGGCTTCTGCAAGCCCACCAGAAAGGCAGCTGGTGAGAGACACATGGGGAAGTGACTTTCCCTATTTCCTGTTTCCCCAGAACGAACAAGGAGAGCCTCCTACCCTCTGCCCCCACCCCCACAACCACCCCCACCCCAGAGGTGATGGAGTCAGGTTCTTGGAGGCGAGGCTCAGTCAGAATTTGGGTCAAGAACATAAATTAATTTTTTCCCTTCAAATCAAGCGCGTGGCAGGGCATACTTGCCCAGCATCTCAATAGATGCTAATGGTGGTTAATTAGAAGAATGTTGCTAAACAAAGACAGCTAAATAATTATGTGTTTTGCAGAATTTCATTCCTTAACTAGTATCTTTTAAAAATAGCACAGTCCATATGAGAGTTTTCCTTTTATTCAAATCATGTCTCGGAAACAGCACATTTCTACAGCGATACTTCATCAGCTGGGAGAAGAGAGGGGCCCGGGGAGATGGAAGGCGCTCCTCTAACACGGCATGAGCTGAGTGATGGAGGGCCCCACCTGCCCGCCTCAGGCAGCTCATGTCTAAGGCAGGCAGACTTCCCCCCATTAACGCCTCCAGAGACATCACTCAGCCACCATCCTATGTGGCCCACCCTAGCATTCTGTCACCCCAACAGCACGTCTTCTGCAATATAGGAAATATCAGGTGGCATTTTCCTAACTAGAAGTGTCTGCTCCTGAGAAGCATTATCTGGCCAATCTAGGTGGTCATGTTCTGGGTTCAGTGTCCACCCGTGTCCCGAACTAGTCGGTCTCCAGAAAGCACCATCAGACGCTGTCTGTGATCCTCAGCCTCTTTATGGCTGGGGACAGCCTGCATTACCCAACCCTCCCTCACAAAGTCATTCTCCTGCCTCAAATGCCCTGCTGGGGCTCCCCAAACAACCACAGGGATTGGAGAGGGTACTAGATAGGACTTCCTCTTGTAGTTGTGCCACTAACCCACTGTAGAACCCCGGGGAAATAATTCAACCTCTTGGGATCTCAGATTCCTGATCTGTAAAAGGATTAGATTCAGTCAGAAGCTAAGAATGAAAACTAGTCAGGTATTGTGGCCCAGCAGGGTACTAAGCTCCAAGAAGGTTCAAACTGACCAGTAACAGAGCAAAAATATAACCTTCCCGCCCAAAATACCCCATCAGTTTTGATCCCACTTTGGGGGAACTCAGAAAACCATGCCAAAATCCTCATTATGGCACTGAATTCAAAGTCATATTTGCCATGGGTCTGTTAAGACCCCATGATCTTCTTCATCCCTACTCACACACAGTTGTCTTTGGCCTCTATCCTCTGCTACAGTAGCTTTCACCAAATATTCACCAAAGGTTCCAAATACCACTGAGATGTGCATTTTGCATTTAGTCCAACTTGAACATAATTTCTTTCCTTAAAAACTGTCCAAGGTACCAAACAAATATGGTTCCTCAAATGGGCTCCAAATAAGGAAAGCAGGAATGCAGAACAGAGGACCTCAAGGAAGGAAGCTTCCAGGGCCAGGTAGCCAGGAAGGCTTCCTACTCCAAGAAGGCGTGAAATAGGCCAAAGGGTTCAGGGGGATTCAGGTGAGAAGGGTGAAAAACACAGAAGCAAATAGGTGCAGGTGAAAGGGGCAGACGCTCACCTGAGGAGCAGCCCACCTGGAGTGCGAGGACTCAGGGTGGGGTGCCAAGGAGGGCTGGGATGTTTTCTGTCAGCCAGCACTCACATGTCCTACTTTTCATAACTGCCCCATATTCTCTTCTGCAAGTTCACCCCCTCTTTAGAGTGTCCTCACCCCAGCCTCCTCAGGGCAAGAAGTAATCTGGGTCAACCAGTGAATTCCAGATCCTAGGAATAGTGACTAGTTTGGGGTCAGCAGGTGACCCAGGCTGGGATCAGTCAGAATGCCTCCTGCCCCAGGACTCCACAAGAACTACCAAGTGAATCTTCCAGTCTCTCTTGGAGTCAAAACAATGGAGCTGGTGACGGTGGTGGCACCACATCAGCAACTGGTCCTGCTAGCATCCTGAATCCAGCCATGCCTGAAATCAGCATCACCCTGTACTTTCCCTTATGTGAGCCAATAAGATGTGTGCATGTGGCTTGATTTTTCTTACTGTCACTTAAAAACAAATTAATGGACAAAGACATAAGTTCAGGTTAAAAAGAAGAGAAAGTAGGAGCCTAGAGCGTTAGATGAACCTGGCCTCAAGCCTCAGCACTACCACATAGCTGTGGGGGTTTGAATAAGTGGTTTAGATTTATAAGCCTCAGTTTCCTCACCCACAAAAAGGGCATAATAATTAATGAGCTGATGTATGTGAAAGTACAGGCTCCTTGAATATTGGTAGAATCTATGGTGCTTGTACTCAGTGCTGTGAGAGACCCTGCAGCACTCTGGACAGAGAATTCACTCGAAGGAAAATGTGCTTGATGTCCATTAGCCTGGGCAGTATACAGGCTGGGTCAAGGGAATGATGCCCACCCAGAGAGCCCACTGCCTGATGCTCTTTCCAGGAAAAGAGGTAACACTCCCATGGGTACTGCGTTGGAGATTGAGTAGAACTCTGAGGCCTCTTTCACACATTGTACTGAGCTAAAGGGGGCGCCGTGTGCAAAAGGAAGTCACCTACACCTCTGTGACCTTTCCCCTAATAAAACAGATAAATGACCAGTACCCTTTTTCTCCAGGAATAGTTCAAGAATTAACTATGAGCTCTACAAACTACTTTGTACTCCCTGTGGAAAAGCTGCTCTATGGCTATAAGGGGGTGATTAATTTTATCTCTCTAAATGTCTCAGTATCATTTGCCAAAACGATGATTTATTATTTAGACAACCTTTATATTTTCAAGGGGCTTTAAAATCATTTATAGTGGAGAATGAAATAAAACTGATTAGGGCCCTGAAAAACAGGGATGGGGAAGAGACGCACAAGGAACTGGGAGTTATTTATCCAGAACCAGGGAAGGCAGATGAAGGACACAGCAAGAATGATTAAATATATGCAAAGCAGGACTGCTGAGGAGAGACCTGTCTCTTCACCCTCCATAATGAGGGGAAGAGAAATGGGAAAAGAGGTGACAATGCAGCTGAACTAATGATCTAGGCTAGACAAAGATGATAACATGAAGAAGTTCCTAAATGTATATTGGGGTCTAAGCTCAACATCTAAAAAATGTTTTCCACTACCTTTTATGCTATAATGCTGTCTGGTAGAAAACATAATGTAGAAAGACAATGCAAATATGCCCAAAGAAAGGCATCTTCAAGGAAAGAGCGAATAAAAAAAATGGTAGAAAACAGAAGGCAAATGTATCTCTTTCGGGAAGGAAAAAATAGGCAGCGAGCACTGTGTGCCATGAGCCAATTCATGGTGGAAGGTGAATACTGGAGTATATTTATATACAGAGGAAAGAAAGATTTCCTAGAGGCATCATGGATTAAGTAAGAATCACCAAATCGACTTTCAATTCTTCTTGAAAGTTCCCCTAGGCCACTAGATCACGCCGTATCTAGGTTTCAGAAACACACTTCATGAGATGGTGGATCAGACGGAGAATTGTCAGCCATGATAAGTACAAATTGTGGAATTCAAAACTGTGGCAAAATAGCAGAACCCAGACAGGGGGCCCATGGAAGCAGCATCTCCTATGAGATTTCACAGGCTCTCTCCTCTGGCATTTTTATCAACGGCTTGGATGAAACCCTGCAAGGGACATGCATCCAAACTCAATTGCTAGGACACACAGCCAAAACCAACCACACAAAATGAACAGTCCTGCATGTTTAGGCTCAAAACCATCCTATCAGAGCTAGAAGAAATCTGGCTGGATAGGCATTTATGTTGCCAGACTGAAGACCGATCACCAAGCTCCTGGAGTTGACTGACATACATAATCCTACAGCTCCAGCATTCTCTTTATATCAGGATTCAGCAACGGGCATGCCACTGCCTGCCTCCTTCTGGTTTTGAAGGTCTTGAGCCTTGAACCTTAGGGCCTCGCAGAGGTACAGTCACATGCCATCACTGTTGTCATGACCTGGGGCCTGTCTGGGTTTTGCCTTCCATGACAATTTCAAGTGATTGCTTGTGTTCCAGTTACCTATTGTGTGGAATAAATCCCCCTGGAAATGAGTGGCTTAAGGCATGTTTTATTATGTCCCACAATTCTGCAGGTTGGCTACGTTGGGTAGTTCTCACTTGGGGTCACTCAGGAGGTTGCAGTCAGATGTTGGTGGGGGTTCCAGTCACCTGATACCTATACTAAGTTTGTTGCCCAAATGACTGCTGCTGGCAGTCATGGGAGCTCACCTGGTTGCCATCGACTGAAACCCCACACACGACCATTCCATGTGCCTAGGCACCTTACAACGTGGAAAACAGGGTCCCAGAGTGAACATTCTAACAGCTAGAGGTCCCAGGGACCCAGGTAGAAGCTGAGAGTCTTCAAATGACCTAGCTTTGGAAGTCCCATCACTTCTGCCACATTTTATCAGTCAGGCAATTTACCAAGACCAGTTCAGATTCAGGGAGAGGGGATTTAGACTCTGCTGGCACAGACCCATTGCCAAAGAGCTTGTGGGATGGGAGATATTGTTATAGTCATCTTTGAACTATGATCGGCCACAGCCTTTCACAACATGGAGAGCTGAGATGAGGATTCCAATGGGCAGGAGCCCCCAGCACTACTGTGTGTCACACCCTGGGAAGCCCAGAGCGAGACCCTTCAAGCCCAGTGTGCACAAATGGGCATGCTGCCCCAGCACATGCAGCATCTGGTCTACTCCTCTGGTCTCCTTCCCTAAACTCACTTGCCACCCTGTACTTGACCTCCGACTGGTCCTGTCCCCTTTTCATCTCCATCCTGGCATGCCATGTCAACAGGAATGAATGGTCTCCCATGCTGGGCACACAGGGAACCAACTACCCCTTAATCAGTTGCAAGAGCTAAGGATTATGAAAAATATATTGCCCTTTTTGCAAATATTCGAAGAAAACATAGGAAAATAGAATTTGGTTTTGGTTCTTTTATGAGTTTGCAAGCTGAAGCATCCAATGGTTCCAAATGTCAGTCTGTCCCTTTTTTAAAAGCAGCAGCAGATACTGGAGGAAAGGTGGATGCAAGACCTTCAGATCTGTGCTACCAGACCACATCTTACAACCTCTCCATCCTGGCTCCCCATTTTCCTACTTGCTTGTCTCTCTGTAGTTGCAGGCATCTGTGTGTGACATCATAGCCTGCTACATGGAAACTGATGCTATGCTGACTCTGACTTCAGGCAATAAAATGTTTTTGCATTTGCAACCTCCTGAGGACATCATCATGGACCTCCGCATGTATGATGTTCCATGGGAAACATATCTGTTTCCCAAGTATTCACTGATTGCCTCATGGGAATAGCAGAAAGAAAGCTATTACTTTGGCCAAGCTGGGCCTTAGTTTCCCTGACTGTAACATGGACATGAGAATGCTAGCCTTTAGAGTCATCATTAGGGGTATGTAGGAGTGCCACGCCACAGAGCGTGAGACAAGGCAGGTACTCACCAGGCAAGTCTTGTAAGTCTTCTCTCCCCCCAAGACCCCAGAACTCTGACAAAGAGCTTGTGTGGCTGCAGCAGCAGGAATTCTGCAGACATGGGGGGACAGAGCTGGCAGCTGGATATTCTGAGCTACTGAGAGGATTATGATGACATCAACTCTGCTGCCCCTCTCTGTCCCCTCCCTTTTTATCTACCTTCTTTCTCTGTCCTCACTTTCTACTTCTCCTGGGTTCTGCCAGGTGGTTCTGCTCAGAAAGAGCCAAGTGAAGCAGAAGAAAGTTATATTCAGCCTCACTCCACCTCCACCTCCCTCTTTCCTCCTGTCCTCCTTCCTTCCTCTTTTTCCCATGCTCCACCATCTGTGTCCTGACACTCCATTAGTCCAGAAAGATTTCCCTCTCCCTATCTCAGAGTGCTCACCTTCCAGTCTGGTGGCCCCATCCAAGAACACCCTAGCAAGCCCTGGCTGGTAGCACAGTGGATAAGGCACTGACCTGTGAACCCAAAGGTTGCTGGTTCAATTCCCCAGCCAGGGCACATAACCAGATTGCAATCCAGGTCTCCAGCCAGGTCCGTAGATGGAAGCAGGTGAAAGGCAGCCATACATTGATGTCTCTCCCTCTCTGCCTCTCCCCCTTCTCCTCTCTCTAAAAATAATAAATAAATTAAAAAAAAAAAAAAAAAAAAGACCCCAGTAGCTCCAACTGCTATGGGCAAGATCTAACTGAAGATTGTACTGCACTTCCAGCCAAGAGTCAAATCCCTACCCATGGGACTGCCACAGATGGTACTGGTTTTCCTTGGGAACATCCTGCTTCTTCAAATTCTCAAGTCCAGAGTGACCCCCTCCATTGTTTGCCCTCTCCCTGGCTAGCTCAGCTCCACCCAATCCATTCATAAGACCCGCTGCTCATAGAAGACACTTTCCTTCTGAGAGCCTGGCCCCTCTACACATCCCTGGTTTTCTGGGAGCTTCTCTCTGAATTTACTTCCCCCATTAAGGATGCAAGTGAGTCATTTATACCAATTTACACCTTCTCCTGAAAGATGGAATGCCTCAGAGGCAAAAGCAATGATAAGACAAGCCACAGGCCCAGGGGCAAGCTAGTGGAGGCTTTCAACCCAGTGCTGAGTGCTTGGAGGGTTTGGGAAACTAAAAAGTAGAGTGGTTCTGGTAAGGGTGAGGGGTGGCCCATTCTGCCCAGTCAAGGGCACTGCTGCCTCCCTGTGGGCCGGTTGGATGCAAGGGTTCAGGTTCAGGTCTTACTGAGTCTGATCCCTGGGTAGAGACAGTCTGGGTTCATTCGTGCCAAACCACAGCTACCATCTCCTAGTCCAGTTCCACGAACCATGGCAGCACTACAGAGATGAACACACATCTCTTCCAAGTGACAGGAAGAAACCAAATAGCAAAAATACGTTATTTAAAAACAAAAGCATCCCTGATGTCACTTAGATTGGTTGTTCTTTCACAATGAGGCAAAATAGGAAAGAAACGTATTCTGGTGCCGGGCATGTCATTAGAACAGGGCAGGGCGACAGGATGGGTGGCCTTGCCCACAAATGGAAAGGAATAATATCCCACTACTTTAAATACGAATCCTAGATATTCCCAGGGTCAGAGCAAGGGCCTGACTTTAGAGAGGAAACTCTTTGGCAATGGGAATGAGAACGGAATACATGCATGTTAGTTAGTGTTCCTAGCACTCTGCGCATGCCATCAGCCTGTAACATTTCAGCTCACCTGCAGGCCAGGTCTGAGTGAAGGGTGGCTAGTGCGTGGGGCTGGGAAATGTCAGAGGCCAGGATGCCAAGGCTAGAAAATGTCTATGGCATTTGCCCATGTCTGGGGACAGTCCTGAAGCCTCCTATGTGGTGACATGGCCACGGGGGGCCAGGAGCTGTGGCACCCAGAGATAGGGTTCTAGACAGGATGGCAATTAAAGGCGAAGGGGTGTCCCTGCCAGCTGAGGCATTCCTGTATACTCAGGACATGTTCCCTGAGTCCAGGGTCGAGCAGGGAGACCTCCCAGCTCCTAAAGCAACCCCCAGACAGCACACGCCTTTGGTGACATCCCCTTCCTCCCACCTGCTCCATTTTAACATTCCCTCCACTCTCCGTTTAGCCAGTGTCCTCCTGGATACCCTATCTGGGAGTGGCCACCCTGCTCTTAATGTGTACCCCCAATTCTGACCTCCCAACTCCTTTGCTCCCTATAACTGCCCTAAACCCAAGGAGAAGAAAAAGCTCTCCGGAGCATGACAAAGAGCAAGCTGGCCCAGACTCCCAGTATCCCATCCCCATCCGCCCAAAGCCTCTTTGAACCGAGTTTCTGTTCACACTAGAACTTCACACCCAAGAATCCCCAGAGAAAGACACGGGTGTCCTCCTGGGACAACCAGAGAGCCAGGCAGCATCCCCTCATCCCTTGTGGTTTGGAAATGTTTGTTTTTTTCTGATTTTTGTCTTCTTGTGTTCCACAACCTAGTCTCCGAGTATTTTAGGTTTCTGGATTTCACATTTTTATCTTTCCATTTGAGTCTATGTTTTTATCCACCGTTATTTTAAATTGCTATCTTTCATCTTTACTCAAACCCTTTTCACTTTTCACTAAAACTGGCTAATTCCCTGGTTTTGTGCTGTTTTTGTTTTTTTTTTTTTATCATTTTAAAATTTCTAGTATTTTTTCTTAATTTTTCTTAAGTTTTAAAATCCATTCTACTGTTTGAAGAGTAGATAATTTTTGTTTCTTTTACCCAACAGTGGGAACAGCAGGTGCAAATGTTCTGAGGCAGGAGGAAGGGCGGGAGCCGGTGCCAGGAAAGAGAAGACAGACAGTGTGGGGAAGCCCTGCAGGCAGCCCCGACAAACATAAACACACAACAAACAATCAGCAAGAACTTGCTGACGCAAAAGCACTTGGGTCCCAATTATCCCAGTTGCTTGCTTCTGTACATATGGAATAATCTGGATAATTTTTTGCCTGTTATCACAATGCCCAGCTGTCATGATCTGAAAAGTTACCCCTAAGCATCTCTTCCACCCCTTCATAAAAGGCAGCTAGTTTCTGGTTCAAGGAGCTCTAAATATTGGAAGGAAGGGGGAAGGAAGACAAAGAAGAAAAAGAAGGGAAAGGTGGGAGGGAAGGAGTAATTTTCTGAGCCATCCTGGTGGACAGGCCTCACCTGGAGGCAGCAAGGCATTTGTCCCTGTCCCCAGAGCATCAGGGTGCTATGCTGTAAAGAATGAAAGATCCATAGGCCTTATTGTTATTGTAGGGTGGGTGTATGGGCAGACTGAGACCTTCAAATGCAATGAGAAGATGGGCAGGGACAGAAACAGTGGGCCACGGGCCCTTTTCTAGCTATGCCTGGGTTGCTGGGAATTCTTCCAGACCTACTCACTTGGGGGCAAGAAGCCCGGGAGGCCCTGCTGGCAGAAGTCTGGGATTCTTGGTCATGATGTGCAAAGTCAGGCTACTGAACATCACCCTAGCAAACGTGCCTGAGTACCAGCTTTTTAGACACCCAGCACTGTGGCCCTCCAAATCTATTGGAGTAAACAAGACAGAACCACACATCAGCAATATATAGACTAAACAAAAGATTGCCAGCAGGGTAAAGACTTAGGAATCAATCTTCCTAAAAGAAATGGCCTAGAGATCTGTTTTAAATGAAAAGAGAGATACAGGTGAAATGAGAAAAATGATGGTGACCGCGAGCTTGAGGCAGGTTAATAGTCACCTCTCTTTCACAACAACCTTAAGGGGTGAAGTGGCGCCATTCCCACTTATCAGATGACTAAACCAAGGCAAGGAGAGGTTAAGTAGTTTGCCAGAGGTTGGAGATGGCATTCAAATCAATCAGGCCTGTCCAGCTCCAACACTCTACAAAACAGCACCATAAAAAAGTATCAACTCTATCTGTTCAGGAAGCAATTTGGGCAAAAGCTGGGAGACAGGAAATGAAGGACAAGGTGCAGAGGACATGGCATCTGACTGCACCGCTTACCTTTGGCAGTTACTCATTTTTGCTAAGTCTCAATTCCCAACCACCTCCAAAACCGTGGCAGGATAAACAAATATGGTAAAATATTAACAACTGTCAAATATGGGTGATGGCTATGGCTGTTCATTGCGCTATTATTGACTTTCCAGGACTTTTGGAAATATTCATTTTAAATGAGGAAAGAACAAAACGTCCCCAGGTCAAAACTGATATATGACCCCATCAAAAAAAAAAAAAAAAAAAAAAGTCTCTGGTATCAAAATAGCTAGCTAAAAATAGCTACATCAAACAGCTGCACCAACCCGTTTACATTTTGAGAATACAAATCGGTTCAGCCTTTTGGGAGGGTAGCTGGCAATATCCATCAAGTTTTTAAACAAGTCATATGGGGCGGGGGGAAGCCAAAAAATGGAATTTATTTATTTAAAAAATGTGCATTTAGTCTTACATGTTTAGAGTTTCAGTCACCTTCAAAGTACTCTCCATTTGATGCAATACATCTATTGAGACTTTTTTCCACTGCTCAAAACAGTTTTTGAACTCATTGGTTTTGATATCTTTTAGTCCTTGTGCTTCTGCTGTTTTTTTGTTTGTTTGTTTCACTCTTTTATCATCCAAATGATGGCCTTTGAGGATTTTTTTCATTGGGGAAACAAAAAGTCATTTTGGGTGCAAAGGGGTGAATAGGGAGGTTGGGCATGGGAGTCCGGCTGTTTTGGGTCAGAAACTGCTAACACTAAGCACAGTGTAGGCAAGTGAGCTCATAAATCACTTATCATGAAATGGGGAAATGGGTTGAGTCTTCAAAAAACCCAAAAGCAGTCTCTCACAGCACCACCAGTTGTACACTGATACAGACGGGTGCCTAGAACACTCAACTAGCCTGTACTGCAAGAGGCCTGCCCTCTAGAAGATTGTTACAGGATTTTTGAGCCCTCCTTGTACATTTTTTTTAACTTTCATTCTTAAAATAATAGCAATCACATAGGAAAGGTGCATGAATGGAATAGGGAACCCCATGTACCTTTTACTGTGATTCACCAATTGTTAACATTTTGTCACATTTGTTTTTTCACTCTCTTTCTACACATATACTTTGTACTACATATGCCTTTATTATGTATACACACACATTTGTCTGTTTATTTTTCTCCTTGAACCCTCTGAAAGAAGGGTACACTCATCAAAAAATAACAAGGATACTTTCTTCCTTGACCACAATACATTTATCAAACTTGAAAAGTGCAATATTTTATAATACTTTCATATAATAAGGCTCTCCCCATTAATTTTGGGAGCCCAGGTCAATTGTCAATTATCCAAATAAGTCTTATAGGAGAAGTTTTTCACAGTACAGAACCTAGTAAAGGGTTATGTGTTATATTTGCTTGTCAGGTCTCTTTAGTCTTTAAAATCTGTAATGATTTTTTTTTAATGCTCAAAAACCCCTTTGTTCAATTGTTGAAATAAGCTATTTCCCCATTGCAGAAAATTAGAGCCTGGGATTCTTAAAGCAGATCCGAATCTGGTCATCATGAGGCAAGGCCTGTACCTCTAACAAGCCCCTGGGTGAAGCCTGCACCCCGGTTGACAGACCACCCACTGACTGGTGAGACCAGCGAAGACAGCTTGTGGAAAGCTGGTCCAGGCCATTACAAGAAGCATCTTGCTTTCCTCTCAGTGAACCTTGTTGACAATGGTAGCTGAGCCCTGGGACTCAGGGTGCAGCCATGATGCTGAGCCCCCAACACTGCCTGGTCTTTCTGGAGCCAGGAGGTCCCACACAAGGGGTCCATGTTGCAGAAACATGCTTCTCTGCAGGTTTCCCATCGATAATTTTGGCTGAGGGCAGGGTAAGCCCTGCTGGAAGGGAACCATACTCTGCCTCCTCTATCAGCACAAACTCTCCAATTCCTTCAAAAAACAGCCCCTCCTTCAGGAAGCCATCCTGGCTACCCTAGCCCACTACAGTCCCTCTTCTAACTTCCTATAGCACTGGCCACCTGGCTGTACCCTGAGCACTCTGTTGACTGCCATTGCTATTCCAAGCAGCTGCCTGTCTTCCCCACTGCCATGCCTCTGCTTCTGCTGTGCTCCCGTGATGCACACCCCACCCCTCTCCACCTCCACATGTTCAAGGCAGATTTACCCCTCAGCTTCCCCTAAGAACAGGCCCTTTCAATGGTAGTTCTTTGTCTAAACCATCCTCGGTCCCTCTACCCAGCAGCAGGTGTATCGGCCTTGTCTCCACAGCTAGGTCACCCAGCTTTCTTAAGCTGCTGTTGCTTTGGTTTGTTGTGAGTTCCTGTTTTTATGTCATGGTGACCCTGTGCGGTGTGATAGGGAAACAGGTCATCATGCATCCAGCCATCACATTTACCAGGTGTCCACTCAGGCCCTGGGCTGGATTCGGAGGACTCAGCCTGCCCTGCTCAGAGCCAGACATGGTACAGTGCCAGCTGTATCTTTGCTCGTGAGCATGAGAGGTGCTTGTGAGAAATGATGCAGGTCTCAGCTGAGCACACAGATTCTTGATGACACCAGGGCAGGCCTCCACAGGCTTGTCATGTGTCACCACCTCCATGATTACTGTGATCACTGATCATCACCATGCAAATAGCAGCAAGTGTGGCGGAAGCACCTACACCATCCCAGGTGCTGAAAAGCCTGTGGAATCCTGAGTCTGTCATCTGAAGTCAGAACTAAACCAAGGTCATTCTCTACAGCTTGAACACAGCACACACCAGACAGGCTGGGACAGCTCTCGGGTGGAATTGCCCAAGAGAAAGGTGAGGAGCAGCCTGGGGCACCTAGCACCCTATCAAATAGACCTAGCCCTGAAATGTTCATCCTGGCCTTTCAGGGCTAGGCCCATTTGATAGCATGCTAGGTGTGTTTCCCTGTGCAGATCACCCTTCATAGGGCATTCTGTGCAGAGGAAACCCCCCTTTCCCCATTACAAACAAAAAAACCCCCAAAACACTAAATATACCAATAATAGGAACACCCTGGAAAAGCAGGATGTTTGGGGATTTCTGCTGCCACCATCAGGGACACAGCTTCTTCTGCAACACTGGGCAGGCTGGGGGCATAGACCCTGTCTTTATGCCCAGGAGTATGGTGGGTACAAGGTTAGAGCTTAGGGATAACACATAGGAAATAAACACAGGGTAACAGAATCCTGGATCACAGGATGGTTTCCTGCAGAGACTCACACACTCTCATAGCACTTCTCTGATAACTGAAAACCACCCTTGCTGAGATGATCCTGGCCCATCTCTCTCCCATCTCCAGGAAAAGACCCAGCAGGTACCAACCTACAGTCTTCCCAGTACAATGCAGCAATCCAGGCAGGCAGTAGCAGGGACAGAGTTCCTTTCTTACCTCCAAACAACCACACAAGTTAGAAATGAACTCAGAACAGACAACCCAACAAAGACAAATGGACAAAAGATCAAAATACCCATTTCATCAAAGAAAATATATATGAATAGCCAAGAAGCACCCATAAAGAACATCATTGGTCATTAGAGAAAAGCAAATGAAATCACAATGAGATGCCATTATATACCCATCGGAATGGCTAAAAGGAAAAGGTTGATTACATCAACTAGTGGTGAGGAGGTAGTGCAACTAGGGCTCTTATACACTCTTGCTGATAGCAAGAGTGCAAGGTGGTACAGCACTGTTGGAAACAAATTGGCAGCCTCTGATAAATTTACACTAACTCTGTTATCCAGCAATTATATCTTATATATTTACCCAAGAAAAATGAAATCTCACTCTTCATTTTGTGTTTACACAGAGACATGTACTCAAATGTTCATGTCATCAAATGTAGTTTTATTCATAAATAAAACAAAAACAAAAACTGGAGCCCTGGTTGGGTGGTTTGGTTTGTTGGAGCATCATCCTATGTACCAAAAGGTTGTAGGTTCAATCTCCAGTCAGGGCACATATCTGGGATGTGGGTTCAATTCCTAGCTGGGGCATATATGAGAGGCAATTGAGTGATGCTTCTCTCTCACATCAATGTTTCTTTCTTTCTCCCTTCCTCTCTCTAAAAAATCGATAAATATTTGCTTGCATGAGGATTATCTTTTTAAAAACCTAGAAACTAGGGGGAAAAAATGTCCATCAACTATTGAAAGTATAAACCAATTGTAATATATCTATGCAGCGGAGTACTGTTTGGCAACAGAAAGGAATGGACCATTGATATTTGCAACAACATAGATGAATCTCAAATGCATAATGCTAAGTGAAAAAAGCCAAACAGAAATAGATGACAAACTCTATGATTTCATTTATAGGAACTTCTAGACTAAGCAAAACCATAGATCCAGCAGTCAGATTAATGGTTGCTAGAGGCCAGGGGTAGAGGGAGGGGAACAACAGGGAAGGGATATGAGGGTGATGAAAATGTTCTATATCTCATGTGTGTATAGTGGTTATGCAACTACATTCATTCGTCAAGTCTCATGGAATTGTACACTTTAAACTGACCAGTTATATTGTATGCAAATTATACCTCAAGAAAACTTATTCATTGGTGGGAACATAGGCTGGTGCAGCCACTATGGAAAACAGTATGGAGTTTCTTTAAAAAACTAAAAATGGAACTACCTTTTGATCCAGCAATTTCACTACTAGGACTATACCCGAAGAATCCTGAAACACCAATTCATAAAAACCTATGCACCCCTATGTTCATAGCAGCACTATTTACAATAGCCAAGTGCTGGAAACAGCCTAAGTGCCCATCAGTGGATGATTGGATCAAAAAACTTTGGTACATTTACACAATGGAATACTACACAGCAGAAAGAAAGAAGGAACTCCTACCCTTTGCAACTGGATGGAACTGGAGAGTATTATACTTAGTGAAATAAGCCAGTCAGTGAAAGATATTTGAGATCAAATACCATATGATCTCACCTATTACAGGACAATAATGAACAAAGCAAAACAGAACCAAGATACATGACTATACTGACCCAAACCCAACTTTTTGGGTTATCCTGGTGCCCCAGGCCTTCACTGAGCCCCAGAACCACCCCAGAATCCACCAACTAAAACACAGGGCCCGCCTGGAATACCTTTCTAGGCGGACATCCTTCCCAACTGCTTCATGACACATTGGACAAAAGTCATATGGAAAAATAAATGGTGTGAAACTGAACTCTAACTCGGATGAGGGCTGACTTCTTTGCTTGCTGCCAGACTTACTTCATTTAGGTGATGCATTCTGAACAGAGGCGGCAATGGTACTTGGAGACATGGGGGAGCAAAAGATCTTAGAGGTCACCATAGTTTGTGAACCTTGGAAGGGCCTCAATATACTAGTAGATTATAATATGTCTGTGGTATTAACATTTCACAGGGATTGAGGTGGTAAGGGGAAAAAAGTGCCTAAAATTTCTCCTTGGGGAATGGGCAACAATGAGAATAAGGTGGAGAAACACTGGTTTAGATGCAAAACTCCGTGACAGAGAGTCCTGACACAAGAGGCCCATCCCCTAAGTCCAAATATAAGGTCCGCACCTGATAGGTTTACGTATGTGGTGAGTTCTGGTCATTCGCACAGTTAGGTGGCACAGTTAGGTGGCACAGTTAGCGGGGAGGATGTGTGAAGGAGGGAGTGACCACAAGCCCATCATGGGAAAACCAGTCACTCACTCTCCACCTTAAGAGAGACTTTAAACCAACTCAACTCAGCAAACTCTCACCAGGACGCCAGGACCAGCACCCAGTGAACCTCAGGCCTTCAAGATAACTACAACTGGGACTCTTCACTCAGGTCTACAGCTAGACAAGTAGAAATCCAGTAACGTCCACACCTTTCCTCCCTGACATCTTCGCTTCACTGGGACAGAACTGCACACAGCACAGTGAGGGTTTTCTCTGGTGCTAGGAAAGGAAGACCACTTCCAAAGGAGAAGGGATTAAGTAAGCACTGTTGCAAAGTCCCGGCTTTGTCAACTCAGCCAAAACAGAGCCTCCTCAGGAATAGCTTGCTTTGTGTGCTTATGCATTAGGACAATACTATAATTGTTCTCTCAGTCTTTTCTAGATATTTAATGACAACATTGAAGTGGCCGCAAAGCTCAGCCCTGCTGTAGAATGAGCTTTGTTCTTATTCCCCTTTATTCTGAATAGCTTTTCCTGGCTGTTCCATGCTGAAGAGCCCTGGTGGTGAAGTACTGGTATTGTTACAAAGAGGCAGCACCTACTCAGGGCAGAATATTCTAATTTGCTAAATGGTCTAGTGCCACTGTCTGTCTATATTATCTGCATAAATATACACACAAGCATACACATGGGCACACATGCATGCTGGACCCTCCCTCACTCTTCCCATGCTACCCACACTACAAGTCCGTGAATGGAAAGAATATCAACAGCCCAGACTAGAGAAACCAGGAGATATACATATTTGGCATATGCATTTGGCCAATGAGTCCTGGTTAGGTGAGAAGTGAAAATTTCTAGGACCTCAGATGCCCAGAGTCACATATCTGTGTTTTAAAAAATAACAACTTGACATTTATTCTGAAAGCTCACAATAGTTGGCAAATAAGGGGTCACTTTTCGGAAGGCATATGAGAGTGGACCAAAAATTAGAAAGCAGCAGTGCCCTGAGGTCACCTTCCTCCTTGACACGTTCAAGGTGTCTGGTCCCCTCTGAAGAAGTCCTATCATCTCTTAGCCTCAGCTGACAGCTCCATGGAATGGATTTAATTCACAGCCTGTCTGCAAACTGGACTCTCTGTCTATGCTGAGACCTGTGATTCTTTTTCTGAAGCCATCTATCAGAGGTTGGTTTTCAGGAACCAGTGGATTATTAACCAATAAATTATCTGGAGCATCTAGTGCAAGGGTCGCTTAGAAGTCTTCATGCTCAGATAAGGTAAGGAAGGACTGCACTGTCATTCGGAACCTGTGTGATGTTGCAGGTGAACGTATTTCCTGTCTGGGCAGGGCTGGGGCTGGTGTCACTCAGGCACCATGAAAGAAGGCCATGTAGCCCTGGCAGTCTGTGTCAGAGAGCAGCTTTGTACCTAATCCTGAGGGTAAGATAGTTGCTAAGGAACCATTGAGATGCAAATGACTTGGCAAATACTTAGCAGCAAGATATCAGAAAAGGGTGGGCAGGGGATGCTCTGAACAAGGTAGTCAGGTGAGTGAAAGGAAAATTACTTTCTTCTGATTGGAAAAAAAAAACCCCAAAAACCATGGTTTTCATGCAGAGCAGCAGCTTTGTGCTACTGTATAGAAGAAAGAAAGAAAGAAAGAAAAAACTTGTTCTCAGCTGGGAGTAGAGGAAAGTTGGATCCAAGAGCAGGGAACTTGGAAGGGCAAGTGGAATCTCCCTCTGATGAATTCTAAGCAGATTTTAGATGCTTCTCTCTTAAATGAGAAACAGACGTCTAAGGTAGAAGGAGACATCTGCAAAGGACTTTGAAGATCTGCCATCTTTATACAAGTCTCGAAACCTAGACAAAAACTACACAGAAAACTGTGAATAAACATTCTACTGATGCAAAAATGGAAATTCCAGGCAAGGCTAAGCCATGAAAAATGAGGGAAAATGAGCCATCTCATTGTGTCCCTGCATTTGCATTTCCTTCATTCTTGCTCTCCACTGGACCACCCATTTAAGTGCAACCCCTAGGTTAGGATGTTCTGGTTTGGGGGCTGGAACCCAGAGAATGACAGTGAGAAGTATGGCTCTTCACTCACTGCTTTTTTTCCTTTTGCCCTAAATGAGAACCCTTTTCCTTCAGTCTTATTGAGAGATATGCTAGTCTTTTTTTTTTTTTTTTTTTTTTTCAATTACAGTTGACATTCAGTATTATATTAGTTTCAGGTGTACAGCATATTGGTTAGACATTTATATAACTTATGAGGCCCGGATCACCTCGTAAGTCTAGTAACCCACCTGGTACCATGCATGGTTATTACAGTATTATTGACTATATTCCCTATGCTGTACTTTACATCTCCATCACTATTTCGTAACTGCCAATTTGTATTTGTTAAACCCTTCACCTTTTTCAGCCAGCTCCCCAACCCCCCAAATCCCCACCATGAGATACGCTGGTCTTAAAATTACTTTGTCTCTGGCCAACACCCCTGCTGCCTGCCTAGTCATCACTTTGGGTTGGATCGTGCTGTTCAGGAATATAGGGAACACCCTTATCACGAAAGCTGTTTGCCCAGCTGTTCCAGTTCTCCCTTCCTGGGTTTTAATTTTTCTGGCATCTTCAGTGTCCCTGTCTTTTCCTGTATCTTCGGCCGGGATCATCACAGTCACAACCCCATTTTTGCATCCCCCAGAGCCCATGTTCTTTCCTTCATTGCACACACTAGCTCTCGGTTAGGGTTCATGATTCAGTTACGCAGGAAGGGGGTGGTAGACTGTTGCTTGTTCAGCACCCACTCCTGTTTCTTCTGGAAATAGCGCCCTGACAGTTCTGTGCAGAGCCAGCCCTTCCCCACCTTAGGCCAGGCAGTTCAGGTGGGTCTGAGCTAACCCTCTCTCCCCCAGCGCCAGGGATGAGTAGTGATAAGCCCAAACCTGGCAGGGGGTGCATTCTATCCTCCTGGTGACAGAGCCTGGTGCAAGGAAGGGCTTAGGACCCAAGGGAGGTCAGGGAGACAAAACTTCCAGGGCTTTTGCTAGAGCTATTGGGAGTGAGAGTTTCTCTTTCTGCTGAAGTTTCAAGAGGATGTGAGTTCGAGCTGCCACAGCCACATGACCTTCTTGTGGGGAAAACCTGCCTGAGAATTCGGTCAACAGAAATGACTCTGTGCTGATTATTCTCCATTGCCCTTCAAATCCATTCCCTGTTACCTTTCTTTGCCCTCTTCTGTGACTCAAGAGACTGGCCTCTATGAACCAGGCTTCCATGCCCTCTGCCTCCTTGTTGAGTTTATCCAATGGAAGGTGCTGGCAGGAGATGAGAAAACGGAGAAGAGTTTGGGGAATAGACTGCCCCTCCCCACCCTGGTACCATTTGGGCAGCAGCTGCATTTCTCTATCCATGACTACAGCTCCTGTCAGGAAGCCCTCTCCTGTGCCACAGCTCTGGCCTGGTCCCGATGGCACCATTCCCTCCACTTGCCCCTTCTGGCCTCAGGGAGTCATGGCTTCTCAGTACTGCCAGCCCCTGGGTGCATCCCCTCCTTATTGGTTCCCTTGGCCCCTCATACCTCTACAAAGAGTCACTTTCTTCAATGCCCTTCAATTAACCCTTTGAGAGCACCGTCTGTTTTCTGCCAGCATCCTGGCTGACACAGACACAAGACTAAGAGATGTAAAAAGGGAGACTGAGTCCTGAGATAGCACCGCATTCCTAGATATTATCATAACTTAAGTCCCAAACTGTCCAGCAATAACAAGTGCCAGTGATCACCCCTACCCTTCGCTTTCCTCCTGCTTGAGTTAAACATCTGTCTCTTCAACCAACAATGCAGCTAATAAAATAGGTAAACCCCTTGATGGAGAGCTCTGGATGTCCACCTTCATGACACAGAGAGTAGAATATCAGTCTTCATTCCTGCCCACTGTCATCTCTGTCAGACAAAGTTCTACTCATCCTCCATGGAGCTTCAGCCAGTATCTCTGTCTCTGTCTCTGTCCTACACACACACATGCACGTTCACACACATACCTTCCTCAAAACCTTCCCATTGGAAGCATGGTCCTATCCTTGGGTTCCCCCAGCAGCGGATGTGTGACTGTTATACCACATCTATCCATCTCCATGCTGTGTCCTGGTACAGCTTGTAGTTTGCATGGCTCTGTCTCCCCCACCAGTCTGCTAATAGGTAAGCTTCTTGAAGGAAAGGCAGTGCCTTTTGTAGTTTCAAGTGCAATGCTTCTCATGGCGATGCTCAACAATGGTGTTTTGTAGGTGTGTTTGTGAAATAGCTGGCTTCTGAGCCATGCCATCGGCTTTATCTGTCTGCTCTCACTCCCTATATGCCTCTTGCAGAATTTGGCCTCTCAAGTCTAGGAGTGGATCAACCCTCACTTGGACCCCCCAAAGGTTGGATTGTATCATCCCTCAAGGCAGCCTATTCCATCTTGGTTCAGTTTGGCTAAAAAGAATTTCATAACCAAGCTAAGAAGTGTCTCCCATGCAGAACAAAGCTGGGTTCCTTGGTAAGACCACCCTTCAAGTACTCATAGAGAAGGGCCTTTCCTTCCCCCACTCTGTCCCCTGTTGTAAGTTGCCCAAGCCTGTGTCTATCACTTGCAACCACATCACTCTCTTTACTCCCTTTATCACACCTTCTAGAAATTACATTCTAGCCACTTGTTTCCTTAATGACTGAGCCCCCTCTACTCTAGGATGATTCTGAGCTCTGGGAACATTTCTTTTTTTATTCACAATGCCAGACACACAGTAGGAAGTTAACAAATATTTGTTGAATGTTGAATGAGAGAGCAATTCCCTCCCTCACCCCCCAAATCCTCTCCAGTCTTCCCTAAACCATTTTTCTGCTGCTAATCTTAGGATATTTTAGTTATCAATTGTTGCGTAACAGAGCAACTCAAAACGTACTAGTTTTAGACAAAGGCACCATTTTGTTCATGAATCTGCATTTAGATGGGGCTCAGTGAGGAGAACCTGTCTCCTCCCACTTGGAGTTAGCAGGTGGCATGAAGGATGGGGACAACAACAATGGAAGACTAGCTCACTCAGGTGCTTGGTATTTGATGCTGGCTGTGGACTGTGGGCTGTGATTTGAGGTGGGGCCATGGCTAGCACATCTATGCATGGCCCCTCCATGTCACTTCGGTTCCCTCACAGCATGGTGGCTGGGTCACCGAGGCATCCCAGGAGAGAGAAAGCCAAGTAGAAGTTATAGCACCTTCTATGACCTCACCTCCAAAGTTAGGAGGGACACTTTTGCTGAATTCCATTCATTCAAGTTCAGTAGAAAGCCAACCCATATTTAAGGAGAGAGGAATTACGCTTCATGTTTTGACAAAGAACATCAAAAAATAAAAAACTGCAGGCATGTTTTAGACTATCACATGGCACATGATTGCAGGTTGTTAAAGTGTTCTGTTGACCTTTTCTTTCCTTCTATTCATTAATACAATGCACACTTATTGACCCCACCACATGTCACATGCTGGGGATACCATGACAATTAAGACAGAGCCCACCCTTTAGCAACTCACAGATCTGTGGGCTACTCAGTGTTGTCAACGCACAACTACAGAGCAGCATGGAATGCGCTCCCAAGGGAGACACCAGAGACAGCTGTGGCGGAGACCAGTGGGCCATATAACCCAGCCTGGGGCTGGGAGGAAGGCTTCCAAGAGGAGATGGCCACTATGGTGAAGTGGGAAGAAAACTTTAGGGCTTGCCAAGAAAAGGTCAATGAAAAATTCAACACAGGAAAAACAAACAGATGCAGACTCAGAGGCACACAGCAGCCGTGAAGTCAGAAAAAGGAAAGGAGATGCCCAGGGTGTGTGGACCTCTGTAATGTGTGTGTGTCTCATGAAGCAGTAAGGAAGGGTGAACCCAGACTGAAGGCTCTTGCATCACATGCATAATGACTGGGTAAACCCCAATACCAAGGTGTAGTCTGCCACCCAAAGTGTAGTCCGACCAGTGCTCAGCACAGGCCCACGGACACCAGCCCAAAACTTGATGGATTTTCTGATGACTCTGAGAACCTCTTCCTCTCCCCAAAGCCTGTAGCCTCCACCCCAGCACCCAGACCACTTGGATGCATTACCAAAGAGTTAGAAAGCTCCGCTGGATGGGCTCCTTTACCACCTGTCCCTGGTGAGGGTCCTCCCCTATCTCTGCACCTGTCCAAGTTCACTACCCAGCTACAGCCTCAGCTTCAATGAGAAAGCCAAGGGCAAAGGTCCTACCTTAATATGCTAGAAAAATAGCAAGAGGAAAACAACAGAACAATTACCTGCAAGGTTCGGCTGCTCTCACAGATAAGGCATTTTCTCTGCTGTCCCGGTTGATGAAGCTGCCTGCAATTATTCCCAGCCCTCCTGTTCAGCCCTTTTCACAGGCTCAACCCCAAAGGAGCTGGACACTTTCCAGTGAGGCCAGGATGCTGAGGGGGTCTCTCTCCTCCCCCTCCTCTTCACCCCCTTCCACACTCAAAGCTGATGCTAAACCCCAGTGTCCACCCCTGATGTTGTGGCATCTGCATAAGGACGCACAGGCAAGAGCAGTCAGAGCTCAAGAAGTAACAAGGTACCCCAACTGGTGTGGCTCAGTTGGTCAGTGGCGTCCTGTAGACCAAAAGGTCATGGGTTCAATTCCTGGTCAGGGCACATACCCAGACTGTAGGTTCTATCTCTGGTTGGGGCATCCACTCAATTAATGTTTCTCTCACACATCAATGTTTCTCTCTCTCTTATTCTCTCTCTTTCTCCCTCTCTTAGAGAGGAGGGAGACCCACAGCAACCCAGCTCCCTACACACCACTAAGAGCCAGGCACAGATGCCAAATTGCAACCATCTACGCAACACAGTTCATCAAAGACAAGAGCCAGATGGACATGCGGCAGAAAGAAAACCAATAATGACCACAGTGGGGGTCTGGCTGGTGAGGGCACATGGCAAAGGCCATGTGCACACAGCAAAATGCAAACTGTGAAGGAAAAACATTTTCTCCCAGCTGGGGTTAGTTCTCAAAAGCTTGGGAGAACCTGGCCACAGGGACCCCAAGGAGTAGACCAAAGCAAGATGCCTGGTACGTTTGACAGTACCTGGCAGGAGAGTACATAAACAGCTGGTGCTTAATAGGTACTCTCTGATTTACCTCATGAATAAGCAATATTAAATAGAAAAGATGCTGAACTAGGGGCAGAGGCTTGGGTATTGTCCAACTTGTCAAAACCCCAGTTGAAATCTTAGCTCTTGCATCAGTAACGGTTCAAGGCCTCAGCTTTCTCAGCTGTGAAATGGGGGAAATGAATGCTTGGATATTAGATGCATGTGGTATATACTCAGTGAGCAGAGGACAGCTTAGTCTAGCCCTGACTCTTAACACTACAAGCTACAGCGTTTCTGAAGAGTTTCTTCCCTTCCCTAAAATTTGTCTCCAGTTCTTCTCCAGACATCTCAAGGCCAAGAGAAGAAGCCTGACCCTTGGCCTGTGCCCCCGAGCTCAGCAACCCCAGAATCAGACCAAAAGACCTTAAAAGCTAGCCTGAGGCTACAGCGTGAGGCCCTGCTCCCTCACCTGTCCCCACCCCTCTTGGCCACCTGCCTCTGCCCATTTCTCTGTTCATTATCACCTCCACTGGGGGATGGAGAAGCAGGGCAAGGAAGTTAAATTCAAATCAGTTATTTTGTCACTTGCTGCCAGGAAGCTGGAGGGGAGAGAGGAGGGGAGAGAGGAGGGACACAGGGCCTCAGGTGCAATCTGCAGGCAGAAATGAGTCCTGGTAATTCTCAGGAAACTTCCTGTACATTTCCACGTTGGCCCAGTTCTGCTACAGAGAACTCTGGGGGAACTTCCATGAGCAGGGAGAACAGTCTGCGGAACCAACTGCTAATGGTGTTGCCTGGGATTTCACCTGACCTGGAGGAGCATCTCTACTGGTGACCAAGGGGGAATGCGGCCACCTTCTGCATCACCTTTTTTACCCCTTAGCAAATTAATCATCCCAAAGCCCCAATTATCAGCAGGGTCATTGCAGTGAAGTGAAGAATCCCCACCCTCAGCTCTAGGCATCTTCCCAAAGAGCTGAGAAATACTCCATGTGTGCCAGGGAGGGAGGGAGCAGAGGAATAAGATGCTTTTTTCTCACTCATAAAATTAGAGGCAAACTCACAAGCCAGGGGCACTGAGGTGCACCTGACAGATCATGGGACCAGTAGGGGGCCTCTGGCACTGGCGCTACACCTGTGCCACCTACACAGTCCTGGGCCTGCAGGTCCTCAGTCAGGGTATCCTCACTGAGGGCACCAAGCTGAGGCCTTCTGGTTGCCGGCCAACCTCACTGTTACTCATCTCTGATGCCCCAAAACTGAGGCCTGAGCTTCCCCTGCAGAACCCCCATCAGCCTGTGGAGACCCTGACCCCCCAAAATTACCCAGGTCAGCAGGTCCCAGATTTTGCTTTATCAATAATTATCAACCTCCCACTGCTTCTGTCCTGGGGGTGCCCCCACCGAAGCCCTTGCTGCCCCCTACCCCAGTCTGGTTTAACAATGAGAAAACAGGTGCAGAGAGGGACAGAGCTAATTGTGCACCTGCTTCCCTCCTGTCAGATGGAAAGCAGTTGTCCATTAGTGAAGAAAAACCAACCCCCCCAACCCAGGCCTCCCAGGAAACTGTTCCCTTCTCTTTAACCCCCAGCAGAGTGACCAACAAAAGCCAGCAAGGTGGCTGAAACATCAGGTGTCAGGGGACTTGGGTGGAGCAGGTGGTCCTGACTAGGCCACTCAATGCAGCCCCTCTAAGCACAGCCAAACAATAGCCTGAGGGGTTTACCTATCGCTGTAGCTGAAATGGAATCCTGGGAAGGAGCTGAGGAATTTCTCATGCAAAAGCTTGCTTTTAAATATGAAATCTCTACCAGAGCATTACTTCATTATTGGAGTAATTTCCTCAGAGGAGCAGGCATCTGTGCTCTGTGTCTCCACCACCTTTGGAGACATGGAAACCTGATAGAAATATTCAGGTTGCTCAAGTGGTGAGTGTAGAAGAGGAAGACATAAAGAAAGCTCTTCCAAGGAAGCTGAGTCCTAGATGCCAAGTACAAGGATGTGGTGTAGACAGGTGAGGACAGGAGCATACTGTGTGCTCCCACCCAAAGGTGAACACCTACTTTCCTGTAGAAAGTAGACCTATGGAGGGAGATCCACAGCAACCCTGCTCCCTACACACACTCCCCCACTAAAAGCCAGGCACAGATGCCAAATGCAACCATGTAAGCAACACAGTTCATTGAAGATGCATAGGGCACTAAGATTTACCTCCTTTGGGGCACTTGACACTTGTCTGTGATCATTTCTTCCTGGAAGAGCTGGCCAGAGCAAAGATGCTCCCAGTCCTTCTACTCGACTCCTTCTCAGAAGCCATGCTTCTGAGTCCTGTGTCCTCATGGATATAGGGTGGCAATAAGGGTGGGGGATGGGAGAAAAGGGCAGGAAGAGAGTAGGAAACTGGTGCTTGAGCTGAAGTGCTGAGATTAACGGAGCATTTCTTTCATCTTATTCCAAGATCATGAAAACTTGGAGTTCCCAGTAATCACTGGAATACCAAGGGCCAATGGCTGAGTGAGCATCAAAATTCTAACCACCCATGGATTCAGGCTGATCTGAACCTTTCCTTCTTCTTGCAAAGCCTACAAAAGTGGCCAGTAAGGCGGAGTGGTTAAGAACCTTCACTCCAGAACCTGCTTGTCTGGGTTCAAATGCAGGCTACTTACTAGCTATGTGACTTTATCAAACCACTTAACGACTCTGCCCCAGTCATCTCATTGAGAATGGCTGCCGGAAATGATGTTCCCTTCTTCCGCCTTTCAAAATTGCTTCCAGCCTTGGCCTACACTGGAAAAATACTATGCCCCTGAGCCTTAGTATCACTAAGAATTCATAGGGATTAGCTGTAGATGATTTTTAAAACTTCACAATATGAATGTACCTTGACTTCAAAAGCATCTTTATTGTATTTTATTTTTAGCACAGGCGTAAACTCATAATGTATGTTCTTGCCCAACTTCTAAGGTTGAAATAGGTGAGTATCATGTCCCACTGTAGAAAGAGACTGGCCAAAGTGCATTGGTGACTTTCTCAAGAGACAGAGTTGGACTCTGGCCTCATGACCCAGCAATCTGCCTCCATCCCAGTTGATTCCAGCCCCATCCTCACAGTCAGATCCCAGTCCTGACCCTGCAACTCCTTCCATTGCCCCAAGTTCATGAAATTCAACTGACCAACTAAAAAATCATCAGTTTCCAGTAAATGGGTGAATTCACCTCTAGATCCAGGGGAAGGGGTCATGATGCTATATATCATGCATCTCCAGGTACCCTTCCTCTTTGGTCCAATTTGCTTAATCAAAGATTACTCCTTGTTGGATGGAATGTAAAAAGATGCCACATCATGCCTCCACCTTATGGGTTTTTCCCAAAGCACATCTCAGTAACTAGAACCCATCCCGGTGAGGGGCCAAGGCAGGGGCTCAAGATCTGAGTCTGGGTCTGCACAGGTCAACAAAAGGCAGGAGTGGCTGGGACGGGATCCTATGTGGCCCGGTAGGTCCTCCCTCTGCTCTTGGGCATCATCACCAGATACCAGCAGCTCTACTCTGCCAACGCAGGTGCAGGCCGGGGCTGGGTCCAGACCTCTGAAGCTGTTTACATCACCAGGGCTGTTCTCAAGCAATCACCCAGAGCTGTGTTGCCACATGATGGACATCACAAGCATCCCACTTGTTGGCTGAAACTGGAAGGCGGTAGGAGGAGGGGGTCCCTGAGTCATAGCAAGCTTTTCACAATGCACAGAAAATAAAAACAGCTAATGGATAGGGCTGTCTCAAATTTACTTTTCTCTCTCAGACTTTTTATAAAAACATTTGGCACCTGCTATTGCTTGTAGGCTCAGGCACATTGATGGGCACCCAAAAACAGATGCACACTCAGCAAACAAATATTAGCAGAAAGAAGCAGAAGCAGCCAATGACTGTCTAGCCTGATAGCCTGTTGCCGACACATGGGCTGAGGTTGGGGTTTTCGCCATGATGTAATGGAGATTAAACTGTGTACAATGCCACTCAATGCCCTTGCACTTCAAGGTGCAGTGTACCACAAAGGAGTACAATAACTTAGGCATGTACTCACGAGACAGCAATTACTGTTGATAGCCCACTATCTGCCAAGCCTTGAGAAATTTACCGCCAAACCAAACACGTGTGCCAGTTGAAAGGTGCCAAGCCTAAGACTTCACTCCAGACCACACCAAACAGCAGATCCCTTGGGAGCATTTCAGTCAGCTGATGTCCAAATGCTGAGGACACCTGCAGGTGTATGATCCTTCATGGACACATGGGGTGGGGCTGGGAGAATGCTATTAGCATTCACTATCAGTGATCCCTGGTTGCTGCTTCCCAGAAGGGCCAACATGCTTGGTCCAGGGAAGCTCCCTCTGAAGAAGGAGTGTCTGCTACCAGCCTGACATGTCCCTGCTGCTGCAGAAGCACCTTGAGAGAAGCCCAGGTCTCCCAACCCTGTCCTGAAAGGCAGCTCAGAGAATGCAGTCCATTGCCTTCACTCCATAGATACCAGCAGCCCATTCTCCACAAGCCCTTGGACACAGTGCAAAATGACAAGGGCTTAAAGAAACAGCTGTTTGTCTGGAGGCTGAGGATGGAGGCCTGGCTCTGTGGCCAGGGGATGTCAGCATCCCTGCCTCCACAGCCTACCCTGCTACCATCTGAAAATAGACCTTAAAAATCCTCTGGAGAGCCTTATTCCTGCAGTGCCATCTCTCTCCCAACAGAGAAGAGTCACACAATCAACTGGAAATGGAGAAGGAACCAGAAGAAGAGAGAGGAGTGCTCTCTCAGTATGAGTTTCCCACACTCCAGACCAACTAGCTCCTGCCTGCCTTCCTTCCACCCAGATGGAAGAAGCGGGGAGTCTCATAGAGCCCTGCCTGCCTCTGGTCACCTCTCCCCGACCACCTGGTCCTATAGCTGCCACTGCTCCTTTGTCCCTGTTCTGGCCTGGGCTAAAGATTTAACTGGACTTCAAGCTGCTTGCCCTGGGTGACAAGACCCCACTGAAATTCCCCCAGAGACCCCCAGAGCAAAGCAGAGAGACAGACAAACAGACATTTGAGTGGCTGAACGCAGGCAAGGAGAGGGGCTTCCTGGCCACAGCAGAATTTGGGAGCGATCCGCTGTCTGTGTAAGCAGCTCATTGATCCACTTCTCTGATAATTATTCCTCACTCATCACAAACGGAATGACGCTGGCCCCAGCACAGCCAAGCAGGCGGGAAGGCGGCTCTGTGTGAGGAGAGTAGAAAATGAACCTGCCCGTGTTCATTTGAGAGAGGAAGGAGTGAATGGCATGTACTATCCCTGTGCACTGGGCAGGGACCAGGGGGCTGCTTTAATATTCTGCTGAATGTGGTGTTTCTTTTAACCCTTGCTGGAGAGATTTTCATTCAGCCCAGAGGCCCTCCTGCCAGGGTACTGGCAAAGTTTCTGGGCTGCTCCAAGAGAAGGGCCACAGTCCCCACAGCATGGGCTGCTCCCGATGACCTGGCTGGCAGGACCTGTACAGGCTAGGCAGGCACAATGCCACCCTCCCTCATTCAGCTTCCAGGAAGGCAGTAGACGGGGAGCTCCAGCTGCCCAAGAAGAGGGGTCTAAGAAGGACACCGCACATTGCCAGACACCTGGCGTGTTCCCACACATTCACTCTCCAATTTCATTCCCAGGCATGTGCTCTCCTTCATCAATGGAGAATCAATGCCAAGATCAAGCTCCCAAAGGGAGCTCCTCTCTGCTCTGCACTACCCAGCCCCTGCTCCTCTGAGAGGCACCTAGAGAGGCAGACAGGACCAGGGCCCCACCAAACAGCAGATCCCTTGGGAGTATCTCGCTTCCCAGGTTGCAGATGCACGCTGCCCCAGGCCGTCCTGACAGATTTGGAAGGGTACATTGTCTTACTTGTCCTAGTTCAACTGATCTCTCGCTGGCCCCCAATAAGTCAAACCCAAGCGTCCCTGCCCCACACTACCCCAATCCCCCTACCCCTTCCCCAAAGCGACCCCCTCCGCACAGCCCAGCAGCCCAGAAGGGCAGTGGAAGGCGGGCAGACAATAAGCCACCTTTGGAAAGCAAGTGCGAGCTTTCTAGGCATTAATGGCCGCACCCCCGTACCGCAGCCAATTTGAACGCAGGACATGGTGGTCTTCACTAGAAGGTAAGGGGATCTTAGCCCCACCTTGGGGCCCCCAATGCCAGGCTTCACTTAGAGAAGAGCAGCGTTTTCCGGAGGGGTCAAGGGCGCGAAACCACGGTGGGTTGGGGGCGGGGGGCGTTCTACTAAACAACTGGTAACAGTTCGGTGAGGAACCCTGCTGCCCACCCAGCAGCACGAGCTCCCAACTTGGAAGGGGGCACCGGCACCAGGAACTGCGCCCCTTCCGAGCCTAGTCCCCGCGGTGTTCCACCCCTTGTCCGCCACCGGGAAGCGCGGCTGTGTGCGGGGCTGCTGCGGCGCCTCGCACCCAAGAGTTGCTTCCACCCTGCAACTCAACTTTGCGCTGAGACCCAGCTGTGTTCCCCAGCAAGGATCTGAAGACGCTGCTCCCCTGCGAGGAAGGGGAGGGGAAACAGCTAGGGATTCGAAGGCACTGAGGAGCGCCGGAGCTCGGGCTGTGCCCGGCGAGGTGCCAGCGGGGCTAGCTTCCCTCCACAGCTGGGGGTACAGCGGAGGCTGAAGTGGCAAGGAGAAGGTCGCGGTGTGCCAGCTCCCAGCGCTGAGTCCCCTTCCAGAGGCAGAGGGGACGCTGAGCAAATTTCAGCAGAGCCGACCATCCACCACACCCCCATGCCGAGGCTCAAAAAGTGACAAAGGTTTCCACCTCGCTCAGACTGACCCGAGAAAGACGAAGCCCGGCCGACTCCCGGATCATCAGGCAGTCCCCGAGGACCCTGACCCTTCGGCAGCCACTTTCGGGTGCCAGGACAGCGCTGAGCCCTGAACCCCGGAGCCGGCGGACACCAAGTTGAGTGAACGGGGAGGTGGCGCGCGGTCGCCTAAGCGCATCCGTGCCCGGGATAGGAAAGGAGCGGACCCACGCCCGCTCTCCAGGGGCTGGGTGGTTCAAGGCGCCCCTTCTTCCCCAGCGCCCAGCTCTGCCCGGAGCCAAGGAGCCTGCACCGCAATGCAGCGGACTCCGGGTTCTCCCAACCGAGGCTGCGGGAGACCGTGACTGCCAGGGAGTGCCAGGCGCGGGAGCCAAGGGGCTCCGAAAGCCCTCTGGGACGCGCCGGTGGGTGCCGCCCCAGCCCCTCGTTCTGCCATGACCACGGCTCCTCCGTAACAGCCTTGCCCTCCAGTAGCGGGATGAGAGCTGCCCGAAGCTGCCGGAGAAGCGCCGGGATGCAGCCGCCAGCAGCCAACTTGCTCCGCGGAGGGTACGTTACCTTCCATCGCGGCCACTGCGGATGCCAGGAAGAGCAGCAGCAGGCAATCCAGGGCCATCGCCGGCCGGCAGCCCCCAGGCCGAGCCGGAGCCGAGGCTGCCGCGCGGGGAGGGCGCCGGGTCCCGGGGCGCCGCTGCGCTCACCGCGGGTGGCTTCTCCGTATCCTTTCGCGCTCTCGCCGGGACAGGACTCCCTGGAGCGCGGCGTGGGCGTGGGCGGGAGTGTGCGAGCGTGGGGCGGTGCGGGCGCGCGTGGGTGTGGGTGTGCATGTGTGTGTGTGTGTTTATGGGAGAGGTGGGTGTGTGCGTGCGTGTGTGAAAGAGAGCGCCGGGGAGAGCGAGCTGGTGGGAGCGCGCGAGTGCGTATGCGTCCTGCTGTCACAGAGCGAGCTACAACGGAGCCTACGTGAGGACGAAGCCGGCCAGACTGAGGAGGGAGGGAGCGGGATCCCCCACCATCAGCACTCTCCCCACCCCTAACACCTCCTGTCCAATCAAGGAATCAAACCTGCAAAAATCTCTCGGCCAATCAGGCGCGAGCACCTCCTTACACAAGCATTGTTAGTTTAAGGAAAACTTTTGCTCTCCGGGCTGTGAGGGCTGGGAAGGCTCTAGGAGGGGTCCGGGCGCCCCCTCGTGGTATATTCAGAGAACCGCACCAGTCGGCCCCAGCTCCCGGAGCCCCCATGGGTCTAGTGAAGGAGCAGGCCTTACCCATTATAGCCCACCCTGGTATGGATGAGCTTGAAACAATCAAATTTATCTTTTTTCATCTTTTCAGCAAGACGTACCCTTGCCAACCCATTTAGTGCAATCACGTCATACACTCTTTCCCTCCTTTCTATAATACTTCATTTTCTAATAGTGTTTTTTACTAATCAAGTTCATTGTGGGTTGCCCCCTCCCCTTATTAGAATGGGGTCTTCACTCTTGCGGTTCGTGTTTGTTTTGTTCACTACAGAATCCCAAGTGCCTAGAAGAGTGCCTGGCACGTAGGAAATGGTGGAGTCTATCTGTTGAATGAATGAATAGGTTCAGAGGACCTTTGGGTTCAGACACTGCCGCTCCAGTGTGTTCAGGAACTGGAAATGCTTCCTGTCCAAATGCTGTTTTCCTCCTCCGTAAGTTTCTGGCTGCTGGAGGTTTCACTTCTGAAAGCATTCTGTGAGCATCCACAGGGGGCCCTGCCCCCAGAAGACCCAGTTGGTGGGGGCAATGAGTACTCTCCTATAAACAGTAGAGAATGCAGAGGCTTATGCAAAGTGAGGCGCATGGAGCAAGGCACCATTACCGTGGGGGAGGCTTGAACATGGGTTGGAAGGACATGCATAGACAGCAACAGAGAGACAGCACATTGGAGGTAGGAGTGACTCGCGGCCTCAGCTCTGCTTTCTTTTTGGGTCTCTGGAAATGGCCAGGGTTCTATACCAAGGACCAATCTTGAGGCTCTAATGTTGCTATTCCTCACCTCATCACCCCCACCCCAGACCTGATGATGCCCTGGTCTTGCAGTGGAAGCAGCTGTCTTCTCCACCAAGCCTGTGCTGGGTTTGTTAACATTGGGCAGATGTGATGACCCCCGCCCCCTCTTCAGGTTTTGCTCAATCTGTTTCCCTCCCTGCATGATTACTGTCCTCTTGACTGGGACTGCTTCCCCTTAGTCACAGCCAGACCCGCCCAGTCCTGACACTGCTTTGCTTCCCCCACTGATTCAGGCTACCTTCCTCTCCCCCTCCTCCCTTCATTCCTCCCTGCCCCTGCCTCAGCACCTGAAGGGAAGATCCCATGAGCCTCGGCTCCCTTATTCTCCTTCATGCCATGCCATCTCCATGCCAGCTGCCCTCTGCCCTGCCACACCCCAGCAACTCTGTCCTGGTATCTCTGGAGCCATCACCCTTGAAGTGACCCACTTTACTCTGTTACTCATAGTCCTCCTGGACCCTCAGGGCTCTCTGTCACTCAGTTCTCCTAGGCTCTTGCCTCATTTTCCACAGTCCTGGACAGTCTTTCCTGTCTTTCTACTTCTTAGTGTTCCCTCTATTTCCATCTTCGGCTCTCAAGAGATCTTCCTCAAGCTCCGTCCTTGGAACTTCTGCTTCCTGGGCCTATGAACAATTTTTTGGCAGTTTCATCTGCTCTATCAATTCCAGCACTCTTCTCATGGATGGATGGTGGATAGATGGATGAATCTCAGACTCTTCTTTTTCTCTACAGTGCAGTCTTTTAAGGGGCATGTCAGGCAAAGTCCCCCTCTGCCACATCCTCTTCCTGATGCCCTTGTCTCAAGGCCATGAGCCTGTCCCATTCCAGCCCACATTGCTTTCCCCTGAACTGGAGTGTCTCAGAATGGTCACCCAGCTTTCATTACCTCCCCTTTCTAATCCTTCTGCACTCCTGCCAAACTACTTTTTCTCAAGCCAAACTTGATCTTATCTCTTCCCTGCACAGAAAGCTAGTGGCTCCTCATTGTCTGCCTGAAGAAAGACCAGCCACTCTGGTGTAGCATCCATGAGTTCCCTGGATCCTGCCTCTCAGCCAGGATTCTGCCAGCCTCCCTCTGGGGCCTGGGCTGCTCGGACAACTTGATCCCATTATGATCCCCACATCTTCACCCACACATAGGCTCTCCTTTCCTTGCGGCCAGCTGGTCATGCACTCACCCACTTACTCAACAAGTATTTGTTGAATGCCTACTATGAGCCAGGCAGGCCCTGCTCTAGGCTGTGGGGACACAGGTCCTGCTCAAAGGGAACTTATGGTGTAGTGGAGGATGACGATGAAGAGGCAATAGTATGTCCAGTGGTGAGAAGGACTGGAGAATAAAGCCAGGTGACAGCCAAAGAGCAGCGATTGTAGGTAGTTACACATTTTAGGGAATGACTGTTTATTGAGCACCTTCTGCATGCAGAAAGCCAGTAGCCCCTCACTGTGTGCTGAAGAAAGACCAACCACTCCAGCATGACATCTAGATTTCTAAATATATTGCATTGGACATTTACATGCAAAACTGAACTGAAATGAATTGAATTTCCTGCCCTCTACTTCTACCCAAATATCCCCTCTCTAAGGAAGCCTTGGTGTCCCTCAGCTGGTCCCTCTTGCCCACAATCTCATGCTCTGTCTTCAAGTGGGTTCTGAAGGGACCTTCCAGACCTGGCTGAAGGCAGAACTGACATTATCCAGCTGCAAAACATCACTCCTGGGGGGACCCTGGGAGACAAAAGCACAGAGATCCCAAGGGCAACCCCTCCAAGGTCTTTCAGCCTGTGCAGGCAAATCATACAAGAATCCAGCTTAATGTCTTCTGATCTCTATGCCTCACCCCTGGGATTTTAGGTCAGTAGGAGAATCAAATGTAATTGTATGCTCTTGTCCCATTGATTCTCCTGTGCAGTGAGGCTTAGGAATCCCTGCTCTTGGTGTATGAGTTTAAAACTGCTTTGAGGCCTTCTCAGGGATACCTAAACGGGAAAGGATAGAAGAGGTCAGCATTTGGGGCTTTCGACCTCCCCCCTGCTCCGGCACCTTTTTTTAACTGGACATCTGTGTCAGGTTTTGCTTGAACGGAGAGTTCTGTGGCAAGAAGAGAAGGAGATGGGGGGAAAGGATGAAGGATTAGAGAAGAGGGTTGGATTGGGTGGGAATGGGGCACACTGACTCAGAAAGCTATGAGGAAGGCAGCATTGATGACTTTTAGAACATGCAGATGGCTCAGGTAAGAACAGTATCAATTTAGGGTTTTTATTAATTTCCCTAATAACCCAGGGAATTGACTTTTCTTGAACGAGTTAAATATTAATTTAGTTGGACAGCAGATTGACTTTCACTTACAATGGGCCATGATCAGTAAATATCCCCAAAAATATTTGGGGTTTGGGATTCCAAGCCTGGGTGCCTATTTCCCCCAAATCATCTCCTTGGCTATTTCTTTTTCTCTCTGCTGTCAAATGCTCACTTGTTTTTTTGATTAACCACCCAGCTATTTGATATCACTAAATCATTCCTTCAAAGTGACAGATGCTCTCCGCCAAGCCAACAGCTGAGGGCTCTCAGGGCACCCAAGGGTGACTTGACCCTTTTGTTAGGACTTAGAGGCCCTTCTAGCTGGAAGGTTTGAGGGCAGCCAACCTGTTCACCCCACCTCTAAACTGTTTTGTGTCTAAAATGTTGAAATGCATTTCTGGAGAAAACAATTGCTCAACCTTTCTTGATAACTCTATGCATTATGAAGCTTTCCTGTTAGAAAGTTCCTGCTTGGCTCTAACCTATACCCCTTGTGTTGTCATTTAAGCCTGTTTTCTTCATTCTACTCAGTATTACAAAACGTAGACAAATAGTCACCATCCTGAAGATGGTTACACGTGTGTCTTGTACATGAGAAGGTATTAACTTGCTCCTTTATCCCATCTTTTAAAAAATATTTCTTAACTGTATAAATGAAAGGATTTTTTTTATACACTGCATGACCCAAGCTACCTTTAATCAGATTCTTAAGCTCAAGACAAATTCTCATCAATTCTTTTTGGAGAGGCACATGGACTATTTATGAATGTTTTAAACATTTTAACAATGGATAATAGACAAATAACAAATGGCTTCCTCTCCCTCTTTTGTTCTTTCAACATTTATTCAGCAGTAATTCTGTGTCAGGTGCCTGCAAGGTGCTAGGGGCCCAGTGAAGTCTGTGACCCAGCCCCTCCCTTTAAGGATCTCATGGTCCCTAGAAAGACAGGTATTGAAATGCCTTGTGGGACATGTCACAGCATGGCCTCTGGCTAGAGGCTTTCAACAAGCCTCTCCTCCATCCTCAGGAAAATACCCCAGTGAATAAAGACATATATGAAGACTCACACTGATAAGGTGAATGAACACTGACAGGCAACCTAATTGCCAGGATGTAGAAGGAGCTGACAATATATACTTACAAGGTAAATGAAGCTGGATGGAGAAAAACCTATCAGGAACATATGGGACATATGCCAAGTTCTCTTCTATAAAGAAAACCTCCTTTAAAAAATAGATAGGAAGATACGTTGTAATTCCCTCTCTGTCTATACCTGTCTCAGACATCCAGAATCTCTGCTAACCTCATCCCTTCCCCCAGGGTCTTCTTCTACCCAGAAGGACCCTGAAAATGAGCAAGACAACTGGGCATATGTATGGATTGGTGAAGATACCATGTATTCTGGAGGTAAAGAATGGTCAAGAGCCCTGGCTGGTGGCGCAGTGGATAAGGGGCCAGCCTGTGAACCCAAAGGTTGATGGTTCGATTCCCAGCCAGGGCACATAACCAGGTTGCAGGCCAGTTCTCCAGCCAGGTCCATAGCTGGAGGCAGGTGAAAGGCAACCATACATTGATGTCTCTCTCCCTCACTGCCTCCCTTCCCCTCTCTCTAAAAATAATAAATAAAATCTTAAAAAAGAATGGTCAAGAGACTGGAGCAGGCACAGTAATAACTGTGGCAGGTGTGCAGCCTTCTGAGTGTAGTTTTGCTGTGACACATCAGATCAAAGCACCAGAGTATGGGGATGGTGGTTGGAGATAGATGTGACCTCAGTGGAACAGATATGCATTAGATGAAGGCTGTTGACAAGTGTCAGTGGAACACTGGCTGGCTCTCCAGGGTAGATCTAAAAAGATGATTCAACCATAAAGCAAGCAGAGAAATGGAGGGCCCAGGGCCAACTTGCTCATCCTACCTAGCAAAAAATAAGTTTTAAAAAAACCTGCAAGAGCTAATGAGTCTCTCTATGCTCAAGGAGGAGATAAGAGGGATCAAGAGAGATCAGGGGCCTATTAAAACACTGCAGCATAAAAAGGGGAATAGAACCTCAAAGACTCAGAGGGACAGCATTTCTTTGAATATGATGCTCTGCACACTTAAGAGACATTTTCAGGAAGCTTCTTGGCATGTATGAAAACAAACTCCATAAAATATAAACTAGCTTACTAGAAAACAGGTTAAGCAGAAAAAGCAACAGAATGAGCTAAGGCAAGAAAAAAAAGAGAAGAATTTAAGGAAACAAGATGCAATGTCAGAATTAAACTGCACACTGGTATGGGAGGAGAAAACACATTTGTTGCCACTGAACATTGAATAGATGATGTGAAAGACAAACTGGAGAATCTTTCTAAGAATGCCTATAAAATGGACAGAGAAGGAATAACTTTGAGAGAAAATACAAAACATGTGGAAGACAGAAAATGAAGAACAAACATATATAAAGTTGTGTCAGTTGCTTATAAGGGGCTAGGGACCATTAGTGAAATAAAGATCATTAACTTCATAATACTAAATTCCAAAAGGAAATGGAGCCAAAGTTATAGTTTTATGAGGAAAAAATTTATTATTTCCAGCAGGCATAAAGCAAAAGATATTTTTAGGTGTCAAAAATTTTGCAATAGTTTAATAAATTATTTGAAAGTATTGTATATTCGAGTTGACAAAGAATTGAGGTTTGGTGGCAAGCAATAAAATCAATTAAAATACAAGTCTCAATGTTGCCAACTGCTTTTAAACTAAAATGTCAAAAGTAGTTTCAGTAAAGAATATATATGGTGTTAAAAATTCTAATTACAAAAACCTAAATATAACAGCTCAAATTATATTAAGACCAGGGAAAAGAGGAATGTAAGGGAAAAAAACAAATCTATGTTAAAATCCCTTGTTCACATACAAGGAATTCAGAAGTTTTTTACGCTTGAATCTTACAATTTCCAAAATTAGTTTAAAATAAAGATGGCTTCAAAACCATTTTAATATACTTTTAAAAAGTAAATACGCTTTTGAAAATATTAGAGACAACAGAAACAAAATATAACTCCTATGTTTTAAAAAGGAAATTGAAAAAATAAATAAAAGAACAACATAAAAATAAGAATTTATTTAAAATGTCAGAAATTATTTCCAATAACAAATATAAATGAATTGAATCCTTTTTATTTTTTATTTATTTATGTTTTAAATATTTTATTTATTATTTCCAGAGAGATGGGAAGGGAGAGCGGCAGAGAGAGAGAGAAGCATCAATGCATGGTTGCCTTTCACTTGCCTCCAGCTACAGACCTGGCTGGAGACCTGGCTTGCAACCTGTGAATCTTTTTTTTATCTTTTATCTATTTATTTATTTAAAAATATTTTATTTATTATTTTCAGAGAGAGGGGAAGGGAGAAGGCAAAGAGGGCGAGAGGCATCAATGTATTGTTGCCTTTCACCTGCCTCCAGCTATGGACCTGGCTGGAGACCTGGCTTGCAACCTGGTTATGTGCCTTGGCTGGGAATCGAACCAGCGACCTCTGGGTATGCAGGCCAGTGCCTTATCCACTGTGCCACCAGCCAGGGTGAATCTTTTTTTAAACCTCACCTGAGGATATGTTTTTATTGATTAGAGAGGGGGGTTGAGGGAGAGAGAAAGCTTTGACCCTTCGTCTCTAATATGTACCTCCAACCAGGAATTGAATTCAAACCAGCAAACCAAGTATGTGCCCTGACTGGGGATTGAACCTGCAACCTTTTTGGTGATGGGATGCTGTTCCAGTCAACTAATTCATCCCACCAAGGCAATAGAATTGATTAAAAAGTCTCTTTGGGCTGGGGGCCTGAGAGGGACCAGAGCCACTATGAAGGGTCGGTCGCACCACACTGCCATGGATAATGGGAAGGCGAGTGTTTCTTTTTGACTCTTCCCATTGTACCTCTGAATGAGAGACTTTTAAGTTCCAGTTTAATTGGGATGATGTGCAAATTTAGGACCCTGTGGAGCCTTCTCCCTCTCTTCCACCACAGGCACGCTGAGGGCAGTTCCTGGGGGGTCCTCATGACAAACAAAGGCGGCTGTCCCCTTGGCGAAGGAGTGTAAGAGTGGTCAGACCTGACACTGGGTGTAGGGGCTGCTACTCTGCATCTTCCAGGGCTAATCCCCGTGAGGTGGAGCCTCTATGGCCCTGAATACAGGGATCCCCAGATTGCCAAGGAATATTACCGCAAGCCCTTGGCAGACCTAAGGAACAGAAGTGTGAGTGGGAGCTCGCAAAGATTCAGCTTACCAAAGCTGCCTAGCGATGAAAACCAGTGGGTTGAAGACACGTTGATCAGTAAGTTCACCAACAAGATGATGAAAGGAAAAAACAAAGTACTGACGAGATCCCCCGTGACACAGACTCTGGCAGCTGTGAAAGGGAAGAAGTTTGAGAAGTACCATGCTGCTTTTTCAGAGGAACAGACAATCACTGAAGGCAACCCCCGCACCATCTTCCACCAAGCACTGAAAAACTGTGCCTCTGATTGGGCTGCGACGCATCCTCATGGGTGGCCCCCGTTTCTGCCAGGTCCCTGTGCAGCCATCTGACCAGCGGCTCTCCTCCTGGCCATGAAGTGGATAATTACTGAGGGCAGGGAAAAGCACCAACCAGATGCTGATGCCAGGGAACCTGTCGCATGAGCTGATGGAGGGTTTTTACAACCAGGGCCCAGGGATCAAAAGGAAGCATGACATGCAAGAGATGGCTGAGGACAGCCATGCTGTGGCCCACTACTGCCAGTGGTAGGGGAGAGGAGGCTCCAGGAGGAGGACAGGGCTCTGCTGCTAGAGGCAACATGAGCCACTGCTACATGAAAACTACTTGTGCTGAAGGATGTAGTTCCTTCTGATGGGCAGGCAGGCCTCACAGAAAGGATGGAGAAGTATATTGCTGTAGTCCTTCCTTCGTGGGCTAGAACTTGCTCTCTCTGCAAAGAGGCAACAGCACGGACTTGGATTTCCCCCAAGAAACTTGGGGCCCATCCCACTTTCTCTTCCACCTGGTTAGGGTAAACATTTGGGTGACAAAAGGAAACATTTTAGTATTGGAAAGGTTTGTTAGAAAATTCTCACCCTGAAATGTAGCATGTGATCCAGTGCTGCCACTCAATACCACTGAGTGCAGGAAATAAAATATAAAAGAAAAGAAAACGTCTCTTTGGCTAAAAAATTGTATCATTACATATTTTCCCTGAAACAAAGGGGTAAATAGTAAAAAACAAAACAAAACAAAAAACCTCTTATTCGTGTTAAATTATAGGGTAACTTACAATATTCTTGTGAAACACATCTAAAACACAATAATATGTAAAATAGCTTATTTTCAATATATTGTAGCACCCATACGAAGTATCCCCAAGAGTCTAGAAACAAAGTAGTACTAGAATCCTGAATGATAAATGTGGGAGTTTACACTGCAGTGTGGATAGGTATTAGTGGTCTGGGAAATCTAATAACTTGAATTTTAATGTACATCAATTAGAAACAAGCCTTATGAATGACTGCAAGACAGCAAGTTAGAAACGAGACCACTGCGTAAGCTGAGGCTTCTAATTACAATGCCTTCATTGAATGAAGGGACTAGAAGAAAGGTTATCCACTGTCACAGAGGACAGGGGAGCTTACCTCTCCGCTTAGGCTCAGGGTATGAGAGAAAATACCCTCCCCTCATAAGTCTTCACTTACATGGGTTTGGAATTCAGATTTATATTATTTGATCTCAGATCTTCCCAGCTAAAAACTCCATTGAAAAAAAAATTACTTGTAAATGAGTAGATAAAAGGAAATGCAAGATGGATATGACCTCCACAAGATTCTCACAAATGAAGCCCTGCCAAACATGAATTCACAATCCATAATCACAGAACATATAAATAAATCTACCAGGAATGAAATTCAGCACATAAATCAAACAGGATTATACCCCTATTATTATAGACATGTAAGAAAACTTAAATAACAATGTTTAAAGTGATAAAACAAAAGGAATAAATATACACAAAAATCTATTGCTTTTCAAAAATCAATAAAGAAAAATAAAAACAAGTAGTTTTTAAAAGGCATTTCAATAGCAATGAAAACTTCTGGAACAAATCTAAAGAAAGCTTTAAAAGGCCTGTATAGAAAAAATATAAGGCTCTTTTTTAGAGAATATTTAAATCACTGAGGAGATATACCATGTTCCTAGACAAGAAAACTACTGGCAATTCTCCTCAATTTTAACTACAAATTCACTATAAATACAAGAAAAGTACCTACAGTTTTTTTTTAATTTGATAATTTGAGCCAAAATCAAGGATAAAAGGCAAAGATAACCAAGATAATGTTGAAGAAAAGCAGAATGGAAGGCCTTGCCTTAACAACACTTATCATAAAACTACCATAATTAAAACAATATGGAACTGGTGTGGGGATTTAGGACCAATGTGTATATGGAAAACCCACATCAAGGGAAACATTACAAAATACTGGGGAAAGCATAAACCAGTAAATGTTACTGAAACAATTTCAAAGATTAAAATTAGATTTCTCCCTCATACCAAATATAGTCAATTCCAGGTGGATTAAACACAACTCTGAAAGGCAAAACTTTAAAACTATTTTTGAAGAAATTATAGGAGAATAATAGTGTAGCAGGGGTAGGTGGAAGAGGATTTCATAAACAGGACACAAAAAGCATAAATTACAAAAGAAATCATAGGTACTTTTGACAATGTAAAATAAGAGAATTTAGTGCAAAAAGACACCATAAAAATAGCCACACACAGGGAGAAAATACAAGATGGGGTAAAAGTAGGTTTACAGTTGTTCTTATGGCAAGTAATATGGTAATCAACAAATAATACAAAAATAAACTGTGTTTCATGTACTCACAACTGTAAACCAATTTTTGATACCAATTTAATCAAAAAAAGTATTAGCATCTAGAATATGTAAATAATATCTACAAACCAAAAAGAAACGAACATTTTAGGAAGTGCCCAATTACTTGTTTTGCAGTGCATATACTAAAATTGGGATGACACACAAATCGGCATGGCCCCTGCCCAAAGATGACACACAAATTTCATGAAGTGTTCCGTATTCATAAGCCAGACACAGAAAACAAATATTGTATAATTCTACTTAGATGAGACATTTAGAGTGGGCAAATTCATGAGGACAGCAAACAGATTAGAGGTTACCAGACTTTTTGAGAAGGGGGGATATTGTTTAACAGGCAGAGCCTGTGTTTTGGGGGTGATGAGAGAGTTTTGCAAATAGGCAACATTGTGAATGTGATGAATGCCATTGAAGCATTAATAATAGTAAAAGTGCAAATTTTGTTATATGTATTTGACTACAATAAAAAAGCACCCAAATATTAAAAAGCGCAGAAGATTCAAATAGACATTTCAAGTAAAAAAAAAAAGACTTAATAATATTTGAAGATTCACCACTTTATCTGCAAGTGAAAATACCAAGATAATACTTCTCACCCAAGGCAAAAATAGTAACTTCAGGTAATAGCTAGGGTTGGTAGGATAGAGAAAACAGGAGTTTTCATGCATTGCTAGTGGAAGTTCAAACATTTTGGATACGAGCATGGCATCATTCCATGAAGTTTAGCAGGTCCTTCTTTATGTATGAATTAGAGTAAACGTAGGCTGCCATAATAAAGATACTAACAATAAAATACTAACAAAAAATGACCAGTCTCAAAGTTCACTTTCCTGATCAATGGGACAACTCTGATCCCCAGGGTCACTCAGGTACTTTTTCTAAGTCATTGCTCTCCCATCATCCAGGACTCCATTCTTTTCTGCAAAGTAGATGGGTTACCACCACACTTGGGTTTTGGAGTGTGCAAAGAGAAAAGAGCATGGAGGATGTACACCCATTTCTTTAAGACTCTGACCTTAAAGCAGCAGAACAGAAAGCTGCTTAGATTCCATTGGTGAGAACATTATCCCGTAGCCCCATCCAAATGAAATGGAGTCTGGGAAGATGTCCAGTTGGGCACCATGTGTGAAGATTTGAATGGACAACTGGCCATTTCCATTGTACTCCAGAACTCAGCAATTTCACAACTCTTGCATGTGTGCACCAGGAGACACAAGAATGCTCTTACACATACAATTTATAACTGGAAAAAAAGAAGAAATAAAAACAGGAAACAGCCCAAATGTCCAACATTACTGGACAGAAAAATAAACCATGGCATTTTTATATGTATATTGAAGTAAAAAAATGAAGGAATTATTGCTGCAATTGGGAAGATGTTCCTAAGGCAATATTAATACTCAGTTGAGTGGTAGGTATTAATACTTAAGTTGTATGTATACACATACACATATATGTACATATATGTACCTTATATTTATTATTTTGTATATGCTTACAGTAACAAAGTCACCTCCTCAAAATTAACTAAATATAACTTTTCACCCAATGGGCTGATAAGAACAAATGTTTTTTAATAGTAAATGTAGGCCAGGATGTGGACAGATGGGCAGCAAGGGTATAAATTAAAGTTTATTCTGTAGGGCATTTTTGCAGGATCTACAAGCCCTTCGAATGGGGCATTCTATGAACTGCAGTTTTTCACTGCTAGACACTAACCTAGAGAAACAACTGTGGTGACACATAAGGAGGCAATATATAAAAATGCTTAATGAAGATATCCTACGCAGAAATATGTTTACCGATACTTCTCCAAAGGCAAAGGAAATCAAAGAACAAATAAACAAATGGGACTATATCAAACTGAAAAGTTTCTGTTCAGCTAAAGAAAACACCAGCAACATTAAAAGGGAACCAACTGTATGGGAAAACATATTTGCCAATGATACCTCAGACAAGGGTTTGATATCCAAAATATATAAAGAACTTATGCAGCTCAACACCAGGGAGACAGACAGCCCAATTAAAAATGGACAAAGGACCTGAACAGACAACTCTCTGAGGAGGACATACAAAGGGCCCAAAGGCATATGAAATAATGCTCAACATCACTAGCCATCAGAGAGATGCAAATTAAAACCACAGTAAGATACCACCCCACCCCTGTCAGAATGGCAATCATCAACAAATCAACAAATAACAAGTGTTTGCGAGGATGTGAGGCAAAGGGAACCCTGGGGCACTGTTAGTGGGAATGCAGGCTGGTGCATCCACTATGAAAAACAGTATGGAGTTTCCTTAAAAAACTAAAAATGGAACTGCTTTTTGATCCAGCAATTTCACTACTAGGACTATACCCGAAGAACCCTGAAACACCAATTCACAAGAACCTATGTACCCCTATGTTCATAGCAGCATTATCTACAATAGTCAAGTGCTGGAAACAGCCTAAGTGCCCATCAGTGGATGAATGGATCAAAAAACCTTGGTACATTTACACAATGGAATACTACACAGCAGAAAGAAAGAAAGAACTCCTACCCTTTGCAATAACATGGATTGAACTAGAAAGTATTATGCTTCATGAAATAAGCCGGTCAGTGAAAGACAAATACCATATGGTCTCACCCGCTACAGGACACTAGTGAACAAAACAAACAAATAAGCAAAATACATGATACATGAAGACAATGACTAGACCTTCAGTGGGCAGAGGGGAGGAAGAGGGAGGAGAGGGGAGGAATAGGCAAAGAAGAGGAGCGGTTTAGTTAAGGAATTAGCATGGAAGAACCATGGACATGGACAACAAATGGGATTGACTTTGGGAGTAGTGGGTGAATGAGTGAATGGGGAAGGAGAAAGAAAGGAGGGGAAATGGGATGGATGTAATACAACAATAATAAAATTAAAATTTTAAAAATGATAAGGAAGGAAAAATACATTGTAATACTTATTTTTAAAAATCTGTGTGGAGTTCAAACTGTGTTGTTCAAGAGTCAACTGTAAAATTAATAGCTTTTACTGCTTGCTGCACATTTTAAGTCATTTTAAAATAAAGATGGCTTTTTAATTTAAAAAAAATTCAATGAAGCAAGTTTTAACAGAGGGGAAAAAAACCTGAGAATATCCTAAGTGCCATTATTAAGGAAACGACTACCTAAACTATGATCCAGCCTTACTAGTAAACATGATCAAGAGTAAAAAGAGTGATGTAGAACTATTTGTGCTTAACATGAGTCAATCTTTAAGACCCAATATGCAGTGCAAATGAGGAAACAATACTAGTTTCCCGTAGGTAGGGGTGTGTGTATATTTTTCATTTGTTCTGACTTGTCTCCAAAAAGAATTTGCTGTTTAAAAAAAGCCTGTATAAGGAACTATTGTTTAAAATCAATAAAAGAAAGTTCTCATTAAGAAAACTCTATGGGGTTTAATTTTTTTGAGTCAACTGGACAAGTCCAATAATTGGTCAAAAGCCTTGGTTTACCCACCTGAAAAATTAGGTAAGTATATATCCTGCTCAAAAGCCAGTTAACAGACACCTGAGAGTGCAAAGGCTGATCATTCTCTTTAGGAAGTGCTATGTTGGTTGATCAAGAAGAAATGAAGGTGATTTATCTTGCTCTTCACAAAGAGTCAAGACATGAAATGCTAATTGCTATAACAGGAAATTTAGTCCAGATCAAAATACTGTTAGAAAACCACACAACTAATTGGAGGGTGAGAACTGAAAGGGACTTATTAATGGTAAAATCCACAAGTACTATTCAAGGAGGTCAATGCAAAACATGTGCCTTTTTCAACACTTACACTAAGGACTTGGTAATACAATAGAAAGTATGCTGTTTAAATCTGTGTTTGTCACTTAATGCCTTTTGAAATACTTCTTTTGAAAAAATAGAATTAATATTTGGTTTTCCTAACAATAGATAGAAGAACCTCATATCCACAAAGTGCCTTGTCTGAATGAGGCAGTCTTGGTTCCCCAAACAGCATCAGCATCATTGTCATAACTTATCTATCTGCTGTCTTTCTATCAGTATCCTAGATGGTTTCAAAAGCCTTAAAACACTGGCCTGAAACTTCTTCTAGTACCTCAAGCAAGTGGGGTCCATTTCCACCACCTCTGGACAGCCATCAGACATTGCCCCACTTCCATGGTCTCCAACTCTGGAAATTACCCTTTCGGACCCACACTTTTCAGGCTTCTAGCACACCTGTCTCCTCCATCTTCATCACTACCCTTTAGCTTCATCATGAACTTCAGGCCTTAACCCTGGCTCAGCCTCCCCACATCATCAAGAATATCAGATATCCCTGTCTTCACTTGCCTCCTAGTCTAGCCTAGACTAGCCTAGCCCCATGGTCAGGCCATTTCATTAAAGCCAGGTTTACTACCAGAGACTCTATGAAGAACTGAGCTCCGACAGCTGCATGTGACTCCTGAGCACTTGTTATGTGGCTAGTCCCCATTGGAATGTATTTCCAGTATAAAATACACCAAAATTTGTACCAGACTTCAATAATTTAGCATAAAAATAAAAAATGTCTCATTGAAAAATTTTATATTGATTACATATTGAAGTGATAGTTTAATATATTAACTTGTATTAAAATGAATTTCACCTGTTTCTTTAAACGTTGTAATGTGGGTACTACAAAATATATAGCTTATTTTCTATCCCAACCAGATGCAGAATGGAACTATAGAGAATAGAAGCTGGCTCTCTAGGGCCAACAGTTGGCAAAAATTAGGTCATCAAAATCCCACAGAAGTGAGTTGTGGTACAGGACAGCTCACAGGGGGTAGGCTGCTGTGCAGCAGAGGTGAGGTGAAGACCCAGCCTTACAACACCACAGGCATCTCTGTCCACAGACTGAGGGGTAGGTAGGTAGATTGCTGAGGGAGCAGCTGATCATGTTGGTTGTATCTGGCATTTTTGCCATTTCAGCTATTAGTCTTCACAGCACAGACCTGATGCAGAGAAGAAAAGAGGTTGCGGCAGGCAGAAAGCCCCACACCCACAGCTGAATGACAGTGAAAGTGAGAAGGCTGGAAAAGAGGCCAGGTTATTCTAAGAGGAAGGGTACCATCCCACAAAAAGAATGATGAAGAGAGAAACAATCACTATTGAATAATTCCAGTTATCAAAAAGATAACCTCTAGAACCAAATGGACAAATGAGAATTTAAATGTACTATCAGGAGATTTGAGGTCTTGCCTCACTCAGGTGGCTCAATTGGTTGGAGTGTCATTGAATACACCAAAAGATTGCAGGTTTAATCCCCAGTCGGGGCATGTACAACTGATTGATGTTTCTCTCCCCTTCTATCTCCCTTTCTCTTTCTCTAGTCAATAAAAACATACCCTTGGTCATGAATAAAAACTTAATTTTAGGCCCTGGCTGGTGGCTTAGTGGTTAAGGTGCCAGCCTGCGTACCCACCAGTCACTGGTTCGATTCCCAGCCAGGGCAACATAACCAGGTTGCAAGCTGGATCTCCAGCCAGGTCTGTGGCTGGAGGCAGGTGAAAGGCAACCATACATTGATGTCTCTCTCCCTCTCTGCCCCTCTCCCTACCCCTCCCTCTAAAAGCAATAAACAAAATCTTTGAAAAAATTAATTTTAAAGACAGAGGGACAGAGAGAGAGGTTTGAAGTCTTTCATACCCTGGAGATCTGTCGATCTGTCTCTCATTCCATACCCCAAAATCAGGTCCTGAGACCAAGATTAGAACCCCAGTCCATACGGAGGATATTCTAGGCACTGAGAACCCCTTCACTGGCCTATGTACCTATCCTCTAGCTTCATGTCCTGGCTGCTAATAGCTCACAGCAAGCCCTTTTCTGGAGCAGTACTTTGACCAAATGGGCACTGCCTCAGTTAGGAGAATGCAACAGCTCATGGCCCACTTTAGGGCAATCCTCAGAAAATGTCTAACTGAAGCAGGCATTCCAAAGACCTCCTTTGGAGTCAGGGGGGACTGACTCTGCAGTTCTCTTTGCGCCCCAGAGCTGCCCCCCACCCCCACCCCCTGGGCTCAGGCTGAAGCCAGTCTCCAGTGGAGACCACAACTTAGCTCAGCTCCTTCCCCTGTCCCATCCTACAGCCCTCCCTTCTCTTCCTTTTCCCACCACCATAATTACATCACTTGAACAAGACTGTGTCCGGCTCCGCTTCCAGGGATCTCACCAAGGCAGAACGGGAAGGAAACATAGATAGGTGCGTGGGAAGCAAGACCATGAAGGAAAAGCAGCCAATACCAGTGTATCATCAAGCCAGTTACCACTATGGATATCTGGACATTAATTCTGTGGGAAATTCTAGAACACACACCTACAAGTCATCCCATAGAAGGGGTAAAGAAGCAGGGCTAGTTCTAGACCAGTTCTCACCAGACATTGGTTCAGGCTACTGGCCAGGGAGCGTCAAGTTCATGGCACTTCCAGATGCGTGAGGACGAGAGCACAGGCCTGTAAGCTCTCGGAGAAAACCACTGGGTCCAAAGCTGGCAGTTGGAAGTCAGGCTACTGTGACTGGAGTGCTAGAGCTGAGGGAACAGGGGCAGGATATGAGTTTTCAATTTCAACCCAAAACTTCCGTTTCTGCTTCATGAGTTCAATGCATGGACCTCCACAGTATCTCTGCCCAGCACCAAACTGACCCAAACACACACGGCCCCTTCTCTCCATTCTCGCCACTTTCCCACAGTGTTGGTGTGTGAGGCAGGCTTTACTGAGGGTGCAGCACTGATGAAGGGGGCATTTACCCTTCAGAGATGCAAACATCCTCGGAGATAACATTTCATGTCCTATTCTCCCAAGTTTCCCAGCTGCCCCCAAGAACCCTTGCTGGCTGCCTCAGTTCTAGGCTACCCATGAGTCCGTCAGCAGAATAAAAACGGCTTTCATTTCACAGGACTCATTCTCCTAAGAAGGTACTTACAGGTTAACAAAGCAAATTTCCTATCTACTACATTAGTGTCGTGGCGTGCCATTATATTGCTTTGAGATAAGAATTAAGGTCTAAGTTGGTGTGTTAAACTGAAGAGCAAATTCTTTATTGTGTCACTTCCTGGCTGAGTGGATTGGCACAAGGGAAGGAGGGGGAATGCAGGTACCAGCACTGCCCAGAGACCTTGTGGAAGCGAGTAAGAGGTGAAGACGCAGAACTGGACTTCAGTCTGTTGGGAGAGGTCATCAGGAGGATATGACCACTGGGTTGATTGTGGAGCTGGCCCAAGGCAATAGGAGGCTCCTCACCCCCTGTGCTGTCATTGAAATGTACATCAGGCCCATGTTGCCCACAGTGGGAGACATTTCAAGGCTGCAGCCTGGACAGCAATGTGTAGCTGAGACCACCTGCACGGTATATGTGACCAAACCCCATTCAGGCCTCTATATCAACTTTTCAGACTCTGGTGGGCAGGTCCTGTGATCTACTTGTCTTGCAACCACCCAAAATAGGCTTCATAAGGAAATTCCCTTGCTTGTTCAAACTACCACCTACCAACCTGGCATGGTCTGCCTCTTAATCGGTCTCCCCTTGCCCTTTGTGTACAGAGGCCACTTTGTGAGCCAACACAGCCACAAGGGGGAAAGGTGTCCATTGGGAAATGATGCCCCAAGGATGGCAATGGGAACTGTATCCTCCCCTCTGGCGCCCAGAGGGCAATGCTTACCACCCCCAGGAAGTCTCCACAGTGGTGAGGCAAAGCTGTCTGTTCCTGCTATTAGTCAATAACTGATTCAGCATGATTTTCTGAGCGCCTGTTGCATGCTGGCCCCCAGGGACACTGCAGAAACAATGATGAGCAAGACAGGAAGTCCCTGTCCTCACGCATGTTAAATTATAGAAGAGATAGACACCCTTCCCCCCGCCAAAAAAAAAGAAAAAGAAAAACTAAGCAAATATAATCAGTAAGATTGTCTCAGACAATGCCAACTAAGAGCCATAGAGAAAGTAAAATACTGCACGACAGAGGATGACTGTTGGTGACACAGGAGGTACATCTAGGGCCATTCGAGAGGGAATCTGTGAAGGTGTAATCAGGGGGAGTAAACAGAAAGAAGCAGTAGGCTGAAGCCTGGTAAGTGAAGACCAAGTACCTGAAAATGTTGGATGTGAGTTCGGAAAGATGTGGAGGGTTCATTGATGTACCACCCACATTGGTCTGAGTTAGGATTTTAAGTATGGTATTCGTGAAGGTGGTTTGCTGAGAGATCCACCTAGGACCGGGGGGTAACATGGCAGGGTGTATTTGAAATTTGTGCCACCTCTACCCACTCATAACAGCAGTGCCTGGGACTTAAATATCAAAACAGACTTTGCCTGCATGAGTGCCTTTGTGCCAGGGCTACGGGAGTGGCTTGGATATCTCCAACGGTCCCTCCCAGCCATGCCATGTAGAGCAGGCTCTACCTGCTCTAAGAAAGGATGGCTCTGTAGGAAGGGAGCCCACCAGATTGCCCACCTGTAAGTGATGGCTGGGGCCTCTGTCTTTTCCAAGGCTCGGGCTCCCCTCCTGCAGACAGAAGCAGGATCTTGAAGCCTAGGATGGGGAGGAGAGTGAGGATGTGTCTATAGTTGCACTCCGCATGGCCAGCCTGTAACCCTTTGCTCCCTGCTGTCCCCATGAGTACCTGGGCAGTGGTGGGAGGCTGGGGCTGCAAGCACTCTCCAAGGGGCTCTGGGGACCTCAGGGCAGCCCTGGGGGAATAGAAAAGAAGGAGCCAGAGCTGCTGGCCATGCCTTGGAACCTAGAGACCTCTTCCAGGGAGAGGTTCGCTGACCACAAGCCCTGAGAGCACCAGCCTGGATAGCTATTTTCACCTATAGGAAGTCAAATTGCCTTCTCCTCACCCCAAGAGACTGCAAAGAGCATAAACTGAGTCACAGCTAAGCTTGGAACCATCCTCTAGCTGCTGAGATGACCACGTTCGTTACTCCCTCACTCTCTGGAGCAGTTCGACTCTGTAAGTAAATGCTTGCTCTCTGCTGAGTCCAAGGGCCATTTTAGACTACATGGGGAAGCAGCACGAGCTGTCCCCTGTGGTGATGCAGAGGCCCGGCCCCTGTGTGCACCCTCTGCAGGGACTCAATGGGACAGTATAGGTGAGAGAACCCCTGCATCCAAAACCAAGAATGGCTCTGAGTCCTTTCTGCTTGGAGTCATTCCAGACCTGGAGGTAGAAAATGGGGGATGGAAAGGGAGAAGGAAACGCAGGATAAGAAGGAAAGGGGAGGGCAGAGATGGAGGGAGAAGAGAAAGCAGAAAAGCAAAAAGCTTAAGAGAAACTTCATCTGGCTCCCTGTCAAGGGCTCTCCCCTGAAGTGACTGGCACCAGTTCAAGGTGTCCACAGCCAAGTGTCTCCCTCGCAGCCATTACAGTCTCCCATTATGGCTGGCTAACAGAAATCAATCTTCTTAATGCTGCCTTGAACAGAAAGGGAGGCCAGCCAAGTCTGGCGAGAGGATCCAGCCATGCATCAGCTGCACCGGGTGTCTGGCATTAAAGGGTCAGGTTTCTCTCACCCACCTCCTCTCCTGGCACTGAAAAAGCACAATGCCCACAGTGCTTCCAGGGGAGAAGGCAACAGGGTAGCCAAGGCTGACGTTTCAGACGGGCCCGGCCAGGATGCCTGGGGCTCAGCTTGCTCTCTCCGCTGCCGCCCCACCCACCCTGCATGGCCGGATCCACTTTCCGCATGAAGATGTCTGCAACTTGACCTCAACAGCACATTTGCAAATAGCGCCCCCCACCCAGCACCCCATTTCTGCAGTTTTTTCCTCTAAGTCAGGTGTCCGGAATGCATGTAGCTTAAAAAATACCCTTTTAGAATATTCTGGATTCCTCCAGGGTATGAACAGCAGCTAGAAGAGAAGATGACGTCTCCTGGCTCTCGTGTCTACTGAGGATGGAGATGGGCATGGATTACTCTTTGCTAGCCTATCTGTCCGCCTCCACTCATTCTGGAGAAAGGACAGTGACAGTTCTCTTGGTTGGATTCAGGAAACCAGCAGAGTTAATGGGTTAGGAGCAGGAGGCTGGGTTGCCCCACTGAGAGTCTCCTCGCCTGGGAATGGAAGCTAGGCAGTTGCCTCCCCTCGTTAGCACCTGCTGCCACTGTGTTCCTAAAGCTACCTTCTGGCCAACATGGATCGATAATTTTGTATCAGGTTTGGGGATGGTTGCTAAGGGAATCAGGAGAAAAGTGGTGTGTAAATCTTATCATTGTTTTCCAACTGCATGTCAACACAAGCTGTAACTTTGAAAGGCTTCGAAGCTAATTAGCCCGAGTATTAGTGACTAAGACAAAACAGTCTCCAAAGGAGAATGCAGAGTGGGCCTATTACTTAACCACAAACTTACAGTTTTCCTTTGCCAAAAAGAGGTAGAAGCTAAGAGGAAGAACGGCAAACACCCTGTGGGTAGGGAGATAAATCCCATCACCCCACACCCCTAGCCAACTGGGATGCAGTTAACTGGTGGCCAGACTAGGAAAGGGGAAAAAACTAAAAGCATTGAATATTCAAACACTTGAACAGTATTTGATGGCAAACTAGCTTCATGCCTCTAAATCATCCGGGGAAGATTGTTGAAATCTGAAAACAGAGATTAGGATAAGCACCACGAAATCGCTGAGAACAGAGTCAGATTAATGGAAAAGAAATGGGAGATGAAGCAGAGGGGGGGAAATGAGATGAATGTACTGTAACAACAATAAAATTAAACTAAAAAAAAAAAAAAAAGGGGAGATGAGTAGAGAGAATTGTGATTGTTCCAAAGTATTTGCATTTCCTTAGTTTTATTCCAAATAATGCAGCTTTATGGATGCAATTCTTTTGCTTAAGTCAGTTTGCGTTTAATAACGTTGACATATTTTATTTATCTGGAAGAGAGCATAATTTTGTGAAAAGAGCCTGTGTGGAGGCAGTGATTGCCAAAATCTCATAGGCTGGCTACATCAGACTCTCTTGGGGGTTTGATTGGTAGGAAGTTATATATAAATGGAGTCACTTTAAAAGAGTCAGAGCCACCATCTCACAAGGACTGCCTTGAAGGTCTTAGGTCTCAAACTTCTGGAACATTAAAACAGAGCAAAACGACCTTAGGGCTGGGCCTAAAGCAACATTGTGTCCCAGAGAATTGTTTGCAAAGCTAACAAGAAAACAGATATGACCACAAGACTGATGATTACCAAACAGAAAATTAAACTCGCTCTTTAGCGTTAACATCGTTAACATCACTACCTGAGGTTACTCGTACCAGAAGAAAAGCCTTCCTTCTATTGATGTAATTGTTCCCCTTCCCTTTCTCATCAATACCTCTTGTCTTAGTCTCCCAATCTGGACATTATTTACGTTTCCGCCTGAATCAATGCTTCCCAAATGGGTATTCTTCTTTTTATCACAAATAAATGCTTGTTGCCTTTCCCTTTGAAAGGCCTTTTATTTCCAGGTTAATCTCAAAGATCAGCTACATCAGAATCTCTTGGGGGTTCTGCTAAAATACGGATTTGAAAGTTCCACTATCGAACAACCTGATTTAGCGGATCTGGATGGGAACTCGTAGTATGAATTGTCACTTGTCCTTCCAGGAGATTTAAACATGCAGCCAGATTTGAGAACGGTCACCTGGTCTCTCTGACATCTCCCCGCTGGAGTTTGAAGGCTGGCTATTTGGACCTCGAAGACAAGGACCCACCAAGCACTTGCTGGCAGCTTACTTTCATGTGGCAAGCATCTGCATAAGGAAAACGGTAGCCTTGGCACTCTAGCTCTGCACCCCAGTGCAAATGCAGGGAAGACCATCGGAGGCATGATGGCGAAGGTGGCGTACTAGCTCCCCCTTATCTCAGAAATGAACCACTTGCATCCCTTGTCCTAGGACTGAAGATACATGCAAGAGGAAATAGAAATAACTGTAGGCTCTCCTCCCACACCTGTTTCACCTGTGCTCCTTTTGGAGAGACATACACAGGCCGGATTACAGGTCAGAAAGTGCTCCGCTAGGAAGATGACAACCAGGACCAGGTCTGGCTGTCATCTTCCAAAAAACCAATCCCCTTTCTCCCCTACAGCTTCTCTGGGCCCTTTATGGTCAGGCTTTGGAGCTACCTCTGTGGCAGAGTACTTGCACATCAAGGATTTTGCAGGATATATTATTAACCATCCACCCAATCTGGAAATATTTATTATGTTTTAATTATGTGCCAGGAACCTGAGCAGCAATTCTCAATGTACATTAGGGTCACTGGGGAAACATAAAAATGATGAATGCTCAGGTCCCACCCCAGAAATTTTCAGTCAGTTGGTTTCATGCAGGGTTTAGGCAGTTGTAGTCCCAGGTGACCCTAAAACACAGCCAAGGTGGAAAGTCACTATTAGTGAGTGTTACACCAGGGGGTCCTCAAACGTGAACCAGCATCAGAATGTCTGCCTTTACCCCTAGGCTTTCTGCTTCAGCAGGTCTGAGGGGCAACCCAAGAATTTGTTCTGAGTTTCCATTGTTACCGAACGAAAGAAGGTCCACCCACCTGACACACAGCAGAGCCAAAAACCAAACTCTGAATTCTGGAGTGCAGAAATTAGAGCCATTTATTGGCAGGGTGCCAAGACTGGGAAGCTACAGATTAAAACCTGAACTCCCCCGTGGTTTTTAATCAAGGGTTTTCAAACACAAAGATGGAGGGTTAGGGGTCATGGGCAAAGCTGATTGGTTAGTTCTTGTGCAAGCCTCCTTAGTCTGATTAATTTAGACACCATCTTGTCTGCAGCTGAGTTCAGGGGATTTAACTGGGTGGAGGAACTGAGCTTCTGCAACATATCCCATGATTGTATGTCAGTGATGTTACCTTTAAACCAAAAGGCAGAAACTGAGCATCGTTTGACCATAGCTATTGGTTAAACTATCATTGCTTTATGTTAAACGAATTCTATTAACTCAAGCAAAACGTACTTCCAAACGCTTTTCCTGAAACTTGCTTTACAGGTAGGCCTCTAGGACATGACCAACATACTTTCTCAATCTTTGGCTTAAGATATGTGACAACCAAACTAATTGAAACATTTAGTTAAAGCCTATACCTGTATATCTAAACTCTATGATCTACGATCTAATACCTAAACCTGTTTACTGTTAACTGTTGGTCTCACCAGGTAATGCTGATCCTGCTGGACCAGGATCACAGCTGAAACTATGGCGGTACTTAGCGCCTGCCTCTCATGAAACCTACAGTCAACTAAAAATACATATGTTCTCTTGCTTGTTCCTTAGCCAGCATCAGCGTCCTCCTAGAAATCACAGCTTAGAGCCACCGAAAGGTATTCTGCTCCACGAGTCTCCAAACTCACACCCTTGGCCTGAGTTGGGAACCTGATGCCTTTCTCCTGGAGGCTCTGTGTGGGGAGGTGGGACGAATGTGAGAGTTGGGGCAGGGATCTGCTCCCAAGCTCAGTCAGGTTGTTACCAGGATCCAGTTCCTTAAGGTCATAGGACTGAGGTCCCTTTTCTTTGCTGGCTATCAGCTGGAGCTCCTCTTAGCTCTATACCTCTCTGGTCCTTGTACATGGCCTCTCTATCTTAAAGCCAGCAATATAGCACGTCAAGAAAGAGACGTTTCCTTCTCATGCTTGAAATCTCTCCTGCAACTTTTTTTTCTTTTTCTTTTCTTTTCTTTTCTTTTTTTTTTTTTTTTTTTTTTTTTTTTTTTTTTTTTTTTTTTTTTTTTTTTTTTTTTTTTGCTTCTGAGAACTCATGGGATTACATGGGGCCCACCTGCACAAACCAGGAAAGGCATCTTTAAATGACTATCCTACCATGCAAGCTGCCTGTAGCGCTTTCTAACGAGCAGACACTTGGAAAAGCTACTTCATCCTAATGTCAGCCACATAAATAGCTGGGCCCTGACCACCCAGTATCCCAGGGTGCTAGTGCCTGGCCAGCCCAAGGTTAGGAAGGAACACCTGAGAGAACAGTGTTCTCAGCTCCTCTGGCAGCATGACTAGGAAGAGAAGGGAAAATGCCTCTGGTCACCATGAAAGCCTTTTGTTGCCTTAATGAGAGCTCCAGTAATTGTTAAGCAGGCCTTACAAAATTAAAATATGTAGGCAAAGTCTGCAGCAAGACAAATGAGGTCCTTGTTTCTGGGAAATTCAGGTCTGACTAGCTGAAGATAATGTTCACTCATGGGCTGCCTTGTTACAGATCTCCTCCAGGCTCACTACCTGTAATCCATTGGCCACACCACAGCAACCACCCGAAGGATTGTCCAATATGCAAATCTGATCATGTTCCTGCCTGCTTCTGTTTCTTCTGTGTCTCCTCATTTGATGCCCAAGATTCCAAGTTCCTTGAGTGTACAGAAGACCTCTGATCTGGCCTCTGTGTGTCCCTCCAGCATTGTCACTCTTGGCCTCACACTTTGTCTTGCCTAAGTGTCTTAAGCTCCCAGAGCATATTGTGACATTTCATACCTCCAGATCTTGGCTCTGGTCAACTCTGCTGAGAATACCATTTCTCTTAGTCTATGACTAATCTTGAATCACCCATCACTCAACTCAAGTATATATCCCTTCAGGAAGGCTCTTCTCTTTCCATGGCTAGGCTGAATGAGGTAGCCCAAAGTGTTGGTTACCCAGCTATGCATCTTTCTCCTTCCCAAGCTGAAGAGCTCCCTAAACAGTGTGTGGTACCTGGTATAGCATGGGCATGCAAAAGATCTTTGCTTACAAGCAACAAGAACAACACCTTTGGCAAAAACTTAGAATTATCAGACCAGAATATGCACATTGGTGTGGGAGTCAGGAAGGGGCCAGAATAAGGCTTAGTGTGAAAACATTGCTTTTTCACCTGCAGACCCCATTGCAAAATAAAAACACTGGGCTGCCCTGACCAGTGTGGCCCAGTTGTTTGGATATCATCCTGCAAAGTGAAAGATCACTGAAGGCTCAATTCCTGGTTAGGGCATGCCTGGGTGGTGGGTTCAATCCCTAGTCAGGGTATGTATGAGAGGCAACTGACCAATGTTCTCTCTCACAGCAATGTTTCTCTCCATCTCTTCCTCTCTTCTTTCCCCCTCTCTCTAAAAATAAGTTAATAAAAAAATTTTTTTTAATGCAGGTCCCCTTGTTAAACAGTAATTAAGAATTTGAAGATGACACAGCATTGAAGCAAGCATGGGATATTCCTGAGTGTGGATTCCCATGCAACTGTCGGTCAGGCCTACCAGTCTGGAATCTTAACATGGGCTAAAGCATGGAGCCAGGAAGGCCAGAGCACTTAGGTTCCATTTTCCAGAAGCCCTCAAGGCTAACTTTAAAGGTATGAAGTTAAATACTGAAACAGTACTTCTTCGTTGAAAGGGGAATGTAATTCAGCCCCCAACTGAGGCCTCTTCTTTTGGCTAAGAGGAAGATGCCACCTGCATTGCAACACTAGCCACATAGTACAAAGCATGTCTGTGTCAATAGCTGAAGACCTGGGAGCCCGTTATCTCAACACAGAGGTTGAAAAGGCCCAGTGACACCCATGTGCACATGTCCACAACTAACCTCTTCCCACAGTTGGGCCCAGAGGTCTCAGGGTAGTGAGATGGGGCTGACTGGGAGAGCTGGGATGCCCACCGGGCTCTTCTCCAAAGCATAGCACAGTCCATGTGATGGGATGGGCATCCATATGGCCTCTGCAGAACCAAACCATCCCAGGCACACAACCAGTGACAAGTTGTGTGCAACCAGTGACCACTGAGGGTCAAAGAGCTGCAAAGAGCAGAGATCCCTCAAGCCAGTGTTTTAAATGCTGTTGGGTGGGGGTGGAGAAGAGCTCTTGCTGGATGCTACAGAGTGAAACTGGGAGCACCAGGCTGGGGGCAAACTGGAACTGAAAGGCAACCAGGGAGCAAGGAAGCCATGAAGACATGTTTCTCCCTGGATGGCCCCTGCCGTCTCCCTGGATGGCCCCTGCCGTCCTTGCCCCCTGCACCCTTTTCCTTCCCATCTCCTCTGACAAGCAGGTAAGCTGAAGGTTAATTTTATGGTTGGAGTGAGAAGCATTGGAACAGGGGAGGTTTTTGATTCACTGGTGGCCTTGAGGGAGCAAGCCCTTTCCAAATTTTGCAAGCTGCCCCTTTGTGATAAATCAACTCAATCTGGGCATCAAAAGTAAATGCAGCAAAAATGACAGCCAAGTGGCTATGGATAAATCAGGTTTTGGGAAGGAGCACCAGGATGGGATTGGGGCCACAACGGGGAACAGGGACAATGAAGGAGAGAACCTAGACAAAAGAAGTAAATTAATGTTACACAACAAGACAAGAATTATCACATACTCTCTATCAAGTCAAGATTAAAGAAGCCAGGGCAGTAGTCCAGGGCAGAGCAGGACAAGGTGGCCTCAGAAAGCTTTGGAAAGAAGAACTCCAACCTGAACTTGGGGTCTCGTCCCTGAAGTCCCACCAGAAAGTGCTCACTTTCCTCTAAAGGCCAGGCGCATGGGAACTCATGCAGCCACTTGGCACTGAAGCAAACTGGAAATAAGACTCTAGCCTTGCTTGCTGAGCCATGAGAAGCCATAGACTGTAGGTCTACCGTATGCTTTAATCAGCCATCTATCTCTGTGCAGTGTGCTCTCAGGTAGTCTTCACATGCCAATAGAATACATTCTATACAGTCAATGAAACTGGTCTTTCACTCCCCTTCTGACCCAGGGAGTATAAAAAAGGAGACATCAATCTGCAGTCCTTGTCATTCTACCTTGTACCCAATGAGGTGGTACCCCAAGAAATAGACAGCAAGGGCTGGAGACCCATCACTAAGGCAGATTTGCCACATGGTGCCAGAGAAGCATTGGCTAGATCACTAAGAATGAGCGTCATTTAAAATGATCACTTCCCTTCAGTTGGACCAAGGGTCAAATTGAGGGACATCAAGGTCAACCTCTCAGGTATCTGGTAGAGATACCTAACACCTGACTTATTGTGCTAGAAAGCTGATGTGCTTTAGAGGTAGGTATTTGTCCAATACACAGCTAACTAGGTGAGTTCACATCACTTACTCCACCCCTCCAACTCTCAGTGTTCTCTCAGTGTTCTATTTCTCAAAATAGAAATGAAAATATTTACTAGGCAGGGTTGTTTGCTGAACTGCACACAGTATCACAGTATCTTTCCTAGACACCTAATCAAAATGATAAAGGGACTCATCATCTCATACCTCTAGATTACAGGGTCTCAGCCTGCCTAAAGCCTGCTTATAAAAGAAACACAGATAATGGAACTCCATAACACAGCCCTGAATGATTAGGAAAGCTGTTCTATTTCTATACTCACCTGGCGGGAGAGATACCATGATCATGAAGGTAGTTTTCCCAGGGCAAAGTTTATCCATTGCACTCTGGATCTGCTGACCCCTGCGATTTCCCCAAGTGTGGGAAACTCAACTACATAATTTATGGTAGTGGGAGACTGTGTTCTAGCTCTCCCCTTAAAAAAAAAAAAAAAAAAAAAAAAAAAAAGCCATGATTTCTAATGACCCTTGTCAATTACTTAGAAAATTTAATGATGAAACCATTCCTGCCTCCTGATTTGTTTTGGTAAACTGTCTTAGCCTTCTTATCACAGTTGGAAATGTCACCAGCACAGACCCTAGAAATTGCCTGGTGAGATTTCTGGGGCCCCCCAGGAGGAACATCTCACCCCCACTTATTCACTGAGTCCTATCATTTTAGCTGGATGGATTTTTTTAAAATACATTTTTGTTTTGTTTTGGCTGCTGACATCCTGTGCATTTGTTTGCTGGAGCTCCCTGTAACAAAGCACCACAAACTGAGTAGCTTTGTCATCAGAAACGTATTGTATCATAATTCTGGAGATTCAACGTCTGAATTCAAGGTTCTGTCACTGTCTTACTGAGCTGAGCTCTGTCCTCTCTCTGTGGCTTATAGGTGACCATCTTCTCCCTGTGTCTCTTCACATCTTTCCTCTATGCAGATCTCTGTGTCCAAATTCACTCTATTGTGAGGATACCAGTCACTGAATTAGGCCCCAATCTAGTGACTTCACTTTAACTTGTTTAGCTCTATAAACACCCTATCTTCTAATAATGTCATATTCCATAATACTGGGGATGAAAATTTCAACGTGTGAATTAGAGGGTGGGAGTTGGGGGAGGGGCACAATTCAACCCATAACATCCCACAACCCTAGTCATGCACTTATGCCAAGTGGAGGAAAACAGGGCAATGTCACCTGGCCCCAGCTCCTTCAGAAAATGGAGCATTTCCACAGTGAAGGGGAGAAATTCCCACTCAATATGGATTGTCTTTCAGCCAAGCCTGTCCCAGGGTAGCTAACTAAGAAGGCATGAACTTGGCCTCTCTTGGGCTGACTTCCTTCAGGCCTGCCACTATTTACAGTCTGGACCTACAGGCCAGGCCTATCTTCATGGCCCCATTAAACATCCTGTAGGCAAGGACCTTCACCACAGTGGCATCGAGGGGTCTGCTAATCTCACACATTAGAAACTGCGTATAGCCAAAGGGTCAATATCAATGTTTCTCACCTCTCATCTTACCCAACTAGCCAGAAAACGCGGCACCTCTGTGAAATCTCAGGATAAGAACCCTGGAAGATTTTGCTCCTGCAGGAAGAGTAAGAAGCAGGTGGAGAGTTAAAGGAGGTTCACTGTTGTAGGTAAAACTACAGTGCAGAGAGAGGATCCCCCAGGCTAGGAGATGAGAAACCTCCCAGCAGCATCTTCACCTTGGGGACTGGGGAGGAAGAGTCGGGGCTCAGGCACATTTGAGGACTTACACACTGTTGTGGGGAGGGGTAGATCTTTACCAACTCTGTCCTGAATCTCCCAGGCAATTGGAAGTGCTGATATCAGGCCTCAGTGGATGGACTGCCCAGAAGCCTGCCAGATCCCTGCCCCAGAGCCTTCACTCCTCCATGCCCAGAGTGGAGGCGTCGCCTTGCCAGGTCAGACAAAATAATTTTTTTCTTGATTCAGCTTTAATGTGAATCGAGAGGCTACTCCTCAGAGACACCCTCCCCGAAGGTGCAGTTCAGGGCAGCACAATGCCAAGGGGGTGCCCAGGAGGGAGGGATCCAAGCCCCAGCCTTACCTCGGGCTGCAGGGCCCTCTCCACACCAGGTCCTCTCCCAGCCTCCTTCACTTCCCACATTCACCATTAGGGAAATGAAAACCCTTGAAGATGGGAGAACAAACAGGCAGAGCTCAGTGGGCAACCAAGGGAGCCCTGCAGGCGCAGGAGGTGGGGCAGCCTGAGTCTTAAAACGGAGAGAATCACCCCAGGGCCGAGGGAAGCTGGTCCAGGCTCTTCCTCACACACAAGTCCTCTTGCTTTAAAGGTTATCATTTAAGAACAAAAATGACCCCTCAGCTTCACACCCCCATTTCCCCTGCTTATAGCAGCCTTTTGAGCAACAAATTTAGTCATTCAGAGAATTAAAGTTCAAATACTTGAAAGAGTCCTGGCACGGAATTCAGTGGAGTGATTTGGGCAAGTGCTCTGCAGGCAAAGAGGCACAGACCCTGCAGCAACCCCCAATGCCTTGGAGAAGGACAGTGACCGAGGGAGGCCCCCCAAGACAGCCCGGCCCATAGAGCTAGGCACGCAGGTGAAGAAACTATCTGCTTTAAACTCAGGCCTCCTCTCTGCTGCAAGAAGAGCACAGGAAAATTTCTAGCCTTAGCTTGGCCCCTGACTGTTACAGCTGTGTGACCTCAAATAAGATCCTGATCTCTCTGGTCTCCATTTCATGGCATTTTTGTGAGATGAAATGAGTAAATGATGATGTATGAATGCCACCCCTAGTGGGCATGTACCAATGGCCCGATGAATGCTAACCCTGTTGATTTGACTCTTTACTCCCCCATGTCTCTGCAGGTATACCTGACGGTGAACAGGGATGGCAGTGTTCATTTCTCTTTGAGCCAGTCCCTTGACCTCTCCTTCCTCATCTGAAGAATGGAGGTAAGGATTACTGCCTTAACGTTGGGAACACCAAAATGAAACCACAAATGGGAAAGCACTTTGGGATCTGTGATGAGGCAAATTATTGTTTTTACATTTGATGCAATAGCACATTCCCTAGATTCCCACTAGTCATGGGTTCTAATTGTTTTTAGCAATTACTTGACATCCCTGTGCTCCAGTTTTCCAGCTTCAAAACAGGGATAACAAAGGCAAACATATTATGGGTTCTTGTGAAGATTTAAAAAATACATGCTAAATGCCTGGTGCATTGTAAATACATGTTGGATGTTGGTCTTATCATTACAGTTACTGTCTTCATTGTTATCAATAGTAGTACATGCAATAATGGTGGCTATTTCCTCTTTTAGGGTTGCTTGTCCCAGGAGTCTCTCATACTTAGCTCACTGCCAATGAGCCATAAAAACCCAAACATTGAGAAAGTGGTTTGGTTTCCCCTCCCCGCATTACAATGTCACTTCAACCAGGGTTCTTTCCATACCACAGCCCCACAAGTTAGACTCTACTGGTTTTCAGTTTTAAAATCCAGGTGTTGTAAGTCAAGGCCTGCCTGTTTCCTCTCATTTGGATTAATTTCTGTTGTTGGGAGGAGGCTGGATGGTCTCACAGAGGCTGCAAGGGGTTGGGGGGTTTCCCTTGCCAGGAAAATCCAGTAGGTGGTGATGCCCAGAGTAGAGCTATGTTCTCTGCCAGTTTGTGCTAAAACACTAATGAGCTGGCAAGTAAGGCCCTGATTCTCTCTCTCTCTCTTTTTATTTTTTTATTTTTAAGATTTTATTTATTATTTTTAGAAAGAGGGGAAGGGAGAAAGGGAGAGAAACATCAATGTATGGTTGCCTTTCACCTGCCTCCATCTACGGACCTGGCTGGAGATCTGGCTTGCAACCTGGTTATGTGCTCTGGCTGGGAATCGGACCAGTGACCTTTGGGTTCACCTGCCAGCACCTTATCCACTGTGCCACCAGCCAGGACTGTTTTTGTTGTTGTTGTTGTTGTTTTTATAACTTAGTGGGTTATAATAACACAAATTTATTAGCTTATGATTCTGGAGGTCAGAATTCTAAAAGCAAGGTGTCAGCAGGGCTACTTTTCTTCTGGAAGTCTAGGGAAGGATCTGTTTCCTCTCTCTTCCAGCTTCTGATGGCTGCCAATGTTCCTTGGCTTGTGGCAGCATCACTCCATTTGCTGATGTCATCTTCACATGGCCTTTCCCTCTTCTTCTTGTCTCTTCCTTTTCTGTTTCTTATAAAAACTTTTGTCCTTGGCTTTAGGGTCCATCTGATTAATCCAGAATCACCTCATCTCAAGAACCTTAACTTTATTACATCTACAAAAACTCTTTTTTCAAATAAAGTCACATCCACAGATAGTAAGAATTAGGACCTCCTCCCTTTTGATGGGGGTCACTATTCAACTCACTACAAAAGGAATTATTAGATATATGAGTTACTGCATAGGAGAATTCTCTGCTCCTAAATAACTGGAACCCATTCAGTGGGGAGGCACACACAGGGGTGGTCTGTGGGCTGGGAGGACTCCAGAACATCCACTCAGCACTTTAGCTGCAGCTGAATACCTAGAGGAGTGGGAGACCTCTTGGATGTTACAACAATATGTACCTGGGGAGCCCTGGGCTTGGATGCAGGTGACAAAGAGTCAAAGGAAATAGTGGTGAGGGAATGGCCCCAGGCTGGTTCAAGGAGCTTTGCTCATAACAAAAGAAGACAGGGTGGCCTGTGAGGGTAGGAGGCCCCCACAAGGCCATGTCAAGGGGACCAAGGGTAAGTTGCACTAGAATAAGCTGCTGAGAGCCAGGCTGCAGCAGGCCCAGCAACTGAGAACTGGGGTGGAGCAGACAAAGTCCTCCATGGAGCTGCTCCTCAGCTGGGAGCCAGAAGAAGCCAGACTCTTCATCTGGAAATAGTTTGGCAGGGTTACTGGCCCAACCCCTTACAGATGAAGAGACTGAGGCCCAGAGAGAGCCAAGCCTCGTCCAGACATGATGTCAGAGGTGCAGCTGCAGCCACAGCCCCGGCTCTGGGCCCTGGCCCTGCTCCTTTCTGTGCAGAAAGTGTCACCGTCTCCCCTGTGCACCAGGTGGGCTTGAGCCCCTCTTACCCAGTTCTGCAAGGGCAAGTCGGCACTGACACTTTTGTTACATGTTTTTACCATAAGCAGCCCATAAAAGGTCAATAATGATCACAACAGCCATAATCAGGGACAAAGTTGTACTTTTAAGTGTTTTTCTTTTGGTTATCCCATCTCTATGGACTTTCACTGTGCACACTCCCCTTTCTTGGCATATCCCTAGCATGTTCATAGTCACACACATGATCACACATGGGGAACCACACATGCTTATACCCAAGCTCACCCTGGACACTGACACTCACCCACTCCTACTCTCCTGGCTCCTCACCTGGGCTCAGGACTAAAGTCCCCACTAAAGGCCCCTCCTCTTCTTCCTCCTTCTTTGGTCCATCTCTGCACTCCAACTCTGCCTTTCTCTGACTCCTCCAGCAAAGCCTACAATAGAGTCCTCCTCAGCCTTGAAAATTGGTCCTTCCCTGACCCTCCTAGCACTCATATCACCTTTCTACTTCCTTCCTTCCCTTCACTCCCTGAGAACTGGGGATCTTCATGTCCTTAGCACCTTCTCCTGTGTGTCCCCTGACTGCCTTCAGCTCCCCTCCAGGGCTGCCCTTCCCTGTGCCTTTTCCTCAGGCTGGTCTTGGAGCTGCTTGGCCCTGCTGACACTCAGGTGACAACAGGAGTTTCCTATTCTGGTCTCAGGAACTCTGCACCATGATGGCCCTCCTTCCTCCCAGTTGCATCTCCTCTGCCTTCCATCCAGTCTCCCCACAGTCCACTATACACATATGCACACACGTTCACACATCTGACCCAAACTTAATCACTGCTCATCTCTTCCCTATATTGTACACTTTCTCTCTCTTAAGGCTGAAAAATCGGGAACAATTCTTGACTCCTCTTTCACCACATGCCTCCCCCAGTATTCTCCCAGTCACTCTGTCCTGTGCATATTTAATAGCCATTGTTGAAGTTAAGTATTAACAGGCAACCTTGGCGTGAAAGTGCAGAGCTCTGAGTTCTAGCCCAAAGTCCAACACTAGCTGTGTGACCCATCATAGATTTCAGTTTGCTCATCTGTGAAATGGAGATTTGGACCAAATGGCTAACTGGACTAAATACCTATTGTTGGCTAACTAATAGGTAACTGCTGGTTACCTATTCATTATTCATTGTTTCTTGTCTGTATTCCTTAACAGAACCCTGATTCTGTCCTGGGTGGTAAAATGCTCAGTCACAAACCCAGCTGCTTCCTGGATGGCCCGTTCTGGCTTACGGTGACGTTTGCTGCATCCTGTAGGTCTACAGGTTCTCCTGGTCCTAGAATCATCACCAACCATGGATAAGCAGCCAGTCCTCCATCTAAAAGATGAAAAAGAAAAGGCTTCTGCTCGCATGATGTTTCTGAGAGAACAGACTGGCTGATGTTTAGAGGCTCAATGCCTGGGAGCTGGATAGACATTGAGGCCCACTGGGTCCCAGATCTTGTCTTGCTACAGGATTCTTTCTGCTGGTGAGCACACTCTGGTTCCATACAGAAGTTTTACTCACTTTGTGAACTTGACCCCAAATGCAATGTAAGTAAAAGCAAAACTAAATGAATGGGACTATATCAAACTAAAAAGCTTCTGCACAGCAAAAGAAAGCATCAAACAAACAATAAGTCAACCAACCAAATTGGAAAAGATATTTGCAAATAATATCTCCAATGAGGGGTTAATATAAAAATGTATAAAGAACTCATACAACTCAACAACAACAAAACCAACCCAATTTAAAAATGGGCAGAAGACCTAAACAGACACTTTTCCCAAGAGGACATAAAGATGTCCAACCGATTTATAAAAAAATGCTCAACTTCATTAGATATAAAGAAAATTCAAATCAAAAATCAAACCCTCAATGAGATGCCACCTTACATCTGTTAGAATTGCTGCTATCAACAAGATAAGAAATAACAAGTGTTGGGGAAGATGTGGAGAAAAGAGAACCTTTATACACCAATGGTGGGAATGAAAATTGATGCAGTCTCTATGGAAAACAATATAGAGGTTTCTCAAAAACTTAAAAATAGAACTACTATAAGCCCCAGGAATTTCATTCTGGGTATGTACCCAAAAAATTTGGAAACACTTATTTGTAAAGACATATGTACCCCTATGTTCATTGAAGCATTGTGTACAATAACCAAGACATGGAAACAACTGAAGTGTCCTTTGACAGGCTATTGGATAAAGATGTGGAAGGAACATAGGTACAATGGAATATTATTCAGCCATATGAAAGATGAAGTAATGCCATTGCAACAACATGGATGGAGCTTAAGAGTATCATGCTAAGTGAAATAAATCAGATGGGAAAGGAAAACAGCTACCTGATTTCACTTGTATGTATGATATAAAATAGCAAAAAAAAAAAAAAAAAGAGAACAAACAAACAAATTCACAGACATGGACAACAGTATGGTGGATACCAGAGGGCAGCAGGGTAAGAGAGTTCAAATACGTGATAACTCTTTTTGTTATCTAGACTCTGGGTGGTGATCATGCAATGGACTATGCAGATGATGTATTACAAGATTGTACACCTGAAATGTGTATGTCATTGACCAGTGTTACCCCAATAAAACTATTAAAATGTTTTCCAGAAGTTTCTCCTACCAGCCCTCATCTCCCTTTTGGGCTAAAAGGACAGGGTGTAGAACAAGCATTCAGCTGTGACAGATGCTCTCTTCCCCCTGGTCTCCTTTTTTTCCAGATTTAGTGGGCCTTCTGCTCAGGATAGGACAGCTGTCCAGACCCCACACCATACTCGTCCCTGAAATGTACCAACACAACCCTCCATCCATGAACACAATAGGACTTGACGTCCCTCAGGCTCTTGATAAGGACATTCTTTTTAACTATGCTAGGGCCTCTGGGTGCTGCTGACTGTTCAATACCATGATGGGAACTTCCCAGCTGTCCATGGATGCTTTCCTTGGGAATGACCTCTGCACAGAACCACGGGCCATCTTCTCTGATCTTCACCTAAGCTCAGGAAGGCTGGAATGTAGACATTAGAAAGTACTGTTATGAGATGTCATCCAGATCAGAAACAGTCAAAATTGTCTTGCAGATGCTGAATGGAGGCCTTCCCTTCGGGTTGGCCAAATACCCCTGCACAAAGGACCCAGTGACCATCAGGAGCTTCTCTGTCCATCCTTCCTCCAGCCCAGCTGCCTCTAGCTTCCCAGCAGGACCCAAAGCCCCCCTACCCCCTGGAAGGGGATCAGGCCACCCTATCAAACATATGGGCAAACCTTTATCCAAAACAGGGGAACCCCACCACCACCACTGTACCGTTTCTCAGAGGCAGCATGAACACCACTTTGCTCTATTACACTAGTGGCTGTTTATCTGAAAACTGCATTTTTGGATGTGGGGCACCAGTCCAGTTCTCACAGCTCTTTCTGGCACCGAATACTCAGAGGGCCAACTGAGCGTTGCACTTGCAACTCCTGAGCAACAGGTATCCCAGAGTGCAAAGAAGGTACCATAGCTGGGATTCCTCTAGGGACCCTTTCCACAAAAGGAGCCAGGCTGAGGGAGCAAAGACAAAGAAACTGTGCCTCAGCCACAGCCACCAAAGAGGCACCTGGAGAGGGGCTGTGGAAAGCTGTGCTGTGGGAGAGGCCCCAGCCAAGCAGCCAGCACAGGAGAGGGGATGCTCTCCCCAACTTGGAGCAGCCCTGTGGCTGTCCTTAAGCAAAATGGCTCCGTGCATACAAGATGGTGTACCCCACTCCTTGTCTCCAGAGGGACCCCCTGGAGAAGCCCCCTGGGCCCTGAGAGATAGATGGCAACCACCACCTAAAGAAAGACTTGGTCGCCATTCACAGACTCTCCACTAGAGGGCAGCTCGGGGTGAGGGCAGGGCTCTCCCACCTGTGCGAGTTCCGAGGGCCTCCAGAGCTCGGGAATCAGGGCTCTGGAAGGAGTTCTCTCTGATAATGGAGGACGAGGTGCACCTCTCCCCTCCGCCTTTGTACCTGCTGGTTCTCCATAAATCAGCTCTCAGAGGCCACATGGCCCAGCACGCTTCCTCTACAGTCATACCGGGCTGCCCAAGAGACCGCAAATGTCCTGGCTGCGACCCCGTGGTGAGGAGGGAGCCAGGCTGCGGCGCAATCAGAGAGGCATGCCAGACGTGCCCACGCAGCCCCGGAACGTCCCTTCCAGCTTTCTTGTGGTCTGCTTCCCTCAGACCCATGAGGCAGGAGGGTTTTGAGGGGCTGAAATCTTGCCGGTCCCCAGCTAAGAGTCAAGGGGGTAAAGGGGCGGAGCTGGAGCCCTTTTAAAGAAGACCGAAAATAGGGCAGGAGGCAGGGTGCTGGCCTAGTGAAGTTCTTGGAAGAAAGCCCAATTCATAGAACACATACTGGTAAATTCAGCTGCTCTGGTCCGAGTCTGGTCTGACTCCCACCCTCTGAGTATCTTGTAACCACTGACCCTCTCCATGCCCCTGTTAGAACAACCACCCAAGGGCCTCCTGGAGAGGCTGGGGGTCTCCACATACAGTTTGAAAATTGCGAGGCTAGGCATCCCGAGGCCTTGGGGCATGACCATAAGCCCAGGCCAGTGCAGGGAAGGGGGCTAAGAAGTAGAAGGAGACCCTCCTCATGCTGGTGCAGCCCTTACATTGACAAGATGAGCTGTGTCATGCAACAAAATCCTAGAAGAAAACTCTGGTCTTCTGAGTAGATTCCTGATGGGCAAAATGAACAACCCAGGGTCCCTGAGAAGGAGCCCTGCTGTTCCCCTGGTTGTCACAGCCCCAGCCAGAAACAGCCTCAGGGCATTGAAGGACAAGGCCTCAGGGAGTCCTTGAGGCTAGGACACACAGCCTTGTCTTCCTGGCCCCGCCCCCAGCCCCCATCCGCAGGGCCAGGGTGTGTAGGACACCAGGGCAGGCAGGAGTATGCTCCAGTCCTGGAGGGAGAGGCCTTGCACCTGACAAGTCCTTTGAGCTCAGAAACAGTTTGCCCATTTTCAGTAAAACTTGAAAGAGACATTTTATGTTGTCCTAAAAAAAGGAACCAGATCTTAAAACACATGAGTAGCACACTTACAAACAACCCCATACACGTGCACATGCAAAACCCATAGTTGCTTACGGTGAAATGCACACATACACACACACGCCAGTGCATGGCTTAGCCACATTTGTGACCAACATTACAGTGCCCTGAGGCAGAATGGCAAAGTGGTCTGCAGTGCGGATGCTGGGACAAGAGCATCCTGTCCCAGCATTTCTGTTTCTGGCTTGCTCTGTGTCCTCTGGGCAGTCGCCCCACCTCTCTGAGCCTTTGCTTTCACATTTGTATAAATGCATGTATCAGAACCATCTACCTACCAGGTTCATTACAAGGACGGTATGGGAAATGGGCCCACAACATCCTAGCCTGAGATCTGCACCTGGCTGTTTATGTGGGCACCCAAGACAACAGTACTTAGTCGGAGCTCAGGAAACCAGGAGGCACTGGCTTACTCTCTATGTGATGCACTGTGGCCTAGGAATCTATCAACCTATAGGCCAGTTTTCCAAGTCCAGTGTCAATGGGGGTCCTTAGCCAATATCCAAAGACCTGTAGCCTATGGCCAGTCAGAGGGATGGAGTTTCAGTCTGTGTGCTGCTTGCCTGAAAGACCCAGGAGTTAATGACAAGCCCCGTGGAGGCAGGCCCTGGCCGCAGGCAGACAATGAGGGGAAAGAGAGCTGGGATAAATATAGAGAAATGAAACTGTAAATAGAGCAGTGACAGATGCAAAGGGAACGAGCAGAGAGGGCCTGTATATAGAGATCAGTTTAGGAAGAGCATGCAGAGATAGCCAGCCAGACACCAACTGATAGACAGAGAGGACCACTGTCCAGACCACACCTGCACAGACCACCACAGCTAAGGACAGAGAACAAAGAATGGAAACACACAGCCCATCTGCCTGTGACTTTCAGGCCCACTTTGTGCCTGGACTCCCCAGAGGCCCTTCCCTCCCAGCAGTTGAGTTTCTGCCAGGCCACTGGCCACCTGCCCCAGGCCGTGCCTGGGCAGCAGTGAAGACAGACAGGGTGGGCGGGAGTGGGGCAGCACAGGTCACCCACAAGCTGGGAAAGGATGAGGAGGAGACTTGCTTTAAACAGCTCAGTCCCCTGCGGCACAGTCACCAAGGACCTTCACTTGTCAGCCCTGCATTTTAATTGCATTAATGAGATCTCATGCTATTTTCTCCCTGGAGAAGGGGCTTCCTAAGATTCCCAGACCTGGGAGGCTGCACCTCTGTCCCAACCTGGCGTCACCAAGTCTGTGAGGAAATGGGAAGGAAATTCTTTCTGTCTTCTTTCTATGATTGTAATTCATTCTTTCCAAGGAGGGTGAAGGAATGTGCTGTTCATGTACCTAGTCATCTGCCTGTCCCCCGGTACTTGGCCAGAAGAGGAGCAGGCTGTCTCCCACCATTATGTCCCCTCCGTTAGCCTTCATTCTCCCTGATGGGGCAATAGCCATCCTGTCACAGCATGACAGGCCACATGTGTTGGACACTCACCCCAGGCACTGAGCTAGTTGCAGCAATGGTCACACCTGATGTGGCCTTAGAAACTTGCACCCAAATGTCCACATGCAAGCAGTCCTTGGGAGGGCTAACTCACTTTAAAATATCTCCCCTCCCCTTGCCCTGCACCAAAAGGCTGCTGGTTTGATCCTCAGTCAGGGCACATCTAGGTTGCAGGTTCAATCCCCTGGGGTGCATGCATATGGGGGACAACCAATAGATGTTTCTTTCCTCTCTCTCTCTCTCTCTCTCTCTCTCTCTCTCTCTCTCTCTCTCTCCTTAATCAATAAACACATCCTTGAGTGAGGATTAAAAGTAAATAAAAATAAAATAAAATAAAATACAAATCTCTTATGAATTTGGTTACCTTCCTACCTCTCTGAGCATTTTTGTCTCTTTTACTGATTACTCTTTTTCTACCTGCGCTTAAATGTCAGGGTTCCCCAGATGCCACTTTCGTCCCTCTTCTCTCTTTTTGCTCTAAAGCCTTAACTCGGGAAGTCCGTTCACCTGTAGGCCCCACCGGACAAGCATGCCGGCCCCTGAGCCAGGCCCAGGGGAGCAGGAAGAAAGACCAGTCCTGGTCCTCCAGGAGCTCAGTCTTCCAGACTATCAGCTTGAAGCACCATGGAAATCAATGAACTCTGTGCTTGCGGGACTTAAGAAGTATTGAGGGAGCCCAGCACTTTGTTGCCTAGATGGAAAGTGAGGGCTCTCACAGACCCTGATGGGGCTGTTAGGATGGATGGGTAGTGGAAAGTGCTTAGAGCAGTGCCCAGGAAAATTATAGGTGCTCCTTTGATGTAGACACATATGATGACCTCAGCCACTGATGAGTCCCACTTCAGTCTCCAGCCCACACCTTTCCCTGTGGCTGCAAGTGAGCACACCTAGGCCTCCCCTGGACATGTCTGCATGGCCAGGCAACAACCCCTGCAAATCCAAGAGGTGCCGGTGGAACGCATCTCCCAGCCCCCACGTGCGCTCCCCATACTGACAGCATCACCGTTCACCGGTGGATTCAGTTGCCTGCGCCACAAACCTGGGAGCCATCTGGCCAGTCACGGAGTCCTGGGAACCCTCGCAGGTTCAAGCTGAGGCATGAACCCACCTGAACGAGAAGTAAGGTTCCTCAAAAAGATAAACATCAAATTATCATTCAACCTCTTCTTATAGAAGCCATTCCAAGTCATAGGTGTATACCCAAAATAATTGAAAATGGGGACTCAAACGAACCTTTGTACACAGATATTTGTAGCAGCATTATTCACCGTAGCCAAAAGGCAGTGACAACCCAAATGTCCATCGGTGGAGGACTGCGTAAATGAAATAGGATATATTCATACGATGGAAAACTATTCAGCCATAAAAAGGAGTGATACATGCTATCATGTGGATGAACCTGGAAATTTTGTTGTTAAAGAAGCCAGACACAGAAGGTAACATGTTATGCCATTATATTTATATGCACTGTCCAGAGTAGACAAATCCCAGAAAGAGGACATATATGGGAAGTTCCCGGGGCTGGGAAGGAGGGGGGAGTGGGGATCACTGCTTAATGGGTGCAGGATATTATTGGGGTGATGGAAGTGTTTTGATAGAGGTAGGGGTTGCCCAACATTGTGAATCTGCTAAATATCATGGAATTATTCACTTTAAAATGGTTAGTTGTATATTATGTGAATTTCACCTTAAGTTTTTAAAAGAAGCCTGTCAGGTTTTCTCTGGAGAGCCTGTTGGTCTTGGCCATAGACCCCTTTCTCTCCCCGAGTATCAATGCCCAGCACTTCCAGGTAAGAGAGGCTCACCATGTGCAGGCTGAGTGCGGAAGACACAGAGGATGAACAGCTGGCTTACAGGAAGCCCTTTGTTCCTCGAGACCCCTCCTTAGAAGAGCTGGCCTTTCACCGCCCACCATGGAGAGGCTGCAGTCCCACCAGTGCAGGGAAGGGGTCCCTGAGTAAGAGGGACTTCCCTGTCTGGTGTAGAGGCACCGGCACTGAGGTGTGACCCCAGCAACCCAGAGGCTCAGAGCAGCCCTGTGGATCCTGATCCTCCAAGCAGGAGGCAACTCCACCCCACCCACGAGCTGCTCAGGGAGAAAGCCGGGGGACTTGCCCTGGCTCAGAGCCGCAGGGAGTAGCCTTGCTTTGGAAGTTCACAGGGTCAGAAACGGGAGGATGACCCTGTGGGCCCTCTCCTCCAGAAGCAGCCTGTGGGAGCCAGGACATTTACTAGCAGGAAGGGAAGGGCTCTAGCCAAGGCAGCAGGCCAAGACCATAGCCAGAGGCCTTTCCCCATCATGCCATATAGCTTTAGTTGATGTCTGGCCAGGGGTTGCATACACACCCGGGCTTGAAGGATCCGTGAAGAGCTCACACTGGGAATGTTGGCCAGGGGATGCTAATGGTGCCGAGTCTCTGGAGTGTTGTAAGCTACAGGATCTGGGGAAAGCAGCTGCACAGGTAAAGCAGACGAGCCAGTAACCAGGTGCTGGGCTGAGTGGAGCCCCTGTTTACAAGTGTCCCTTCACTCCAATGCCAAGCTCAAGTTCCACATCAGCTGGTAGCAAGGGCTTAATTAACCATTGGAAGACTGGACCCACCACAGGGCACCCGAGACGCATGTCTAGAAGCTCAGATCTGTCTATCTGTCCTTGATCCACCTCTGTCTGACTAGTTATCCTGGTCTCTCTGGGTTCCAGTGGGTGATCAGTTCTTTGCTTGTCTCTCATTTCATTTTATCTTCCCACTTTATCTTCCTCACCGAATTTTCCTTTCTTTCTTTCTTTTTTTTTTTTGAGCAATTTCTGCTGCTCTCCTAACTAGAAGGGAAGGAGGTGGAAGGAAGAAAGGGAGGGAGGGCCTACCTGCCTCTCTATACAGCTCCCCCGGTTGGACCCACTGACTTGACTCCTGGTCCAGAGATTCTGAAATGGTGATAATAAGATCCACTTGGATATGTTTATTATCCTTTCCCCAAACCACTGAAATTCTGTTGACTTTCCTTCCCATCCCCTCTCTCCACCCTTACACGCCTGGTTCAGGCCCTGTCAGCTGTGTCCGGTATCACTGTGGCAGCCCTCTCACCCACTTCTGTGTCCCAGCAAGGCCCTCTCTGGTCCCTCTGAGAAACTCTGAACCCTTCACGCCCCTGCCTCATTGGTCCTCAAGGGCAGTTCCCAGACCAGCAGCAGCAGCCTGCCCTGGGAACTGGTAAAAAATGCAAATTCTCAGGATACATCCCAGACTCACTGATTCAGCAACTCCAGGGCCAGGCCCGGCGATTTGTGTTTTAACAAACTCTCCAATTGATTGTGATGCCTGCTAAAGTTGAAAACTAATGACCTACTTAAAAGCCTGCAGTGGCTCCCACCACCAGGCTCAGATTCCTTGGCAGAACCTCCAGGACCCACTTTCTGCCTCTCTTTTGAGTCCTGTCTCCTCCTCTCCCATCCCTCTCATTAATCCCTCCCAACACACCTTGCATTAACTCTTCCCACCTGCCCATGGGGCCCTGAGCAGGGGCTGCTCCAGGCCTCTGTGTCATGTTCTCACATGCCTACGCCCTTCCCTCCCCATTCAGCACACACTAGTCAGTCACTGCCTCTGGGGATGCTCCCTTGAGCCCTGACTAACCTGCATCCCTACTGCGCTTAATGTCAATTGTTCATTCTCTCCCTAGACTATGAACTCTTGGAGGACAAGCCCATGTATTTACACTTGTGAATCCCAGCACCCTGCACATATGTGGCTCCTGATTTGAAGCTGTGACTTAAGCATTATCCCCCAAGTCATCACATGACCCCTGGACACACACCAGCACACAGGTGTGGCTGTTTCATTTTGCTATTGGGTTTACTATTACTACAGAGAGGTTATTGGCTTTCTGGACGATACATGGTGAACTCCCTGCAGCTTCCGGATGTAAGTCCTTGATAATGTAGCTTCTGGGAGTGCCCAGAGAGTGTGGAAAGTACTGAGATTTAAAGTTCAATGGCCTGTGTTTGCACCCTGGCTCCCACTTGCCAGCCCTGTGATCTCAGGAAAAGTTCTAAGACTCAATTTTCTCATCTGTAAAATGGGATTCTGTACTACATTTAGGTAAGTTTAGGTCTCTGCTTGAGTCCCCCCAGAAAGCAGAGCCTGAGACAACTCCTTGGGTGCAGGTAATTTATTTAGGAAGAGACCCCAGAAAGTAGGAGAGAAGATTTAGGGAGACCAAGTCAGGAAAGAGAAAACTCATCTGTAACTAGTGCTATAGGTAATGGGGGGCAGGGAGCTCCATCATGCCAGTACCTCTGAGAAGCATACAGAATGTCCACCTAAGACTGTCTATCCAAAGAGCAAGAGTGGGCTCCTTTATCACACCTCACATCACCCATTGGTTAAGGGCTGACATGTCCATTAGCTCACCACTCCCTCTCCCAGGCTACAATCCTGAGGGGCTCTTGTTTGCAGTTGCGTGGATTTCTGAAGCTTAGACAGCCTGAGGCAGGGAAACCGAGAAGTACAAGGTCCAAGGTAAGATGAGATCATGTCCCATCACGGCTGTAGCTGAAATCAAAAGTGGGCTGAAGGGGTTTGAAATGGGGCCCTAAAAGCACCTGCTCCAGCCTGAGCACACACACCCACAGAACGTCATGACTGCCTCTCACATGGCCCTGTTTCTCCAAACTGGGGTCACTTGCTTAGTTGTCTGTCATCCACTTGACAGGGATTTCCTAGAGGTCAGAGACAAGGCCTGTTTTGCTCATGACTACATCCCAGGGTCAAAAAGGGAGCTCTGCACAGAGGGCATCCTCAAAAATATTTGTTGAAGGGCTGGTTGGGTGAAAGTAACTCTCGCCCTGGCTGGTGTGGCTCAATTGGTTGGAGTGTCGTCCTATACACCAAAAAGTTTTGGGTTTGATTCCCAGTCAGGGCATATGCCTGGATTATGGATTCAATGCCCAGTCGTAGTTTGTATAGAAGGTGACCTGTCGATGTTTCTCTCTCCCATTGATGTTTCTTACCCTCTCTCTCTCCCTCCTTTCCCCTCTCTAAAATCAGTAAGTATGTCCTCAGGTGAAGGTTTAAAAAAAAAAAGGAAAAAAGAAAGTAACCCTCACATAATGCATATGCAAGACGATTGACCACAATGCTAAGACTTTCTGATTTGAAGGAGAGAGTGCACTGTTTTCTGATCAAGTTGCAGAAAATCATTCAAGATGAGTGGACTGGAATTCCTTTTCCATTCAAGATGGAGTAGCAGAGACCAGATTTACCTCCTGACCTGCCTACAAGTCCAGACAACACATAGGCAACAATGGCATGCAAGCCATTGGGCATTGGGCAAAAAGAATTATCTTTAAGAGACAGACAACAAATGAGGTGAGCCCTATGATTGTCCCAGTTTAATGCTCTGAGAAAGTTTCCAGGCAGCATGTGGAAGCAGGGGTGGGGGTGGGGGACAGAGGGACAGGTTACACAGGGCCATAAGGAAACAGTTTAGTGTGATGGATACGTTCACATTCTTAATTACAGAGGTGATTTCACAGGTATATACGCACGTCAAAACTTACCAAATTGTGTACTTTATGCCATTTTATTGTATGTCATTATACCTCAGTAAAGCTGTTCCTTTTTTCAAAAAGAAAGATGAGGGGACTGGTATTCTGTTTAGGTAATGGGAAAGAATCTAGATTAGAAAAACACAGGCAGAAACTCATTAAAGAGTGGCTACGTAATCAAGAGCTTTCTAGTAAGATCCTTATCTCTCCACTTTTTGACAAATCATCTTTGTCTAAAATTTGGATCCAGTTTCCAGTGGGGGTTCAGAGTTTTGTCAGCAGGCCCACAGAATCAGAAACACATTTGTAAATTCCACATGCGTCACTCTCCCATCTAGATCAGCGCCAGTTGCCGTGGGAGGGACCTCGCTAGCTCACTAGGCCACACGCCTAGCTTTTCTCTGGGCCTCCAGCCATGTTCCCACCACAGAACTAGGAGGCTCCTTCCTGCACCTTCCCTCCCCTATCTGGACCATGGTCACCACCTTTCCCAGCTCTCTATCCTTCGGTGCCTTCAGCATCTTCCCACCACAAGCCATGGACAACTCAGCAGTGGTGGAAGCTAGTCACTCACCCACTTCCTTCTCAATGCCCTGCTCTGGGCAAGGAGGAAGTGCCTGCTGCAGAGGTGCAGAACTATTCCTGGTGAAATAAGTCCTTCCAATTTACCACCCACTTCTCCAGCAGAATAGCTTCAGTTCCTCAAGACGCAATTCTTTCAGTTAGATCTTACAACCACCTCCTCTGAGAATCTAAAGATGTCCCTATAGGACTACACCAGGGTGTGTTTAAGTATATAGCCTACAGCGCCCTTCTCATCAGGACCCAAGGCCAAGGCTGGCCACTGGAAAGAACTCCTCTGTATTAACTCAGCCTCTTTATTCCTCAAGACCCTGAGTCCTTCTTAACAACTTGCTGTAAGTCTGCACAATGTAGCCCCTCTTCCCCTCTCCCAACCACCATCAAGCTATACAGTGTATATATAACTGAATCTCAACTGTGGACAGGGTTCTGGTTATTTCCCAATGGGATTCTGAGCCCAGTGAAAGTCATTACAGGTGGGTGGTGAGGGGAGGAGGGTGAACATTGCACTCAAAAGGGACCCACAGGGATAGATTAGGTAGTTCAGGGTGGTCTGCGTAAAGATCTGCAAAAAGTACTATAACTTCCAGGCTCTGCCTCCTACCCTAAATGTGGCACACCCATACAATGGTTATTTAGCAAAAGGAATAAAGTATAGGCACATGCTGAAACATGACAAACCTCAAAAACATGCTAAGTGAAAGAAGCTAGACCCAGAAGACCACATGTTGTATGAATATTGTTTGGGGGAGTCAGGTGAGGGTAGGTGCTGTGGGAGGCAAAGTTATACACTGAAGGGCCCTGTCTTAGAAAGATTTGGATGCTAGAAAAGGACACTTGTTATGCTATGGCTGGAATTTTTTTTTTTCTTTTTTCTTTTTTTTTTTTATTGTTGTTGTATTACATCCATCGCTTTTTTGCTCCCCTCCATACCCCTCCCCACCCACCCGTCCCCCTCAAAGTCAATCCCACCTGTTGTCCATGTCCATGGTTCCTTTAGACTAGGTTCTTGTCTAAGCTGCTCCCCTTCCCTGCCTCTGCCTCCCCCCTTCCCCCAACCCCTTTTCCCCTGACCACTGAAGGCCTATTCACTGTATTCATATATTTATGGCTGGAATTTTTGATGGACATGTCAGGAGGAAGGGAGATTTGCAGAGGTCATCACTGCCTCTGCAAAGGGAAGCAGCTGTGTGTCTGAGATGAATAGAGGAAAAGAGCTCATCTGATGTCTTAGTGGGCACCCCATTGCACATTGTTGCATCCTGTGACATTGCAGGTGGAACGTGAAGACTCAAGTTCAGCCTGGTAGCTCAGTGAAGTCAGCCCAGTAGTTCCTGGTACTCATAATGTAGAGAGAATCCTAACTCCAATAGTTTCAACATCCCTTTTATCTCTGTTCTCGTAGCCTGGCCTGAATCCCACCTCTCACCTGAGTTCCCACAGGGATCCTCTGGTTGTAAGCCCACCTGGCCAGCCTTTTTCACTCTGTTACCAGGGACAGTGTCCTGAAACAATTGTGCCACCCTTTTCTCTGCTCAGTGGTCCTGCTGTCTCCCGCTGCCTGGTGAGGAAACACACATCCCAGCCCATCTACCTCTCCAGTCCCACATTCCTGCCACTCTGGACTTGTCGCCGTTCGCCAGTTGCACCAGACCCCGTCATGGCTCTGTATTTGGAGGAAAGGAGCCAGAAGAGAAGAATCAGGTAAAGCGCAAGAAAGAGGAAAATGGCAGAGGGAAGGGACCCAGGAGTTAATAAGAGCTGAGCAAGTGGAAGACAGAGAACGTAGCTGACAGGCCAGACAGAGGAGAGCTCATGGGTGAGAAGTGAGAGGGTGCAAGGTGAAAACCATGGCCTAAACCCCCATTATTTAAGCTAAGTAGAAAATGGGATCAAGTTAAAACTGAAATGCAACCCAATAGGCCACACATACACCCATATGCACATGCACACAGACACACACACACACTCTCCATGGGCCACTTTCTCACTGTCCCTCCTCAAAGTGTTTGTCTTGTCCCCTGCCACTGAGTGCTGCCATCAAAAGTACCACAAACTGGGTGGCTTCAATTAACAGATTTTTTAAATCTGGGGGCTAGGAACCTAAAATCAAAGCGTCAGCAAAGCCAGTCAGAGAAAGACAAATACCATATGATTTCACTTATATGTGGAAAATAATGAACATAATAAACTAACAAACAAAACAGAAACAGTTATAGTGAACAGACAGGCAGCTGCCAGAGAGGTGGGGTGAGGGTGGAAAAGACTAAGGGATTAAGGAAAAACAACTGTCATAGACAAAGACAATGGTATGGTGATCATCAAAGGGAAAGAGCGGCTGGGGCAGGTACAAGAGAATGAAAAGGAGATAAATGGTGACAAAGGAGACTTGACTTTGGGTGGTAAACACACAATACAATATATGGATGATGTATTACAGCACTGTACACTTGAGACCTATATAATTTTATTCACCAGTGTTCCCCAATAAATTCGATAAAAATATTCAAAAACATATGTTCATTAAATGTAGCACCCTTCCTTTTTTATGTTTATTTTTTCTAGGTCTAAAATTATATTCTTTGATCAGAGGATATCTTACAAGTTGGAGAAAAGGCTAAGGAAAAAATGATCCACCCCTTATCCTAGCACTCAGATGTAAACATGTTAAGATTTTATATGTTGCTAATCAATCTTTACATTTTTATGTAAATATTTTTACATGGAGCAATATATACAACTTTTTATCCTGCATTTACTGGAAAAGCAAAGTTGTTTCTTACAACTTGTGTGCTTAATGTCTGCAATATACTCCATTACATAAATGGTCTTTGTCACTATTTCCTTGTCCGAGTCCCCATTGCCCTATCAACTACCTGAAGATCAGACCTGTGTCTTAATTATCTTTGTGTCCCCTATGTATGGCTTGTAAATGAATCCTGATAAATATCTGCTGAGTAAATGCACAAATTAATTATCCAAAAATTACCTAAGCTGTCACTTACTGTTGGGTGTTTGGGTCATTTCCAGTTATTTTTACTCCTCTCTATATAATGCTAGCACAGTTATTTATGTATAATACATAAATCACAAATTGCCATGCACATCTTTACTTATTTCCTTAAGCAAAATTCCTAGAAGTGGAACTATTGGCTGAGGGGATAGGAAAAAAAAATGAGGTTGTTGAAATCACATTGCTCATTCGGCTTCCAAAAAGTTGTCCTAACGTGCACTCTGAGCAATTGCCTATGGGAGGCCAGGCACTGGAATTAGGAGCTCTCCTTAGATCTTGGCTCATTCACTGGGGAGAGAACTGGCATTCTATTGCTTTCCTTTAAGTTTCTCCAATTGATTCAGTGAGATTGAACGTGTTTTCAAATTTTATTAGACGTGATTTTTTTAAATCAGTTGTCTTGTCATACACATTATCCATCTACCTACTTGGGACTTTCTGTTTTTCTTCTATATCTTCTCTTTAATTTTTACATCACTGTTTTCCTCTTGCTTCATAGCATACCTAATTGTCATCAGGGAATTTTTCTTACAGGTTTAGGGAAGATTTATATTGTGGAAAATTGCCAATAGACATAAGAGTAGGAAGAATAATGAACCCCCATGTTTTTGTCAGCCAACTTCAATAGTTCTAAACATGTTGACAATCTTGTTTTATCTGTTTATTTGTTTCTTCTCAAACATACATATGCAGACATTTTTAAAAAATCTTTTCTGGATTATTTGAGGCAAATCCCAGACATTTTACTGATAAATATCCAAAGAATTTTCGAGCTATCATATGAGTGTTCCTATTGAAGATGTACACGGATTGGCTCCACAATAAGGAATGTATTTATAACATTTTAGAATCCTGCCCTCTATTGCCTCCACATCTGGTTGACTAAGTGAAGTGTAACCTTTGTCCTTCTTCTGCCCACTTGCATGTACTCCATGGAGTATTAGTGAAATATTGCAGCCAATGCACTTAGGGCAAATGAAAGGCTAAGGCCTTGTCAAAGTCACCCAGATCTGCAGGAGGGAAGAATCATCAATTTGCATTTGCTGAGCACATAAACAACTGGTCTCCAGCCTGTGTTTTGCTAACTGATCACCCGCCTTAATCAAATTCATAATTCACAGTGTTAAAACTGTCAAATCTAAATTCATCTTCATTAAACAGTAGCTCATGTTGAGAGGGGGGAAATGGGTTCATTCCCCTACCCTCTCCTCCTTATTAAATGGAGCTGTCTTTGTCCTGTTGGAAGCAATGGATCCCATTGTTGCCCTGTTTGCAGAATGGGCTTCACTGTTAAGTAGAACCCCCAAAGGGTGGCAGTATCTTCATGTTCTCTGTTGGGACCATTTTACCTCATTTCAAGTCTCTATAGAAATCAGAATCCCAGCAAGCTGCCTCAACTGTGAGGACCAGGGGAGTGCAGGGTGGAGAAGGCAGAGGGAGAGAGAGGGAGATCATAGAGAAGCCATGTGTGCACGGCAGCAAAAGGAGTTTTTTAAAAATAAGTGCTTGCAAAGACATAACCGCAGCCAGGCTGGAAGAAGAGAAGGCCACGCAGCCTCGTGCTCCAGCCGTCCATTCCCTGCGCTAATCCCGGTGAGAGCAACAGGAGCCGCTGGAATCCGAGCTGCCTGCCTGACTTCAGCATCTGGCGCTGGAGGCTGGGGCTATGAATCAGGAAAGTTATGTTGTGCGAATGAAGAAATACAAGCTTGTCAAGGCCCAGGACTGGCCGCGGACAGGATCCCGAGCCTGCTCCAGAAAAATCCAAATGCCCTTTATTGACCAGCACTCACTTTAGGGTCAAGCTTTCGCCCTGTTCCAGACCTTTAGCATCTCCTGGCTGGGTGTGCTGTAGGGATAGTGAGTGAGTGACAACTCAGCCAGTCCCTAATCTCAGGGAACATTTCTGCTCTGTGTGGGTGTGTGGGGGTGTGTGCGTGTGCTGTCATGCCCTGCTTTGGGATCTGGAAGTTACAAAGCACCTTGTTCAAAATGAAATCTGCTGCTGTCAAGTGGTAAACAAGGAGGATTCTGGGGATTAAAATGTCAAGCCCAACTCAAAGCCAGGCCTTTGCTAACATGCACAGTGGCCTGGTGGTGCCCGGAAAGGTTTTCAAAGGCTCGGGACCGGCATGAGGTGTGTGAAACCAGAGCTTGGCCTTTCCGTGGAAAAAGCTAGGGCAGAACAGGAGGAGACAGGCTCTCTCACCATGAAACGTGTTTAAAGAAGAATCTCTTGAGTTAAAATAGATGCACTCCTGAAATAATCTTGTTTTGAAACATCAGAAATCTTAGGAAGAGGAAAAGCTATCAATACACTTACCCTTTGAATCTGTTATGGCCTTGCTATTTATAATATATTTTTCCTCCACGTGGCTTAAAATAATCAAAGGACGTTAGTCACATTTTGCAAAGCCCCTGCCCTTCCACGGGCTCCTGTCCTTCAGGGCCACGGAGAACGCAGGCCTAACTCTGGCTGTGGCATGCACTGCCCATGGTTCATCGAGCTCCCTGGCCTGCCCAGCCCAGGAGAGCATCCTGGCTACCCAACACAGTCGAGGTCTTTCCTCTTCTGCACTGACGCCAGGTGGCAGAGCTGCTGGAGGAAACACCAGTGCATCAAAGCCTACAAGGACCCTGGAGACCCTCTAGGTGTCAGTTTCTGCTACAGAGTTTTGACCTGCTGGTATCACCATGAGGCCCATGATAAGTGTTCCCAAATGTCAGCCCTTGATGAGAGCTGAGTGGCCTTGTACCTTCAGCAGAAAACAGGGTTCTTTCTCAGTGACTTGAGCAGCCCTTGACAGGCACACCACTTCTTTGGTGAAGGTGGCTCTGGCCCTTTGTGGCATGTGGGATGTGACCTCCAGCAGGCAGGGTCGGTAGCAGGTTTCCTGGGGGCAAAAACTTATACAATTCAGGGGCACATTTTAAGAAAAATATACAAAACCATAAATAGAAAGTTAAATGCAAAATAAAGATATTTTAGAATGAGAAAAGGAATAATAGCAAATTACAAATTTGAGGATGAATCTCAACAGGAAAAGACAAGCATGAGGATTCTAATCAATTCTATTTCACATAATTCCCATTGAAAAGGGGAAAAAAGGATATATAGTACAATGATAATTGTATGTTCTGCCCAATTAAATCCATTCTTGCACAAAGAAACTTCTGTTTGTCATTGCATAAAGGGACTTCTGTTGGGCATTGAGGAGAACTGAATCCACTGCTTACAATTTTATATGCCTAACAATTGGAAGATTATTTTACCATAGACTTTTGGTACATTTCAAGGCTTGTTTGTTCTACATTGCTCACATACTTTAGGAGCTGGTGCCATGGGTGCATTCATGTCATGATGCTGAGAAAGTTCACGGGATGAAGATTCTTAGAAACTATTCCTATACCAGCATGGCCAGCAATGACTTATCCTTGAGCATGTTGCAAACCACAGAAACATATCCCACCGAACCCAAACAACATGCATCCCAACTCAAACCCCTTTAACAGATACCAGAGAAGCCCTAGGCCACTTCAGGGCCACCTGACACAAAGAGAAGGTTGGCAGAAGAAGTGAGAATGGACAGGGATAGTGGTTGCACACATGCATCTCAAACCCCTCACCTTTGTTAATTTTACAAAAATGTGGAACCATTTGCACACACTGTGAAGGTCCCTCCCAAGGTTCTTGAAACAGGTCTGGAAAGTGAGGGGTCCAACTTGGAAACTTTAATCGCTTCCAAGTGAATTATCCTCAGATGGAAAATAACAATCTTATTGGACCACCTTCTTGAATAGAAGGGAGATTGATAACCTGTGGAGATGCTGCATTTTTACATCATCCATAGCCCCTAGGATTCAAGCCATAACCCAGTGTGAGCACCGTTTACTGCAGTACCACTAGTTGTCATGGTGCTTGTCAATTATTGAAGTGTCTACTTCAAAATGATCTTTTGGAGTTTTGTCAAAATCTGGATCATATAGAGGAACTGCATCTTTCATACAGCCATTGCCCATCAGATAGTCTTACCTGCAGAAAAATGGCAGAGGACAGCTGTGCAGGCAGGAGGCCTGTGTTTTACAGGTAGAGAGAAGTGAGGACCACCCAAGGTTGCTGGAGCCAAGGTTAGGCTCCTTCTGAACTCTCCTTAGCCCAACGTTCTTTCTACCAGTTCAGACCAAAGCCTCAGCTTTAAGGTGGCTCTAACATCTCTTCTCACACCCGGTGAAATACCACATGCAAAGCCCTCTAATGGGTCCTGCCTTAGTGTACTGGGCAGGTATTGCTCTGATGTTGCGTAACCATTCACCTCAACACCCTTTGACTTGAAACAACTATCATTCATTCTCAGGGATCTCTGGGCTGGCTACAGAGGCTCTGCTTTATGCTGTAGGATTGTGAGCCTAGATTTATTCCACATATTTCTCATGCCCCTTGAACCAGAAAACTAGCATAGTTACATTCTTCTCAAGTAATAGCAGAGGTACAAGATAATAAGCTGAAACATGCGAGACCTCATAAGACTTAGGCTTTCACTGCATGCTACTAGCTAAAGCAAATCATATAGCCAAAATCAAAGTAAAGGATGTAAACTATACTCCACTCATAAGGCTATGACAAGGGTGTGAATTCAGGAAGGGGAGGTGGGAAATTGGGACCAATAATTCAATCTATTATACCTAGGAGGGAATACAGATGACAGATGGGTGAGGCCAGCAGCCCACTGTAGAAATGAGAGAATTGGGGCGTGCCACAGACAACAGAGATTTAGCAGGGCATTTGGCAGGGGCAAATGTGGACAGCTGGCTAGATTTATGGCTGAACCACTGTGCCCAAAGAACATTGACGAAAGGATTGATTTCCATCTGGAAGAGGCTTGCAATGGCATACCATCAGCTTCTGCCCTGATCCACTGTTTTCATCCACATCTTGGATGCAGGTATCGGAATCATGTTTTATCAGATTTGCAAATGTTACACAGCTGAGTAGTGTGACTAATATCCTTTGATGACAATATCAAAATTCAAATTGGTATCAACAGGCTGGATTTATGGGTCCAAAAGAACAAGAACAAATACATTTAAAAGGGAACTAACATTTATTGAACACCTACTAGTTGCTAGGCACACATTTCGTTTAATCCCGAAACATTCTGAAGCAAGTATGCTTTTGTCAGATAAAAACTCTATATCCTAGAAAAAGAAAAAGAAACTATTTTAAATCAAGCAAAAAGAAAAATTAACATGATAATTAAGAAAACAAAGGATAGAAAAATAGAGAAAAATCAATAAAACCAAAGTTGATTCTTTAAAAAGACCAGCAATGTTGACAAATCTTTAGCTAGGCTGATCATAAAAAAAGAAAAGAAAATGTAAATCATTAAAATAAGAGATGAGAGGACATCACTACTGACTTCGCATAAATAAAAAAGATTATAAAGAAATACTATAAACAACTGTAATCAACAATCAGATAACTTAGATGAAATGGACACGTTCCTAGAAAGATAGAAATTACTAAGAATGCTCAAGAAGAAATAAAAAACCTGGGTAAACCTATAACAAATATAAAGATCAAATAAATATGTTTTAAAATTTTCATAGAGATTAGCTGACCTGGCCCAGAAGGAATCACTGGTGAATTCTACCATACATTTTAAAATATCAATACCAATCATTCACAAACCTTTAGAAAAATTAGAAGAGGAAAAGATGCTCTTTGACCCATTTTATAAAGCCAGTATTACCCTGATAGCAAAACCTGACAAAGGTATCACAAGAGAAAAAAACACCTACAAAACAATATCCTTAAGACTATAGAAACAAAAACCCTCAACAAATTACTAGCAAACAAAACCCAGCAATGTATAAAAATAATTATATGCCATGAACAAATGGGGTTTGTCCCAAGAATACAAAGTTGGTTTAACCTTCAAAATTACTTAATATATCACATTAATGGGCTAAAAGATAGAAACCTGAAGATTATTTCAGGAAAAGCATTTGACAAAAACAATACCCCTCTATGATTAAAAAAAAAAAAAAAATTAACAAACTAAAAATAGAATGGAACTTCCTCAATTTGCTAAAGGGCACCTCTGAAAAATCCCACATATTAAATGGTAAAATAAAACTAAACTCCTTCCTCTTGAAATTAGGACTGAGATAGGGATGTGTATTCTTGCCACTTCTATTTAACATATACTGAAGGTTCTAATCAAGAAAATTGGGTAAAAGAAAAAAACAAAAGGCATCAAGATTGGAAAGAAAGAAGTAAAACTCTATTTTCATATAACATGATCTTGTTTAAAGAAATGCTAAAGAATCCACTAAAGCACTATTAGAACTAATAAACAAGATCAATAATGTGGCAAGGAGATAATATTAATATGCAAAATGACTGTTTATATACTAGCAACTCAAACTTGAACTACTTAAAATTGAAGTTAAGAAAATTCCATTTATAATAACATCAAAAAAGATAAATACTGGGATATATATTTAACAAAAAAATCTAAGACTTGAAAGAAATTAAGAAAATTTTAAACAAGTGGAAAGACATATCATCTTTAATTGCTTGAAAGACTTAATATTGTTAAGATGGTAATGCTCCCTAAATTAATCTACATACTCAATACAATCCCTGTCAAAATCCCAGCTGCCTTGCTGGTCCAATTCCCAGCCAGGGCACATACCCAGGTTGCAAGCCAAGTCTCCAGCCAGCTCCCCAGCTGGAGGCAGGTGAAAGGCAACCATACACTGATGTTTCTCTACCTTTCTCCCTCCCTTCCTCTCTTTCTAAAACTAATGAATAAAACCTTAAAAAGGAAGAAAGAAAAGAAAATACACTTATTCAACCAAGCAAGTGTTGACCCTTCAGAGAAATAAGATGAGTAATGTTTAAACATTGCTGGTATTTCCTTCAGCGGAAAAAGTGGGAGAGGGGATAGAAATCATGCATCCCTTGATTTAACTTAGTAAGCAGCCAATTAGTGAAAATATGTGGCTAAAATAGTTCAATGGCATTGGCCAAAAAGTTTATTTAGGTTTTTTCCATAAAATAAAAGACATATTTTTCATATTCACCAATAACTTCATTGATTTAGATGTTTTGAGTATGTTGGCTATCTCCCACAAGTTATATAACATTGATTGTTCTCAATTAATGCCTCAAATTGATTGCTATGAACTTCAACTGGTCTACCCAATCCTGGAGCATCACCCAGAGAGAAATCTCCAGCACTAAACTCCACAGACCACTTTTGACACATTTGTTCAGTTACTGCACCTTCTTCACATACTGCACAAATCTTTCTTGTGTGTGTTTCAGTTGTGGTGTTGCCTTTCTTGAAATAATAAAGCATAACATGCCAAAAAAAAAAAAAATCCCAGCTGCCTATTTTTGAAGAAATTAAAGAGCCGATCTTAAAATTTATGTAGTAATTTAAGAGATCTAGAACAGGCAATAAGTAAAAATATCAATTAGTACTTTTTATCAATCTTCCTAATTTCAAAACTTAGTATAATACTATAGTAATCAATATTGTGTGGTACCAGCATAAGATAGACATATAGATCAATGAAATGGAATTTAAAGTCCTCATAAACTCTTATATTTGTAACTAATTGATTTTTAACAAGGGTACCAAGCCCATTCCATGGGGAAAATATAGTTTTTTCAACAAGTATTGCTGAGACAGCTGAATATTCACATGCAAAAGAATGAAGTTGCATCTTTCTACAGACAAATTAATTTAAAATGCATCACAGACTTACCTATATGAGTTAAAACTACCTAATTCTTAAAATAAATTGTAAGAGCAAATCTCCACAACCTAATATTTGGCAATGGATTCTTAGATATGAAACCAAAAGAATGAGCAACAAAATAATAATAGTAAATTAGACCAACAAAATTTTTTAAATTGTGCTTGGAAAACATTGTCAAAAATAAATAAAAGATAGCCCACAGATGAGAGAAAATGTTTTCAAATCATATACCAGATTTGATACTTGTATCTATAATAAATAAAGGATTCTTAGAACTCCATAATAAAGAGACAACCCAATTTAAAAACAGGGAAAGGATTTGAATAGATGATATAGTACAGTGACCAATAGGTACATGAAAAGATGCTGAAAATCATTAGTCAATAGAGAAATGCAAATCAAAACTATATAAAATACCACTTGACATCCATAAGAAGTTATAATTTTATTTTTTTTCTTTTTCTTTTTTTCTTTTTTTGTGGTGGTGGGGTGGTGGTGGGGTGGTGGTGGTGGTGGTGGTGGTGGTGAGAAGTTATAATTTTAAAAGAGTGATAATTTGTGTTTGTGGGAAATTGAAGAATTTGGAACCTTCATACATTGCTGGTGGAAATGTAAAAGGTGGCAGCCACTTTGGAAAACAAGTTGGCAGTTCCCCAAAAGGTGAAAGTAGAGTTAGTTACCACATAACCCAATAATTCCACTCCTAAGTGTATACCCAAGAGAAATTAAAACATACATCTGCACAGAGATTTATATACAACTGTTTATAGCAGTATTATTCATAATAGCTAAAATATGAGAACAACCCAAATGTTGGTCAACTGATAAATGGATAAACTAAATGTGGCACATCCGTACAAGGGGGTGTTATTTAGCAATAGAAAAAATGAAGTACTGACATATGCTAAAGCATGACAAACCTTAAAAACATGCTAAGTGAAAGAAGATAGTCACAAAAGACCACATATTGTATGATTTCATTTATATAAAATGTTCAGAATTGGCAAATATATGGAGAGAAAGTAGATTAGCAATTGCTTAGGGCCAGAAGCTGGGGGCAGGGGGGTGTGTAGAAAGAAAACAGAAATGGACTGTTAAAAGGTATGGGATATTTTTTTACTAAGGGAGACAAAAACTGTCTAAAATCAGATTGTGGTAAGGGGTTCTCAACCTCATAAATATTCTAAAAAAACATTAAATTATATACTTAAATGGGTGAAGTATATAATGTGTAACTTATAGCTTAATAAAGCTCTTTTTGAAAAAAAATTTACCACACAGGTGAAAAAAAAAGCTATACCTAGGAAAGTGCTTCTCATATTTTAATGTGTATGCAACTCACTTGGGGATTTGTTTAAATGTAGACTCTGATTTGTAGGACTGAAATGAAGCTTAAGATTTGGCATTTCTAACAAACTGCCTATACCAAGCCTTGAAGAGCAAGGCCCTAAGGTACTTAAACAGCTTTCTCAGGGTGAGACAGCTACTAAATGGGAGCAGCTGTGATTCATGTTTGTGTGACAGCAGAATTCATAACTAGTAGTTAAGTGGAGAATGGATTAGGCCTGGCTTCTCATCAACTATTGTAAAAAATAGAGGTGTTATAAAACCATCAACCATAACCACTCTATATCAAGAGGTCACCCCAGTCACTGAAACTCTGAATGGAATGTTAAACTGAATTAATAGAAGTAGAAGATCCATCCTAGTAAAAAAGGGTAGCCTTGTGACCTCCAGTCTGATCAGACCACCTCTGAAATTCCAAGTCCAGATGCGGAAGCCTCATTTAAAAGGAACATTGGAAAGCCATAGTTTATTCTAAAAGAAGGTAACCTGCATGGCGAGGGAATCAGAAACCTGTCATAAGGAAAATAGGTGAAATGATTGGTGAAGTTTGTAACTCAGAAGTAAGATTCAGACAAGCTCTAATGTCTTTAAATAAGAGCTATTCTATGAAAGAAGAAATGAATGTGTTCGATGTAACCCAGAGGGCAGAACAAGGATTAAGAAAGGAAAGTTGAAAGGAAGTCATTCCAATAAATTAAAAAGTAATAAAATTTTAATGATTAAGAACTTCTGATATCATTCAGAACTCAGAAACCAATCACAAATTGGTGTAAGCCAAATGCAGAGTATTTCTCACATATCGTTAGAGTCCAAAGGTAAGTTTCAGGCACTCCACCTTTCCACATAGTCTCTTCATCTTCAGGTATAATCTCCTTCAGTGGTAGCAAGTTGGTTGCTAGTTTGTTCCCAAGAGTCCCATCAAAGCTCCCAGGGCTGACTTTCATTGGACAGCTTAAGTCACATGACCATTCCTGAACCAACTTTATGGCCATAGTGTGAAACATGATGATTTACCAGGCTTAGATCACATTGCCCACACTAAAGCTGACAGGTGAGGTCGGGCTTGCCCAAACCACAAGTTTGAGATGGAAGGGAAATAGCCTGGCTGCTCTTTTCAGAAGGGAGAACAGAAGTTTGCCAGCAAAACAGCAGATTTCTACAAACTGTCTGCAAATTAAAAAGGGTCCTTTGGGGAGAAAGGAGAAAGAGGACTCTCCAACTGTGGAGATACCCAAGCAAAGGCTGAATGGCCACCATCACCCCTGGCCAATAGGAAGCTATGGATGTGAGTCAAGTCTTAGATGTATCACTTTCTTCTAAGGATGGATCTTCAGTCTTGCTTTCAGGCACTGATGTTTGCTCCCAACTCATATTGCATAGAATTTTTTAGGCCTTATTATGAACAATCTTATTTCCTTCTGTCTTCTCTCTTAAATCGACCCTGTCACTCTCCGTCACTGGCCTTGGTCTTAATTAAAGCCACTCTGTCCAAAGACATGTTAGAATGAAGATTCAGTGGAGCATTATCCATCTTTGTACTCTTCAGCAAACCACTAATTATTCAAGGTGAGGTGTTTTGTTTTGCAAGAAAGTAAGATAACTTGAACTAACTAAAAAAGAGTAGGGGGAAAATGTATGTATGTGTATGGAGCTGGGCTGACATTGTAAGGATATGGCAGTGTTTGGGGGCATCTGTGACAGAAATTACTACTGGCCAGCTGGCCTCAAAGAAGCTGGAATGCAATTGAGTTTCCATGGTCAGATGGCTCTGGGATGTGAGCAGCCAGAGTTCAACAGCCTCACCCAGCACTCTACTATTACTCATATGGCTGGCCATTGGCCACATGTTCAAATCTTCCTACTCAGCTACCAAATGGCTTGCCTTTCACTGTCGCATTTTCATATCCTGGAAGAGGGCTTACATTGGATGAACTCCTATTTTGCTCCAGACAATAGGCCAGCACTAGTCTAAACCTCATCAGTTTTCCAAATTTTCACAGCCAGTGGGGGAAACATGGATTTGGCAGCCTGGGTGGCATTTCAGTAAGTCTGTGGAGGTACCTTTGGGATGTGGTACTCACCTAAGCTACATCCTGAATTCTCACATGCATCCTTCCTCTTGCACTTAAGTGTTGCCAAAATCCAGGTGCTCAGCCTCATGTTTTCCCTGTAAATAACCAACCAGTCAAAAGGTTAAGTGATCAGGTCACAGCCACAGAATAACTGTCTTTTCAAATGGTGAGGGCAGTGGAGGTTGGAAAGCTGTTGCAATGACTCTGAAGACAGTGGCTGCATGTATGACAGACTGGACCAACCCTGGACTCCCACCTATGCACCAAAGAAACCACACATGGGACCCCATGTGGCCCTGCTCAGAGGTCAGCACATTCCCACAAAGGTTTTATCCTCTTATCTGGAAGGTTTTCAGGGGACTCATCAGAGAAGGGACCAGACCTAGAGAAATACGGTGTCCAAAAGTACTCGGCCACCAAGAGACTTGGTTACCTGCTTCTTGCTGAGAGAAAACACCTGACAACATGAGCATCTGAGGGCTCACCAACTCTAACCTGAAAGCACCATTCCCATGAAAATATATAGCCAGAGAGACTAGTCACTAGTTCCAGACACTGCAATAGAATTAGACACAATAATTAATGGAACCTTATAAGACAAATTCAAATTGATCAGTCAGTAAATGAGAGTATTACCATGCAGACTGAAACTGATTTAAAAGAACATAAATTGAGTCCATAAAAAATGTGGAAGGAAACAGGAATCAGAGGAAAGTATCTAGTGTAGCATTATTAGAGCTGATGTTATTTATTATAGGAGATTAATAGTAATAAAAAAGAAAGCTCTCATGACATAGCCTTTGAAAGAAACTACAATGAAAAACTTAGATCTACAAGTAAGATCTGGTTTTAGGAGCATAACTGAAGGTATTAAATAGGGGACAGCAACTTAATTAAATATAAAGATGATGACAAATTGCTGGGATTGTATCCGGTCAGGGGAAGAGAGATCTTGAACAAAGGGCTCTAGTATGATCAGAGGGTTGGGAGGCATTTTTGTAAAGAGAAAATTCGCAGAGCATTGGCTGTAAGCTTTTGTCCACCTCTCCCCAAAAAGCTTCCTGAAGGATACTGTGCCAGGACCCCCAAAAGCAACCATAACCCTCTGGGGTGTGTTTCCCAACCTCCTCTAGGGAGAGAAAACTCCTTCCTTCCCCTGGCTGCATAGCCCTCCTGGCATTGCCCTACCTCTGAATGTGCAGGTCCTGCCGCTGTCCATCCTACATGGAACAGGCAATCTCAGAATCACTCCCATTCTATCCATAAATCAGGAGAAGGGTAAACACCTGGAGCTGAAAAGCGTACAATTCATCACTGGATGACTGGCCAATAAATGAAAAAATTCCAGATAAAGAGCTGTGACATTGCTTAATACTTATCTCCACCCACTTGCCACCTAAGCAGAGGGCCCAGAACACCCCAGTGTCCTCAGTGCAGCCACTCTCATCATATGCCAACTCTACCACCACATCAAGAAAGCTCTGGAATCCCAAGGCCATCAAAATGTGGCTATAGCATATGGGGCCTAAAGGCTGAGGCCATACTGTGATCTGTGTCTGAAGAGAGAGAATATTCCCCTTTCCCTATCTCCCATTCAACAAGAAGCTCACCTGGTGCCCAAAGCAAGGTTGCTCCTGCACCCAAAGTCTTTCAAATTCTCCACTGAAAAATCTCCTTTCATCTCTAGTATTCTGGGTCTTACATGTGTCCATGGGATGCTGAGCTAGGGACAAATCCAAGTGACAGTACCTCTAAAGACAGAGGCTTTGACTTCCAGTTGAGATGGAGGCATATTCCACCTCCTCAAGCAACCATAGAAAGAATTACAACCAAATCTCAAAAACAAATAACAACCAGAACATCAAGCTACATAGAAGTCTGACAACCAAGGTTTAAAGAAGCCACATTCATCTAGGGGCATAAGAGGGGTGGAGTAACAGAGACCAGCTGGAGAGGCTGTATGGCACGTAGAAGTGGTATCATCAGCTATGGCAGAGCAGGCTGTCCCGCATTCACTGTGGTGGGTAAAAATCAGAAAGAATACCCTGGGAGCAAGCAATCCCAGATCCAGCCCCAGGCCCAATCACACAGCCCAGGGTTCCACCTCCAGGAAATAAACCCTCATTACCTCTGGCTATAAAAACCAGTGGGGGTTGGGACAGCACGAGAAACTGCAGGATTTTCACTGCTTAAAGGGCCCACATGGCCTTAGAATGTATGCAAATCTAAGGGGCAGCAGCTGGAAAGGTGCCAGTCACATTCGGGATATAGGTGAAGTGACTTGAAATGGGAGAATACCAGGCAAATCATCAGAAGCCAGGCAGTGGCATTATCCCCATTCCAAGCCCCTCATCACACACAGAGCTATGAGGTGATGAAGTGGGTTGCCCCACCCTGGCAGTTACCTAAAGCTCCACCCCACACAATTTACAGCTGCCTTTGCTACATAGGCCACACTACTAAGGCAGGGAGAAAAAGCAGCTCTACTAATACACAGAAACAAATACAGGGAGGCTGCCAAATTGAGGAGGCAAAGAAATATGGCCCAAGTGAAAGAGCAGAACAAAACCCCAGAAAAAGAATTAAATGAAATGGAGATAGTCAACATATCAGATGCAGAGTCCAAAACACTGGTTGATAAGAATGCTCAGAGAACTTACATTGAATACAGCAAAATAAATAAATAAAGGAAGAAATGAGGTTTACACAAAGTAAAATTTTAAAAAATACAAAGAGAACAACAGTGAAGGGAAGGAAGTCAGGATTCAAATCAATGATTTGGAACAAAGGAAGAAATAAACATTAACCAGAATAGAAAGAAGAAACAAGAATGCAAAAAATGAGGAAAGACTTAGGAATCTCAAGGACAACTTTAAATATACCAACATCCAAATCATAGGGGTGCTAGAGAAGAGGAAGAGCAAAAATTGAAAACTTATTTGGAAAAAATAATGAAAGCAAATTCCCTTATTTGGTAAAGGAAATAGACACAAAGTCCAGGAAGCAGAGAGTCCCAAACAAGTTGGACCCAAAGAGGACCATACCAAGACACATCATAGTTAAAATGCCAGAGGCTGAAGATAGACTCTTAAGAGCAATAAAGGAAAAGAAGAAAGTTGCCTACAAAGGAGTTCCCATAAGATTATCAGCTGATTTGTCAAAAAAAAACAACAACTTTGCAGGCAAGAAGGGATTAGCAAGAAGTATTCAAAGTAATGAAAAACAAGGACTAGCAACCTAGATTACTCTATCAAGAAAAGCTATCATTTAGAATATAAGGACAGATAAAGTGCATTTCAGACAGGATAAAGCTAAAGTAATTCATCATCACCAAGCCTTTGTTACATGAAATGTTAAAAGGACTTAATTAAGAAAAAGAAGATCATTTGCCCTGGCTGGTAGCACAGTGGATAAGGTGCCGGCCTGTGAACCCAAAGGTCACAGGTTCGATTCCCAGCCAGGGCAACATAACTAGGTTGCAAGCCAGGTCTCCAGTCAGGTCTGTGGCTGGAGGCAGGTGAAAAGCAACCATACATTGATGTCTCTCTCCCTCTCCCTCTCTGCCTCCCTCTCTTCCCCTCTTTCTAAAAATAATAAAATAAAATCTTTAAAAAAAAAAAAAGACAAAGAAGATCAAAACTGTGAATATCAAAATGACAACAAACTCACAACTATCAACAACTGAATCTAAAAAATAAAAACAAACTAAGCTAATAACCAGGACAGGAACAGAATCATAGGTAGGAGGATCACTTGGAGGGTTGTCAGCTGGGAGTGGGGAAGGGAGAGAATGGGTGAATGGTGCTAGGATTAAGAAGCATCATTGGTAGGTACAAAGTAGACAGCGGGATGTTAAGAATAGTATAGAAAAGGGGGAAGCCACAGAACTTGCACGCACAACCCATTGACATGAACTAAGGGGGAGATTGCTGGAGGGAAGGTGGTACCAGGCAGAGAAGGGCAAAAAGGGCAAAATTGAGACAACCGTATCCGCATAATCAGTAAAATACACATTTAAAAAAAGAAGAAGACAGATTTTTTTCCCTCAGCCTAACTCCTGCCTGACCTGACCCTCTTCCCAGGAGGCTTTCAATCCCTCATGAAAGTAGCCTGTACCCCGCCCCTGCCCCACTAATATTTCAGACACATGCTGACTCACCAAGGTACAGAGAAAGCGGAGTGATTTTGTAAATAAAGCCTGGGTGCACCGAGGCCATACGCATTTAGACCTCACAGTGGAACCAGAAGGGATGGGGAAGCCCCAGACTCTGGCAGGTTATTTTTGTTTGATTTTGTTTGCTGGTCCAGGGTTACAGATGTGTTTACTAAAGTACTAAATACAAAGGACTCTGGGAACATTGTGTAGGACCCCTGATTCTTGGTTTCTGGGTAAAAGGCCTAGGTTATTAGAGGAGAACCAAGCTGCTTCTGCTCTGCTTCAGTGGCTCTGATGGACCCCAGTCTGTCCCTTTCTGGGAGAGCTCAGAAACTCCTGCCAGGCCCCACCTCTCCAGCAAGCCATGGCCCTTCCATTCTGGGATCCACTATTTGCAGAAGATTCCAGCCCATGAACAAGTCTCAGCTTGCCCAGCCAGTCCAAATAAAGCACGCAGGGGCCACGGTGGCAGACTGGCTCATTGGTGAGGTGTGCTGGGAGTAGACTCCTACAAATAGCAGGTGTGAGCTGGTCCTGGCTCTGAAGGAAAGAGACCATGTAAAAGCATCTCCCCATGGGCACGGTTGGGGTTGAAACACTCTTAATCAGAGTGATCTCTGCACTCAATTGAAACATACTTCTAAAATGGGCTCTTGCATTGGGACTCCATGTCAGCGGTTCCCCCTGTCTAGAACACTCCTCCCCACACAGCTCATGGCTCACACCTTCTCCTCTTGCTGGTCTCTCTGCTCAAATGTCACCTCCTCTGAAGCCCTGACTGTCTACCCTCCAGAGGCAGGAAAACTGCCCCCACCCCTGGCACTCTGGATCCTTCTTACCCAGCTTTATTTTGCATCTTTTCCTGGGTCTCATCATCTCTTAGCACATTCTATAATTTACCCATTTAGTATGGTAATTGTTCCCCATTGAATCTCTGCCCCCCACATGGATGGGTCTCTGTGAGGGTAGATCTTGTCTGTTTCATTCTCTTTATGCCAAGCATCTGAAGTAGGGTTTAGAACATAATGTTCAACTCGTATTTTTGAATAAACATTGATGGATGTATCAATAATTTTTTAAATATTATATTAAGCTCCAGATCAGCATTGATCATACAAGTATATATCAATCTTTATATATGACTATATTACATCCATAGTATTTCACTTAATCATTCAAGAAACCTTTTTTTAGAAAAGAAAAAAACCATTTTGAACACTGTATGCTGAACACAAATGCATTACTTTAGATCCCAGTTGACCTGGTGACTTGAACACACATGTCTTCCCCCAAACTTCCAGCAAAAAACCAAAGTATTTCTAAAAATAGATAAAAGCAAATAAAACCAGAAAGAACCAGAGGTAGAGGACAGCAGATAAGACCTAGCTGAAAATGTAGGGCAGAAAGCGAATGGGTAAGGGACAACTCTGCTGGCAGACCAGCCAGAGGTGGAGGGTGCGTGTCTGAAGGGAGGGAAGCCAGCAAGGGAGCTGGTTTCTACTACGAGGTCTGGAACTTTAAGAAAAAGAGAGCTGAAGGCTACAGGTTATGTAGGTTGGGGCTGAACACAAGAGAATGGGTTGAAGATCAGGATAAGAGACAGTGAGGTTCCCCATACCACCCCCCATCCAGCACCAATAGCAACTGCACATAGACTACTGATTTAATCCAAGGTGTGATACAACTAAATTGGAACGATGTTATCAGGAAATGTCTGAGTGCTGGGCAAGGGAGATAAGAGAGATGGGTCTTATTCCACGTTTGGAGTTCAGTAGAAAATAGCTAAAACCTAAAATACAAAAGCCAGTAGTAAAAGGATGGAGGAAACTACAAAAAGTTGCCAGTGTTCACCTCTGGGAAGTATGAACTGTGACAGAGGTGGGATGGGACAGGGCCCTACTATTTTTCCTTATAAGCCTCAAAAAACCTTCTGTCTTTTAAAATGATGTCCATGTATTACTTTTATTTATTTTTCATTTTTTTAAGATTTTTATTATTTTGAGAGAGAGGGGAAGGGAGAGAGGCAGAGAGGAAGAGAAACATCAATGTATGGTTGCCTTTCACCTGCCTCCAGTTATGGATCTGCCTGGAGACCTGGCTTGCAACCTGGTTATGTACCCTGGCTGGGAATCGAACCAGCAACCTTTGGGTTCGCAGGCTGGCACCTTATCCACTGTGCCACCAGCCAAGGCCATGTATTACTTTTATAAAAATAAATTAAACTTGGCTGCTTTGTGGAGCATAGATTAGAGGAAGGGAAGAAAGGAGCTAAGGAAATCCATTAAGTGGTCCAGGGCAGAAACGCTGAGTGAGGGTCAGGGCTGGCATGGGTGGAATAGGCATAGGAGACGTGTATGCATTTGCCAAGTTTTGGAGACAGACTCAACAAGACTTCCTGAAGGATTAAATATAGGCAGTAAAACAAACAAACAAACAAACACAAATCTGGGAGGAGTCTATGTAATTTCTAGGCATTTGGGTAGAATAACCTGGTGTACACAAGGTGGGAAAGAGGGTGAGGCACACAAGGTGGCCAGGGCACGCCATTCAAGGAAACCCGTGCCCTCAGGCCATGCAGATGCAGGTGCGGGTGGGCACCTGAGAATGAAGGCTTCCTGAAACATCCTTGCCTCACCCTAGTCCCAGCCTTGAATTGGTAGGTTGTGGTGCTATTTCCTGAGATGGGTAGATGGGGATATTAGTGGCAAACGCGTAGGGGTCAATGCTTTTGGAAGACAGAGGAGAAGAATATTTCTGTTTGGACTTTAAGATGAACAACCCAGAGAGAGTGGATGTGAATTGTTCAGGAGGGGCCAGATTAGACACTTTCCAACATGGAACAGAGAGGCGGGAGGAACCGACAGGGCAGGCAGACAAGAAGCAGCTGGAGAGGTAGAAGGGAACAGAGAAAGGCTCGTGTTCGGAAGTCCGAGGCCACGGCAACAGGCTGCCTGTCTCATACTTCACTTGGGACCAGATCGCGTCAGGCCATTTTCACGTACTAAGGGTGGCCAGGTGGGCAGATTTCACCTATGCAGTAAATCCCCTCGAGTCTCTGAAGGAGCATCCTGGTGGTGGTCTCACTATGTGGACAAGGTGGACAGCAATGCCCGGAGGGCGAGGGTGTAGTTCCCTGAGGTAGAGAAAAGCCCAGCAGCACTTACTAGTGATTTGGCCTCGGGAACGTTCCTTAACGTCCACACCTCAGCTTTTACCCGTATAAAATGGAGATAACATGAGGACTGTATCCCTGGTTATCAAGAGGGGTCACTAAACACTTGTGAGCACTTAAAACAGAAACCCTCAGCCATCAGTGTTCATAGTTTGCATGTGGCAGACAAGGCTGCCCAGCCCTGTGTCCAGTGCTTAGACCATCAGGCCTGCCACCTCCTTTGTTTCTCTTTGAATACATTTCCTGTGTGTGGCTGAGCTGAAGACATAGAAGAAAGTAGGCGCTGGCCTCTGCACTTTTCTCTGGAAGTGGTCAGCACCCCTTCCTTCTCTGAGGGAGACTATGGGGCCTTGCTGCAGTGTCCTAGCCTGCAATAATCCAAGTCAGGCTATCTACAAAGACCGCATGAGCCCACTCCCTCCTGTGAGTTGAGCATCTGGCCCAAGAAAGCAAGAAAGGTCACCACTGTGTGTGGGCAGGGCCCCCTCACTCAATAAACTCATCTTCTGATAAATGAGAAGTGCTGCCACCTCTCACTCAATAAGCCAGAACAAAGTGTGCTCAAGCCTTTCCAATTCGGGTTGTTTCCACAAGCCCTTGGCTTCTGTGGGGAACATTTGGTTTAAAAGAAAATGGAATTTCCCCTTCAATATTCTTCTTGGATGACAGCTCTGTGATTGGAATCAGGGCATGAAAAATCATGCCCCGGTGGTTATTTCCATTAGTGGCTTTTGACTTTGCAATGGCACCTGGGGCAGAGTGCTTCTCTCCCACCTCCCATGTCCCACCCTCCACAGCTCAGGCATGTCCTGGAGCTCCTTGGTATTTCGGAGCCTTGTGCTTTCTGGTCAGAAGCTGGGCTCTCTCTTTGCAAGAACCTGCTGCATGGTCTCCCCTCATATCATGGCCCTGTGGTTTAGTCCATCATCATCCTTTCCACACGTGGTAGAACTCCTAACATGTACACATGTACACATGTGCACACACACAGTGCTTGCTTCTCTACCTTCAATCAACCATCAGGAGGGAAGTACTTACTGTCATATATGATGAGAAAGAAAGATATTATTCACTGCCTACATTGAAGGGACTAGAATCCAGTGGAGTTCCAATGAAAGAAATGGAAGTGGGATCTGGAAACACAAAAGAGTAAAATGAGACCACACTCAAGAATGAGTCCTTAAAAAAGGTGCAGTGAGAAATACTGCTGGAGAAGCAGCAAACTACATCACGGATGGCGTATGTGTCTGTTTCCTGTCCTAGCCTGGGAGCCCTGGGAGGAAGTCACACATCTGAATGTCCCTCATACCCAGCACGGGTCTGGGCACAGGCAAGCACTCAGGAAATGTTTGTTGATGGTGGAAATGAAGAAAGAAACAACTTATAATCAGAAACTCTGGGTGCCGCTTTACTCAATTGGGGCAGAGTTTAGAGATCAGCAGGGTGTTTTCTGAGCAGGCTATGCACTCAAATGAGCAGGGCCCTCTGCAGCCAGGTGAGGAGGCTGGTCTGAAGCTTGGGAAGGGAGTGCGAGGGCAGCTCCTGCACCAGGAGGAACAGCATGCAGACGGTACACAGGTGACACAGCGGTACACAGGTGACCGCTCCTGCCTGCGTCCTGCATGGAGCCCACCCCCAATCCTATCACCTCAGGAAGACACTGAGACATTCCAGCTCTTCACAGGAAGCAACAGCCATGCTCAGGAGCTGGAGGACTTGCTTTCTGAAATGGGGGCCAGTGGACCCATGGAGATTAGCACATGAGCCCAGGCAAGAAGCTCTGTCCACGTGATCACAGTATGGCTGCCAACATGCCTGAAGGAAGCCACTGCCTTCCTCCCAGGGCCCTGGGCCCTGAGCATGGGTCTCCAGGACACAAGCAGCTTCGTGGCAATCAGTGGGAGATGTTTCTGTCTCACTGCCATGAGAGCAAGGACTGAGAGCTCTCAGCCAGGCCGCCAGGGTAAATACATAGGAGTGGTATTTCCGAGTCATGTGGTAAATTTATGTTGAAGTTTTTGAGAAAATGCCAAATTGTTTCCCAAAGTACCTATATATATATGTATTTTATATATATATACCATTTTATGTTTCTACCAGCAAACCAGGAGAGTTCCAGTTGCTCCTCATTCTCACCAACACTTGCTATTTGTCTTTTTTATTGTAACCATTTGTGGGTTGGTTATTTGAATCTTGCGCGATACGAGGTGAGGGCAGCTCACAGCTGTGGCTGGTCCAGCCTAGGCACAGAAGCTGGCCCTCGTCTTGCCACGGGTCACTGGTAGCCTAGGTCCCTGTCTTTTTTGAGGCCTAATTACTTTACTCTCTTTGAGGGTCTGTATATCATCCCCATGTTCTTCCAATAATTTTTAAGTGAGGTTGAATAGGGTTTCGTCACTGGCAACAGCACCCATTTGAATCACACACACCCCACAGCCGCCACTCCTGATTCCCCAGTTGCAGCTGCCATGCCCAAGGTTTGCCTGCTGGAGGAAGCCCAGCAGGCATCATGGGGTAGGCATTTGTTCTTCTTTTTTCTTAGAGGCCAAAGTATTGCATGTATTCCTGATAAAGGTTAGGTTGGCAGGTCCACAGTGTATCTCCCTGGACCAAGCAAGCCTGGCACTGCAGGGCCAGAACCCACCCCTGCGGAGCTGAGTAGAACCTGTGCTCACAGCAGATCAGTCTGCTTCCAAGGGGGAAAAGTAAAGCACTGAGCCAAACTCCTAGTTTTTCTTTTTCTTTTTGTAATTTCTTTTTTTATTGTTGTTCTATTACAGTTGTCCCATTTTCCCCCTATTGCTCTCCTCTTCCCCACCCCCTGCCACCCCGCCCGCAGTCAATCCTCGCCCTGGGTGTCCATGTCCATGGGTCATTTATACTAGTTCCTTGACTAAACCCTTCCCCTTCTTTCCCCCTCTCCCTCTTTCCCCTTTCCTCTGCACACTGTCAGTCTTCCCCTGTTTCCGTGCCTCTGGTTCTAATTTGCTCATTTGTTTGTTTTATTCATTAGGTTCCTGTATTAGGTAGATCATATGGTATTTGTCTTTCGCTGCCTGGCTTATTTCACTAAGCCTAATACTCACTAGTTCCATCCATGCTGTCGCAAAAGGTAGGAGTCAGGATGTGTCCTTGAAGCAAACACTGGGGAGACCCCTTCAGCAGGAAGGGGGCCGGTACCATCTCCCTGCTCTCCAGTGCTGGGAGTGACCTGCTGCTCGTTTATTCAGGCTGCGGTGCACCTCTCCCGACTGCCACAGACTCAGCTGTGGGGAAGCCAGTGTTTCCCCAGAGGCCCACAGAAAGCGGTGAGAGGGCCAGAGTCACTTTGGGGGAATTGGATGAACAGGGAGGCACACTTGGAGGGTAACAGAAAATGTATGTCCTGGTGAATTTTGAGGATTTCTCCAGGGCTCGGATTTGCTGGGTGATCCAAGCTGGTTTGGTGAAAGCACAGACAGCTGTGTGACCTGGTTGGCGCCACCTGGCCTCCGTGAGGCGCACTTTGCAGGACTATTGTGAGGCTCGGTGATGAGAAGAGCCACTGTGTGGTGTTAGCACAGGGTTGGCGGTTTTCCCAACATCGTCACTGTGCCCCAGTTTACTGAAGGGACATGAAGTGAAGTGGCCTTGCCCTCATCTTTTGCTTTGGGGGAGGCACATTAGCATCACGGTTAAGAAAACGACCCTTCGTGCTGACGTATCTAGTGCAAGTCATACTAGGCCCGCTGTGTGCAGCCAGGCAAGCTACCCCTTTCCCTGAGCCTCCATTTCTCCCTCCCTAAAATGATGCCCATGATAGTGCCTCACTCAGTGCGTTGTGAGGCTCACATGAGACAGTGAACAGAGAGCACGGAGCCCAGTTCGGTACCTAAGCAGCATCTGCCAGCATTCGCTGTTTTCATAGCTGCTGCCTCTTGCATTTCTCTGACCTTGCTTTTCCAGGGGCTGATGTGGGGCTGCCCGGGAGAAGAGCCGGTGCTTTTCTGCGGTGGATGGTGGTGGTCCAGGGCGGCATCAGGGAAGGCTTGATGGCCCAGAGCTGCCCCCACTGTCCTATCCTTTGACTATGGGAGCCCGCTGCTGCCCCCAGCTGGAAGGCTCTTGGCCAGCCAGCGCCTCTGCCTGCCAGGGACACTGCTGACCCCACCCCGGGACACACGCATGCTTGGTGGCCTGACTCTCCAGCCCTTCTCGGCCTGGAGCAACAGGTGTATGTGCTCCGTAACTTGAGCCTACCTTCTGAGGGCCTGAGAAATTGAAAGGACAGACAACTCTTTCTTCAGACTAGACACGGCCAATAAACAAGTTTTCAGGGATCCCATGGCCAGCTCAGGATTCTGCACAGCCGCTGTGCGTTCAGGGATTGTTCAGGGCCTTTGCTTTTCATAACAGCAGCAGCAGCAACAGCAACCAGCACATTGGCTGCATCCCCAAGGGGGTACCAGCGCTATGGGGTTCTCTTTCCATGCCTTTCCCATTTCTTCCTCTCCACAGCACTGGTGGGGTGGCAAGAGTTGTGACCGGCATGATCAGAGACACTGGAGTCAGACCAGAGTTTGAACCCCAGGATCTGCCACAGGATGATTGTTTGACCTTGAGCGAATTAATTAATCTCTTGCAGCCTCAGTTTTCTCATGTGTAAAGCACAGACAATAGTACCTATTTTGGGGGGGGCACTTAGGTGAGGTAATATATGGAACATTGGCAGCCCAGAGCCTGGCACAGAGGAAGCCCTTAATATGTGACCACCAAAGATGTTAGCAGAGCAATACCCCCACTGCAAGTATGGGGACACTGAAGCCATTCAGTCAGAACCTGAAGCAGGTCTGACGAGCACATGCTCCCCTCCTGGTTGGTCCCCAAGTCCTGGTAACTCCGCTGGAAAACCAACGAGAAGGAAATAAACCCCTGGGTTCAGGGTTCCAGCCAGAAGAAGGTAGAAAGCACCAGCTTGGAAAGGAGGTGGTATCATCTATGGCTTCTTGCTACTCAAGCTCTTCTGCTCCCAGATCAGAACATTCTTCAGAAAGGGCTAAAGACACAAACCCACAGAGGAAGCCCCAAGTTACCTTGTTCCAAACACAGACTCTAATCAATACACAGAGAGCCACAGACCACATGTCTATGTCCAGACGCTGGGACACCAGGCAAAGACAGGAGCAGACAAGAATCCTCATGCAAGGGGTGTGATGAGTGTCCCTGGGGAGACCCTCAAGGATTCTGTGTATGTGCACACGCATGTATGCTATGATCAAATGGTACACCTGCTCCTTTGTAAGGGTCTGAGTGACCACAGCTCCCCAAATTATCTTTTTTAATCCTCACTCAAGGACATGTTTATTAACTTTTGAGAGAGAGGGAGAGAGATAAACATCAGTGTGAGAGAGAAACATTAATCAGTTGCCCCCCATACACACTCCAGCTGGGGATCAAACCTGCAACCTAGGTATGTGCCCTGACTGGGGTTCTATTCGCAACATTTTGATGTAGGGAACAGACACTTCAACCAACTGAGCCATGCAACCAGGGCCCCAGATTCTTAATTACTCCGATCATTGCTTTATAGTAACACAATTTAAATTGACATGAATGCATTTATAAATAAGATGCTTGGCATGAGGTCTTACATTTTCTCCATACAAATGATTTTAGACACGATGTTCAGATTATATTAAGTTCACGAAGATCCATTTAAACTGTAATATGTCAGCAATACTATGTCTTTTATGAAAAAAAAAATGAGTTACAACACATTAAACATGCACAGCCCAATTAAGCACCATACAATGTCTACACAGCATACAATCCTTCTTCCTTCCTCCACTCAAGCCTCCCAACTCCAAAGCTCCTAGTCCAGCCCCATTAGCTCCAGTGAGGGTCCTGATGGGTGGAGTCAACATGATAAGCATACCTCCTGCCAGTATTGGGTTCAGGCATCCAGTCAGTACCTGGCACCCCTGGCAGCTGTCATGGGTTCAGGGAGGGATGTGAGACCTAAGTTTGTCCAGTTGGCCTAAAAGACCATCCTTTCATCCTGTGGGTGGGAGAGGTTTCCTTGCTCTTTTGATGACTATGAACACACAGCATGCTGGGCCAGGTGCTGGAAGCTAGCTCACCAGCACCAGTGAGACCTGCTGAAAACAAAGAAACAACCGGCAAACGCCGGGCTGGAGATTCTGGGGAAACCAAGTCTGGGCTTCCTTGTTCTCCACTACGCCCTGCGTCTGGACTTTGTTTTGCAGAATGGCACGTTTCTTTGTTAAATGAGAGGGAATTTCAGTTATTTGCATCACGAAAGCATCCTGTGATGGAGGAAATAGTTTTAGAGATGAATGGAAAACATGAGGCTCCCATGAGATAACTGAGGCAAACGTTGAAAGTAACTGTGGAAGATGGTAAGGGCTCCTCGAAGGAGCCTGTGCTGAAGCAGCAAAGACATTTGCCCACATGGAGTTCTTTGACAAGAGAATTATGGGAAAAGATGAAAAGGAGGACCACCCGAGCCTCGAAGGAGAAAGGAGTTAAAGTGGAGAGAGATTTCTCTGTAGCTGGAACCATACTGTCTGCCCAGAACAGCTTGGCCCTCCCTCTTCAGGGAAGGTGGGAGAAGGTGTGGGAGGGGGTGCGGAGGGCATGTGCAGTCACCTGCTCATGGTCACAGCCAACTTGTGAGTCAAGTTCCCAGGATGTGGGCACATTCAAGGGTCTCTGAGTAACTTTGAAGCCAAAACCCTTTGAAGTAGCTTATATCATAGGCTAGGGGCTTCCTTCCATCCTCTGATATACAAGAGAGAGTTCTTTTTCCTTTTCTCTCCATCCAAAATCTGCACTAGTGGCCCCAGTCAAATCTACCCTGCCTTCTGTGGCCAAAGCCAACTGAGAACAAAAACACATCTTACCGCAGTGGCTCTCCTGAAGCCAAGAGGTGCACATCTGCTGTTTTGCGGGCATCCATTTCTCCTGGATCTGTGAGCAGCCTGCTTTGCCCTGAGGCAGTGTGGTTGGCCTTGGGTTTGACTGGGCCCCAGACCCAAAGGTGAGTGGGTGGCTCAGGTCTAGGCAATGAGAGCGCCGTATCCTTCTGCTGACAGTAATTCAAGTGTGGGCAGGTGACCCCAACCCATTCAAGATAAGCGAATGAGATGGAACTGTTGGTGGCAGAAAGTGGGGAAGGGGGTTCTTTACCTACTAAGCCCACAAACATATAAGCCATATTTGAGTGGTGGAGGCCGTTTTGGTGGCTTATGAAATAGAACCTGCCTAAAAATGAAGTACACGCGGAAAGAGAAAAGCTGCATGAGAGATAGAGTCCTGATATCATTTGAGCCTTGTGTCTAAAGCCAAGTGTCCTGCACTTTTCATTTGTATGTGCAAATGCTATATTCTTTACTTTTTCTAAATCACTTCAGTTAATTTTCCCATCACATCTAGCTGATGGATTTGCGGTTGATAACAGATCTCAACATTAAGAAGGAATAATTTTCCTTCCCCCTTATTATTTAGCTGTTGGTTCTATATATAAGACCTAGGTTATCCTTAATGTACAGCAAATTCTTATTGTTTGGCCTGAAACAAGTCATATCCATGTGTCCTCTTCACTAAATGAGGGCCTTGGACCTAATGTCCCAGGCACCTTCCAGCTCTGAAATTGTATCCTTCTATGAATAGTTTCTTAGCAACCTCTACCCTAAGTAGATACAAAACCATTTCATTTGTGAGTGTGGGTTCAAATCATTAAAATAACACTTTCAAAAGCTTAATCAAATATCAGACAATGAAAGGCCTCTTTGCTTTAGCAAAGCATGGGACCACTTTCATGACGCAGATGTGTCATCTGCTAATTTCTGGTGCCTGAACACTGCTACCCCCTGTGGCCCTTCTAATGAGGAATGCCCAGTTGTAGCTGTAGCCAGTCTATCTCAGTTATCCTTTTAATCCACAAACACCTTCATCAGAGGTAGAAGAGACATAACAGTTCATAATCGTTAGAAATGTTTCAAAATGAAATTATGGTTGTTTTGTCCTCACTCAAAGTCCTTTAAGTACTCTCTTGGCCACCCAGATGCCAAGTGTGACACCTGCCTACAGCTCCCACCCCATCTCCCACTGCTGCCTACTTGGGGATCCCAGGTCATCACTTCATAGCTCTGTGCCTTGGTTTCCTCATCTGTGAAATAGAGATAATAATAGTAGCTTCCTCCAAGTGTTATTGTGAATACTGAATGAGAATAGTCCTCTGAACAGTGCCCAACATGTAGTAAATACAGATTAAATGTCCACTCTCATCTTCATCATCATTCCAATCAGACTTCTTAATGCCCAGTGGATGGTTGCTTGGACAGACGGATGAACTAATGGGTTAAAACATGAAGTACTCAAAAGAATTTTATGTCCTGTAGGTTGATTAGTAACTAATTGTTAACCATGATGTTCTAGAGACATAAAAGTAGCAATTTGGAAAGGAGAATTTACCCAGGCTGTCCCCTCTGGCCATTTCTGACCACTCCCAAGTCCCACCCCTGTCCCAAAATCACTTCCTTTTGGAGCTTTTGCTATTGCCTTACAGGGCCCAGGATATCTAGTTAGTGGCAATTTGAAACTCAGTGTGAATTTGCTCTTCTTGATATCTAACGTGAACTGCTCTCAAAACACTTACGGAGTCATTCCCCTATTATGTATGTTTTAGCTAAAAGGTACCCAGAGTGACCAGATGACTCCAGAACTCAATTCCTAAGGCTTTCAGAAGTGACAGGACATGGGAAATGATTCTTTCGAACTGCTCTTAAGTGAAACCAATTTATAATGCAAAAAAGACCAGTTATCGAGCATAATAAGTGATTAAGTGACAGAGTAAACCAGAGCCCTGTCCCTGGCATCACCCGGAGACCTCCCTCCCAGAAGACCCACCCACTGAACACCAAAAAGGAGGCATAAACCCTCCAAGTGGCTGGTAGGGTACAAGGAGAGCAGCCCAAGGATTTTGAAGGGCTGGGTTGCTACTCTAGCAAGATGCGTTTGCTAGGTGTGTGACTCTGGGCAGATTTCTAACTTCTCTGAGCCTCGGTTTCTTCACATGTAAACTGGAGTCGAGATACTTGCCCTCGGGAGCCGCTGTGACAACTGACTGAGGTCGGATTGGCAGAATACCTACCACATCCACAAATGGTACAGCCTGCTTGTTTAAACTGCCCTACCTCCTCAGGGAAATGTTCTTGTGCCCAGGTTCAGCATCAGCTCCTGGATCCACTCCTCTCCCCCCACACTGATGGGTAAACTCCAAACAGTTTTCATGCTGATCTCCTTTCCGAGGCTCCCCTATCTCCTGCCAGGGCTGCATGGCAATCCTCCCACTGAAAAGCATGTAAGCAGGTTCTAGCTTGACACTCTCCATGTTTCACCCCAAATCAGAGCTTCTTAACATTGTAAGGGTTAGGCATACTTGAGCATCTAGTGAAAGCTATGGCCCTTATTCCTTTAGAATTGCCCATAAACGTGGGTGTGATTTCCATGGGCTCATGGACTCTGTGAAGCCCCTTTACAGACCTTCTAGGACCACATGTACCTTGAGGTTAACATCCCCTGCCTTAATTGACCTTCAGCAACGTCTTTCTTTGGCCAGTGCTCCTGCTGGCTACGCGTTCACAAGTCATCCCTGAAAGGTGCAGGGTAACAGTCCCTCACTCACAGTTTACAAAGTGCCATGGAACAAAGTGACATGTTCTCACCCCTAATGCTACCCTTCCTCGGGTCTCTCTTCATTGTATCTGCCTCAAAAGATGTGTTTTTCTGGCTCTCTCCTCCAAATCAGAGGGTTCCTTACAGGAACTGAGCCTGCAGAAGGTCCACCTCTGCACCCTCCCAACCCCTGGCTCTCCCCATCCTTGAACCTCATAAAACCCCAAGCCCCGCCCTTGCATGTTCCCAGGCTTCCGTCCCAAGAGCCACCTGTCCTGTGGCTTCACTAACAAGTACCGCTGTCCTGCAAAGCTTCTCCAGGCTCAGCTGCCAAGGCAGGAGGAAAAAATTGAGATACCAGAGTTGAAAGATATCAGGCTTCAGAAGCAAGATCTAAACAGACTTGAATAGCAGAACGTTTTAAAGGTACTTGCAGAAGTCCTTGTAAAACTCCTGCTGCTTTTTCTGTGGGCTGGCAGTTCCAGCTCTTTTAGATCACTTTGAGCCAGCTCCTCATTGAGCCACCAGCTATGGTCCTGCAAAGGAACCAAAGGGCCTTTTGTATTTAATCTTTTCAGTAGAAAGAAATTGGTGGGGCTTTGGACCCTCCCCACCTAAAACAGAAATATCTCATAGTGTCGCTAAGCTGGAAAATCTCTACCCTCTCCCATCAGGAAATTATGGCATTTGGGGGTTGGAAGGAACTTCCATCATATGCTCACCTTGCAGATGAGGAAACTGAGACATTAAATCTGGTAGTTTTCTCTGCTCTCTCAAGGAGCGAGGGGTCAAGCTGGACATGCTCTTGCTTCTCCAGAATTCCCACCTCATTGGTATGCTGTATGGTGTCCAGCTTCCTCAAATGGTGACTTCAGCAAGAGTCACAAAGCTCGTTCCTCAGCAGCCAGTGTTTTGGGAAATTTAGCATTGCTGATAAGACTATAACTATTGAAAAACTGAGCATAAACAAATGGTCACAGAATTAAACAGAGTCTTAAAATGTTTGTGTGCATTAGTTTTCTAGGGTTGCCATCACAAAATACCACAGACAGGGAGGCTTCAATGACACACATTTATTTTCTCACCATTCTGAAACTGGAAGTCTGAGATCAAGCTGTCGGCAGGGCTGATTTCTTCCGGGACCTTTCTCCCTGGCTTGCAGATGGCTACCTTCTCACTGTGTCCTCACATGGCCTTTTCCTCTGCATGTCTGCACCCTGGTGTCTCTTTCTCTTCTTTTAAGGACACAGTCCTATTGGATTAGGGCCCCACCTTATGCCTTATTTATTTTAGCTACCTCTTTAAAGATGCTATCTCTGAATACTGTCACATTCTGAGCTATTAGGGGTTAGGGCTTCAATATATGAATGGGGGAAGGACATAGTCCCCATATACATGTGCACCTTTTTAAGAGAGAAAATGTGCCCTGATTGTCATGGTTCAGTTGGTTGGGCATTGTCCTGCAAAGCAAAGGGTCTCGGGTTTAATTCCCAATCAGGGCACATGCCTAAGTGGCAGGGCCCAGTTCCCAGCAGGGACAGGTGCAAAAGGCAACCAATCAATGTCTCTCAAACATTGAAGTTTCTCTCCCTCTCTTTCTCCTTCCCTTCCCCTCTCTCTAAATAAAATCTTTTTTTAAGAAAAAGAGAACATGTAACTATGTTGGTGATATAAGATCACAGTAGGAAACCCTGAGGGGAGGTTAGTGCTATTCAGCAGCACAGTGTGGGAACAGAACCCTGGATTGTGCTGAGACACTAATTACAAGGCATCTCCTGCCACCCACCAGCTGAATGACATGGTACGGTGAGTCAGCTTGTTGGCCAGATTGTGTTTGGATGGTTGCATCAAGCAAGACGTGACTGCAAGTTTAAAACAAGCAACCCTGGGCCTAATGAACTGTGGGGCTGAGGGCAAGTTCCTTATTATTGCTCACATTCAGATGTCTCCAATAAAATGGGGCTAACCTGTCCTGAACGCAAATAAAAGTAGGGAAGATCAAATAAAAGATAAAGCAAATAGGTGGTGGCATTCTATGAACTGTAATTACACCAAACAAGTGAGAGTTATTAAAACTTATGTTCCTTTCCTCTTGCATAAAGTATCATATCCCCCACGATAGATGACATTTCCAAAGGCATAGCTATCAATGGCAGTATTTCTTAATGGTCCATATGTCACCAGCTCTCTTTGTGAAACTACAAGACAACTTGTGCTGAGACCTCCATGAGCTCTGGAGGTGGTGGGCTTTGTGCTGATGGGTAGGTAGCTCATGGAAAGGGCTCATTGGCCACTGGACCAGGGAGCTCCGGATGGGCTGAGCATGGCTCGTGCAGAGGTGGAGGTGGACCTGAACTAGGCAATTCCTGAGCAACGTGGAAAAGGTGACCAGGTGCCAGGTTCCAAGTGAAGGGGTAGTCAGCGGTTGGTACGGGCAAAGCTTGAGTCCAGCTGCATAATCTCAGGCACGTTACTTAGTCACATTGTGCCTCAGTCTCCTCCTTTGTAAATGAGGACAATTGTGGGGTCCATAATGTTGTGTGGTTTAAACGACTTGCTGTATAAAGAGTTCTTATAGGGTGCCTGGCACATAGTGAATAGCCAGGGAAGGTGAGCCATTATGGATCGCCTTTTTCTTTCATTAAACACTACTAATTGAGCAGCTGGTATGTCCTGGGCACTCTGCTAGGCCTCAGGAACACACAGCCTGCCCTTCAGAAGCACACAGCATATGGAGATGTGAAAACCATTCAAACAATGTTATAAATAGTCTCCCAGAGAGAAGCTCAACAAGCTGTGGGAATCAGAGAGAGCACAGGACCTGGGGCCTGAGTAGGGGTGGAAGGAGGGCAGACATAAGATGGAGGTGTCCAGAACAGCACCCACAATCTTAAAGGAAGAGCAAGAATGCCATTGGAGGGGATCGGAGAGTAGGAGGGCACCACATGCAAAGAGATGTGGGACAGCATGGTCTCTGCGGTGACCAACCTACAGTTCCCGGTTGGAGGAGTTTAAGCATAAGCAGAGATTACCCCCAAAAAGCATCTGAAACGCAGGTGCGAGCCAGCATCTGGTGGATGTGCTCCCTTGTGGCTTTGAGCAGGGAGCAGCACACCCAGACTGGAGTTTTAAACCAGAGCACGGCAAGAGGTGGAAGTGGAAAGGAACCACTTTAGCAGCCAAGGGACCCAAGAGCTGACCGACTTAGGGGACAGTAGTGGCAGGGATCAGGAAGAGCAAGGACACTGGGAATACGTAAGAGGGGCCATGGTAGGCTGGGCTAGGCGACTACATGAGAGGAGGAGACAGTGCCTTGGTCAGTTGGGGTGCTTCCAGATAAGGAGGTGAGAGGAGGGCAAGTCTGAAACACAGGCAGGGGTCCAGCTGTGAGAACTCAAGCATGGAGGCAGCAGCCCAGATTCAGAGAAGGCACCATGTCCAGGGATGAGTAGACAGGACCGGAGGCAGAAGGCCACCAGAGAGCCCAGAGCCCTCCCAGAGGCAAGCGAAGAGGACCTAGACCGCCAGGGCCAGGCCTGCGAGGTTGGCCACAGGGGGGCAGTAGAGTGTCCGCGGAGAGCGGGCCAGCCAGAAGCAGAGGGTTAAGAGGGAAAGGGGTGTCGAGGAAATAGTAGAGTAGGTGTGGCCTAATCTTTGGGAGATTTGAGTAAAATGGGAAGGAGAAAAGGGTGTGAAGTGAAGTCAGGGGAGCATTAATTTTTAAATGAAAGAAGTCTGAGCCAGGAGCCATACAGGCAGAGGTGGAGAAACAGAAGGAAAAAGTGCAGCCCCCAAGAAGGTCAGAGGGCATATGCACCAGCCTGGGCTCCTTTGGGGGTAAAGTGTCCGAAAACTTGATCCACCCTGATCTAAGAAGTAGGGAATTTGTTGGCTCCTGTAACTGAAACATTCCAAGGTAGTCTGACTTCCGGCACAACCGGATATAGGGCTCCAGCCGCCTTGCAGGATCTGGTTTCTCTCCCTTGTCTCCCGTCCCTCATTCCTTGCTGTCAACCCCATTCTGAAACAGACTCACCTTTTTTTTTATTCTTCGTTTTAAAAACTGAGATATAATTCACTTATAAAAGTTACCCTTTTAAAGTGTACAACTCCACTTCATAATTACTTTATATTTACAAGGCTGTGCAGCTGTCACCACTAATTCAGGAACATTCCCATCATGCCCCACTAAAAACCTGTACCCATTAGCAGTCACACCCCATTGCCCAACTACAGCCCCTGGCAACCACTAATTTATTCTCTTTCCCTGTGTATTTACTCATTCTGGTCATTGCCTGTAAATAGAACCATAAAATATGTGGCCTTTTGGGTCCGACTTCTTTCAGAATTTCCTTACCCTTGTTGCAGTGTGTATCTGTACTCCATTTCTTTTATGTCTGAATAATATTCCATTATATGGCTATACTACCGCTTGTTTATCCATTTATCAGTTAAAGGGCATTTGACTTGTTCCCACTTTTTGGCTATTATGACTAGTGTTGCTATGAGCATCCATGTACACATGTTTGTGTGAACATATGTTTTTAGTTCTCTTGGGTATATTACTTGTCATACTTGGGACATGTAACTCAATGTTTACTCTTTGGAGGAACAGCCAAACTGTTTCTCCAAGAGACTGCATCATTTTTAATTCCCAACAGCAATGTAAGAGGGTTCCAATTCTCCAAATCCTCATCAACACTTTATTATATATCTTTTCTGTTATAGCCATCCTAGTGGGTATGAGGTGATATCTCATTGTAGTTTTGATTTATATCCCCCTAATGACTAATGATGCTAATCATCTTTTTATATGTTTCTTGATCATTGTGTATCTTCTTTGGAAAAATGTATATGTAAATCCTTTGCCAATTATTTAATTGTTATCTTTTTATTATAGAGTCATAAGAATTCTTTGTATATTCTAGGTATCGTTCCTGATGAGATGTATAATTTGAAAAGATCTCCCATTCTGTGAGTCGTCTTTTCATTTTCTTGATAGCATGTCATTGGCAACCCAAACATTTTTTAATTTTGAGGAAGTCCAATTTATCTACTTTTCCTTTGATTGCCCATGCTTTGGGGCCTTATCTAAAACACTAAACCCAAAGTCATGAAGATTTTCACCTGTTTTCTCCTAAGAGTTTTATAGTTTTGCTATTGCATTTAAGCCTATGATGCATTTTTATTTAATTTTCTTTTATGGTATGAGGCAGGTATGCTCATGCATGTAAATAGCAGGTTGTCCCACACCATCTGTTGAAAAGACAATTCTTTCCCCATTTCATTATCTTGACAGCCTTGTTAAAAATCTATTGACCATAGATGTGTGGATTTATTTTTGAACCTCTAGTGATGTAATTAGTGCAGCCTTTTTAAAATTGAAGACACAGGAACATCATTTTCAAAACTTGTTTAACACTCAACTCTACACCCTTGCTTAAGTATTATTCAATTGGACAACCTGTCTGTCACTGGAGGTCCCCAATGGACACCTCTAGCCAGTCTAGATTCTAACACTCACTATTCATAACTACCCATGCTGCCCACCAGCAACCATGCACACAACCTCCCTCAGCTCACAGCCCCCCATTTCATAAATCATGAAACAGACTCAGAGAAATAGGGATGACCGCACAATTTGTGATGTCCCACAAGTAGTGAGACTCAGTGCAAAGTTCTCACACCCTTTTGAGTGATTTATAAAGCATTGGTGCAACCTCCCAGCACCCTCACTGTCCCCAGAAGACACCTGTACAGGCTCCGTTTAAACACTTTTACAAATGCAGAACTCATTGTTTTCCTTTTCCTTTTCATATCTACTATCTTCATGATAAATTATTTCAAGCACACAGAAAACTAAAGTTGATAATATAACAAATATTCATGTGCCTACCCCTGGGAGTGAACAAAGATGAATACTTTTCTATGTCTGCTTCAGATCATTTTTAAAGAAAGTAAGCTATTACAGATACATGGATGCTCTATATGAATCCCTCTTTAGTTCTCTCTCCACAGATATATCACTATCCTCACATAGTGGCACATTCTATTCATTTTTTAAATATTTTTGCCACACATATACATGTCTGTAGACAATGCATCATACTGTTTGGATGTTAAAAACTATCTCAAGTGATACCACACTATAGTATTCTTCCAACACTAGTTTATTTTTTCAGTTTAATGTTGCAAAAGTTTATCTATACAATTCCATAAAGAGCTAGTTCATCTATATAGAATTCCATCGTGGGAGCATACCACAATTTGTACAGCCATCCCCACCATGGACACTTTACAGTTTGTAAGTTTTACAAACTGTGATGTAATAAACAACCTAAGCATGATCTGAACTGGGTTATGGGGCACCCACATTTCAACTTTATTGATGTTCCAAATTGTGTGTGATTTGGGAAGGAGTCTGTTCCCATTAGAGGCAAACAACTTACAAAGCTGTCTGTGAAAATAGAGAGCCTCAAAATCATATTTGATTTTGGTTATCTAGTTGGTGATAGTTGAAAACCTTTTCTTGTACTCATAAATTATTTGCCAGTCCCCAAATTTCATCTTTTTAGCTGCACTTGTTCTATTTTTACATAAGACTTTTGGTTCAGTTACTCAGTTATTTTAGTCCTCCAGAAACCATGAAACAGTAACTAAAGAGTTTCATCATGACTGAAATTCCATCAGCCCCATTAATAAGTAACATGAATTGAGTCACAGTTATCCCAGATCAGAATTGGTGTTGTGCAAAATACTTGATGATGCATACCACACAGGAGCTGATTGATCAAATTGGATAGCAGCTGTCAGCAGCCTGGTGCAGCCATACTCTGCAGACCAGCTGAGGCGCAAGCTGGACCCCAAAGCCTCCAGTCATTACTGCACTGCCAGACCCTTGCATTCCTTGGACCACAAGCTCAGGGCTGGAGACGTGGGTATATGGGGAAGCCAGGCCATCTCTCCAACACAGTGTCTGACCAGAACTCCAAGAACAGGCTCATAAAGAGGAGGAAAATGACCGCTGCTGTGAATCTATGGGCTGTATTCCTCTGACTGCACAGTCCGACTCCCTTTCATTACATGCTGTTTTGAAGACTGGGTGTCTCTGAGACAGAGGACAAATTCCCTTGGTGGTGAGGGTGAGAATGACGGTAGTAGAGGTGGTGGAAATAGTAATGGGTGGGGGGGTTGTAGAGGTGGAAGTGAGGTGGGGATGGGGATGGTGATGATGATGATGATGGTGATGGTGGTGGAGGTAAAAGTGGTGGAGGTGGAATTGAAAATGGAAGTAGAGGTGGTGTTGAAGGTGGGAGAGGGTGTGATGGTGGTGGTAGTGGTGGTAAAGGTGAGATGATGATAGTGATGAAAATGGTGGAAGTGGTGAAGGTGGAGGTGAAAACGGAGGTGGAGATGGTGGCCTCTTGATAAAAATCTGACAAGATGTGCTTTATTATGGTGATCACATCATAAGGTGTATTAATGTTGAATCACTATGCTGTACACCTGAAGTTATATAATATTGTATGTCAACTATATCTTAATTAAAAAATTAATTAAAATTTACAAAATAAAGATGTGCTTTATTAAAAAGGAACCAGTCCACAGAAAAAAGTAGAGTAGTGGAAATCTACAAGATGAAATGACAGCCTACCTAGAGAGCCATTAAGTTCAGTTAAAAAAAGAAACAGAAATTATTTTATCAGGAGAGTTAACTGGACACCACTCAGGCAGACAGCCATTCAGAAGGGGTGGAAAGCCCTCTTTGCTAAAAGCAGCTCTGGGATGTGTTCTTGGCTTGTCTTGAAGGTCAAGGAAGCAGTGAACTCATAATTCCACCTCTTAGTTCTGCTTCCTGCTCTGGACAGGTCCAGTTCCTGGGGGTCAAGGGCCACCTGGCAGCTCCCATCCTGGCTGGCTCACACCTGGACAGCCTTTTCCAATCCTCAACTTCCTCCTTCTGCTGAGCTGGACAGCTGGGGCCTCATGGCTTCCACTCTACCATGTCCTGGCCAGGGTCACATGAGAAACTTAAGGTCAGAGCACCCCAAGAGTTTGCAAAGTGCATACTTGGATTTATACATTTTTACAGGCCCTGACCTCCTCTCTCCAGGGCAGCCCCAGGTCCAGCCACACTTCCAGCTCCTGGCGCTTCCATCAGGAGGGTCTGGGCAGAGGCCTGTGCTCTGATGTGAGGAAGCTCCCTGCAAGTCCTTCCTTGGTGGCTGGCACACAAAGTTGGCCACTATTTGGGACCAGGGCATCCCTTTCCAGGATGTGTCACTAGGAAGACACACCCATGACCCAGACAGATCTATGGTTGTTCTACTGGGTTTTTCATACAGTCAAGTTGTAAAATAATAATAATAATAATAATAATAATAATAATAAATGTATATCTGCCCAGTTGCAGACAAAGAGCTCCTAAAACCCTTATAATCTCCCAGGTGGTAGGAGGACAGGTGTTTTAAATGAGATGACTTGTGAGTCATTGAAAAGACCAAGCATGATTAGAAGAGAGGGGAGAAGAGCTGGAAAATGAGTTAATAATCAATCATGGCTATGGTATGAAACCTCTACAAACATCATAAAACAGAGGGTCTGGAGTGCTTCCAGGTTGGTGAACACATCTGCGCACAGGAGAATGGTGCACCCCAGCTCCACAGAGACAAAATCTCCCTCACTTGGGACCCCTCCAGACCTTTCCCTGTGTCACCTGTCTGCTCATCTGTATGCTTTAAATACTGATTGTAATAAATCAACAGTAACAAGTAAACGGCTTTCCTGGGTTCTGTGAGCCACTCCAGCAAATTATTAAACCTGAGGATGTAGTAGGAACCATGTCAAAACCAAGTCAGATGAAAGTTGTGAGCAACCTAGGGATCTAGAACACTTGTTTGGCATCTGAAGTAGGGGGCAATCTTGTGGGACTGAGCCCTTAGCCTGCAGGGTCTCCACTAGCTCCAGGCAGTTAGTGTCAGGATGGCTTGGTGCAGAACCCCAAGTCATTCTGGGGCCGGAAGTGTCATGGGTATGGTCATAAAATGTGAGAGTAAGAAAATACAGTCAGCTGTCCCAGACCCAAGTCTACCTATTTTTAAGTACAATGTGAACTTAACCGCATACTGATGTGTATATTATTGTCAAATTCACTCCATATCTGATCGGAGGAGAGCTCATGGTGCCTTCACGTTTTTTTCCAGCACTGCCAGCCCTCTCTGCCTTCCCTCAGGCAAGTGCTGGGTACAGCCTCTCACACCCTCCACGGTGGGAGCTGCAACAGCTCCAACAGGAGGAATCGGACAGACAACAATCTGGAAGTGCAGGGAAGTTCATGCCTTTGGGGATGAACTTACACCAGAAAGGGATAAGAAACCAGAAGGAGCAGGTAGATAAATTGTGACCTTGGGCATGCTGTTTGTCATCTCTGGGTCCCCTAGCTTCACCCCTAAAGTGGAGTCGGGGATGACCCCTACCCTATTTAAGAGAGCAAAGTAAAATAATATTCAGCACAGAGCCTGGGCCAGAGCAGGCACTGCATAAATGGACGTGTCATGTTACCTTTATTGCCTTGGCCCAGCCGCTGAGTTTCCTCACCTTCACAGAGTGGCGAGGACTGAATCATGACCTGGAAGATGCCTCCCAGTCCGCCTTTCCAGGGGTAGACAGAGGGCCCCCCAACTCTTCTGGGGGTTACTAGCTGATGAAACAAAAAATGTAAGAAACCTTCAAGTCTGTGGGGAAAGTTCCCTAAGAGCTTTCCCAGCCCTGGCCCCCACCCACCCAGGAGCCCACAGTGTGGGGAAAGCAGGAGCCAGGAGAGAGCGACCTACCCCGGCTCCTCCCGCTGCAGTTTCTGACTGTGTCTGTGACCACGCAATAAAACCTCCTGGGCAGCCTGCTGGAAGTGCAGGTCCCTGGCCTCCCCTTGACCAGTATACCTGGCACCTGAACGTGAATATGCCCCCTAGTGATTCTGCCACCTACTAACATCTGAGAACTGTCAGGACCCTGGTCAGAGGGGCCAGGGCCAAATGTGACTTTTTCCCATTGAATGAACTGAGGTTGGAAAGACCTTGATTCATAAGAACTTCCCTTCCAGCGGGGGCCTGAGCCTAAGCATGTTTGTCTGTCTGCCCCCACAACTCCCGCATCCCCAGCCCTTACCCCTCTCTTTATTCTAGCTCCAGGAGTACCTCTGTGTCTCCCTGAATGATTCTACCCCACCTCTATCTCTGTCTTTCTCTGTCCCTTAATTGCCCTCTTTGTTCCTCTGTCCCTATTGTGTTCTCTTTCTGTATGTCTCTCTTTGTCTCTCTGGCTGGGGACGTTCTGGTTCTCTCCCCAGGTCTCTGTCTCTTCTCTCTGTTCCTCTATTTTTCTCACTCCCTGTCTTCCTCTATTTTCCCTCATATATTTTTTTCTGCCTTTCTGTGGCTCCTTCCTCCTCTCTCTTTCCCTCTATTTGTGTTCCTCTCTGTTTGAATATCTCTTTGTCTCTCTTTGCCTCTGTCTCTCGGTGTCTTTCTCTCTCTGCTCCTGTCCCTGTCTCTGCCTCTCTCTGTCTCCTTGCTTTCTCTGTTTCTTCGCCTGTCTTCTCCCTCCCTGAAGGCCTTTAGGCTGCAGGCCAGCAACAGATGGCTGTCAGACCTTGGCCAGAAGCCCATGTCATCACACAGGCTCTTCCCTCAGCAGTGGCTTTTCAGCGACCACCTGGGAAGTGCAAACTGTCCTGCCACAAACAGGCTGCTGTCACCACTTCTATCCAGCCTGGCCCAGCACTGGTCCCAGCCTGCCTCGGGTAGCCCTGAAAGAGGCCAAGCTCCTTGCTTTACTTGCCAAGTCCCCTCTCCAGGGGCCAGAGGCCTGGCCTCCGGGGAACAGATCAAGGAGCCTTGCACCCAGTAGGCTTTCCCCCGGCTTTTCCTGGGGCAGCACTGGGAGGTGGGTGTCCCCCACGGACACAGGCCAGCCTTAACCTCTCCCACTGAGAAGCATAGTCAAGGCTTTTACCCCGGCCCCTCCCATGCCAGGATACGGTGGGGGTGAGTGGGAGGAGAAAGAAGCTAGGCTGGTCGGGGTCCCCTACAGCCCTCTACCTGATTTCTCCCCGATCTGCAGGGACATGGGGGTGGAAGGGAGCCAGAAGTGGCCTTGTGCCACTCACCTGTGGCCAGCCCTGCCCCATCTCAGTCTGCAGAGAGCATCAGTGTCTGGTGAGAGGCTCTCTACCCCTCTGTTGCTCATCCTGTGTCCTCACCATCCCCCACCCTTCTTCCCTGGCACAGGCTCTCAACCTGAGGAAAACCTCTGCACTGGATGGGGAGAAGGACAAATGTCACAAAACTCCTGATTTATTGTGTGCCATGCAGGGAGCCAGTTACTGAATCCAGACAGCAGCATCAAGCAGGAATAGACACACCCATTGTTCAGATGAGAAAACCAAGGCCCAGAGAAGAGACATAACTCCCCTAAGGCCCCACAGTACCAGTGGGGCCCCACAGTGGCCTTGTTACACATGTGCACACACACAGACTTGCCTTAAAGGAGCACCTACTGTGTGCAGGAAGCAGGCTGCTCTAGGAAACACAGGTGAATGGCAGGTCCAGACATCAGAGCTCCCACAAGCAAACACAGGGACACCAGCGACCATCTCTATGTTTCTGAGATCCACAGTGAGGTGTCTGTCCTGGGCTGCTTCTGTCCTTGCTCCTCCCACACAGTGGACCAGAGTCGCCTCTGACAGTGAGCTCTGTGGCTGCATCCCAGATTCAGGGACCACCCTGACACTGCTTGTGAACGGTCATTAGCATGTGCTGGCGTGTGCTGGGCCACCCTCAGCGCCCCCTCACTCTGCCTTCCACCCCGGCAGTGGGCATGATTGCCCCTAGGCTACACAGGTGAGGGCTGAGGCTCCCACATGCCAGGAAGGGCTGGGACTTAAGCTCACATAAAAACACCCCACCCCAGGCCCAGAAGTGTGAAATCAAAGGCATAGGCCAGGGGAAGTGGGAGAGGCTCTGCTGGTCTGAAGGGGCCCCACAGTGACCAGTAGCCCAGAGAGACAAGAGCAGTCCCTGCATGCTGTGTGTGTGCAGGCTCCAGGGGGAACACCTTGGTTTTGTGGCTTTTGTCCATCCAGGAGGCCCCAAGCCTGGGCCCTGCCCTTCCCTGTCCCTAGCCCCCTCCTTGCATCCCTCCTGGTGGGAGGGAGGACAGGATGGCAGGATGCAGTGGGAGAAGGCCCGGCTCATGTTTCCCCCCTCTTTCACTGGCAGGGATTACATGGTGAGCAAGGAGACAGCTGAGCTGGCAGGTGGGTGGCTCGGCCACGTGGAGGGGAAAGCTGGGGAGGAAGGACGGCTGAGGTAATTCAGGCCCAGAGCAGCCCCTCACCTCAAACATCCCCTATTCTCAGCCACTCTGGGCTCCCTGTGCCCTTGGATGGTCCATGGGGCCCACACCAGCGTCAGGGCACCCGAAGGCCGATTCCCCCAAACTCTGCTCTCCAGAGTAAGCGTAGGAAGAGGCAAGTAGCTTCTCAGCAGAAGACAGACTGGCTTCAACAAATGGAAGACCAACACATTTGTAGGAGGCAGCAGGGCTCAAGTGAATGAGACCTGCACGATTCTAGAGTCTCTAGTTAGTGTGGTGCCCTCACCCAGCCTCCATCGTATCCCTCAACCCTCACGCTCTGCAGCTGTTAGAAGGCATCTGTTAGATCAGCTGGAGGGCCGCCTCAGCCCAACTGAGCCCTCCACCCTGAGTTGTCACTAGAGACCTTGGTTGTGCGGGCCACCTCACTAACCATTTGGGAATACTCCACCTTGAAACAGAGGTTGTCAATCAGCAGTCCTTAGTGATTCGTCGGAACAGTTAGGGAATAATTTTATGGCATCAAACAATGAGAAGTGAGGGTGAATCCAGAGAGTGCCAAGAAGAATGGATCAGCAGAAAACTGCCAGAGGGGTCTGGACTGTCAGGGGGGCTCATGGAGACACTGCTGAAGCCCTGGGAGGTGACGCTGAGCTCCTTCTTGGAGCTCCACTGGGTCTTCCCAAGTTCTCCACCTCCAGGAGGAAATTCTGGACCAGAAAAGCAAAGCAAAGCTGGACATTGAACTGGCTGTGCAAATGGCTACAGATCTAGCCTGAAGGTGCTGGTGCACCATGGCGGAGAGAGTCCCGGGGCCAGGGGGAATCTCTCCGGATCTGGCACAGCCACCAAAGGATGCTCCAATACCATGTCAAACAGATATGACCTTGCATCAAACTCCAATAGCTGTGCACACCCTCACAATCTCCTTCACACTGGGCATGCTGGGAGCCAAGTGACTGCAGTTCCTATCCACACACACCTTCAGGCAACACAGTCCAGAAGGTAATTGTCAAAAAGCATGCTTTTCAATTGTCCCAGACCTCCCAAGCTCTCACTCTGATGCTCTGTATTAGCAAACATATTCAACCTAGCCCTGCTGCTTGTGTTTACAGTACTAAATAGGTGCCTTATCTGAGCCCCAGTTCCTCATCTCTACAATGCAGATGGTCACCTCAAACAGTGTTGGGATAACTAAGTTATCCCAACTGTGTTAGGTGAAAGCACCTAACACAGGGTCCAGCTAGAGGGAGTACCCATTACATCCTCCCTTCCTTCCTCCCTTTCCTTTCTCTATCTGTCCCAAGAATAGAATCTAAGTATTTGATCCTCCTTCAGCCCCCTGTTTTCCTTCAACCATATTCTTTCCATTTCTCCATTCAGGACCCTCTTCAATTCTGCTGTTTTCTTCATAAGGGGATCTGTAATAATTTTTTCAGGTTTACTTGAAGAGATGGACTCACTCATCTCCACAACACCAGACATCAGGCCGGAACACAGTGTCTGGTTCCAGATGGAGTGCAGGAATTGGTAACTGATGGAGAAGGGAGACAAGGGTGACTGGATGACCGAGGGGATGAATGGAACATGTTAGATGGAAAAGGTAGCTGGACGGGGCTGGTAAATGGAATGAGGAGTAATGTCCAAGAAGAGGAGGCAGGGTGAGGGAACAAATAGCTAAGTGAGATGAATGGATGAGAGTGTTGGATAGATGGACTGATAGATATGGAAGCGTATGTGAAAGGATTGGCGGATGAATGAACAGATGGGCAGGAACACATGCCATGGTAAGGAACTTGCTTCCATATTTTGATCTCAAACCGAAGTTTTCATTTTGTCTTTTTCCACCCTGAAACCATAAAGATGCATCAGGAGAGGGAGTGGCTGATAGCAAGGGTGGGGCACCATCTCATTCCAGCTTTGCAAGTCTCACTCAGTGAGCCTTGCCCGGGGCTCCAAGCCACAGTGCTCAGAGCTTCAGCGGCAGAGAAAGTGCCCGGGGCAAGGACACACTTGTCCCTCCCTGACAGTTTCCTTCAGCTCACCCTCAGATGATACTACCCAAATAGGAGACTGCTAAGCAGGCTTTCAACTGTCCTCATGCTCAGCATCAAAGGCCGGAAACCTGCCCATTTCACTTCCCAGCCTGCCTGTCACACAGCACAAGCTTGTGCACTGGCCATGCTGAGGTCCAGGGAGTCACTGAGTCCAACTACTACGTTGTCTTCACTGCCTCATTCCAGTGAGAGTTCCTAACACAGTTGCCATAGGAAAAATGTTTGTGGTGAAATAAAATGGGTAAAGAGTCTTAGACAAAACTGGCCATCATTTGGAAGAAAATAGACTATCTTGGAAGGCAACGGTTGACCTTGATCTGGGACACTGAGTTTGAAGTTTGAATCCCAGCCCTGCCACTTCTCATGTGCCTTGGCACATGGGCCCATACCTCTCTGAACCTCAACTATCTCCTGAGGCTGTGAGGATCACATCACAAATTGGCTTCGATTCTGGTCCTTTTGAGGACCCCACCCCGACTCCGGAAGCCTTGATGTCCAACCTCCAAGCAGAACCTCCCTCCTGCCTACCTCCTCACCCAGAGGGCAGAGCAGGGCCTGCAGGGAGGGAACCAGGAGGCCACAGGAGGGGAACATGTTCCACTTTCAGGTTTCTCTAACTAGGCCTGTGCTAATCACTCCGACCTCAATCTTTCTCTGTGAATTATGGAAAGAGAATTCTCTGACAATGAGGCATGTGCAAAAGTTTCCACCAGGCTCCCTGCCCTCCTCCCCAACTCATCCTTCCCAACTTCATGCGGACCGTGGCTTATTAGCTGTTCCCGTCCAGCTCACTGTGTCCTGTGCCTGCACACGTGAGACTAAAAATACCCATGGTTCCTATTAGAGGCTCTGCCCCAGGAACACACAAGGCTGAAGTCTGCACTGACGTGAAAAACTGGCTCCCTGTGCCCCCTGGGATCCAAGCCACTGGGCCTGACCTGCTGAGGGTAGACAGGCACCAATCCCCTCCTGACAGTCCCCAGAGGTCTATGGTAAGGACCAAATAGGCTGTTCTGACTTCATTTGTGTTTTTGGTTCAGACATTCCAAAACCATTTTCTGTGGCCCTCCTCACCAATCTTGTGACATAACTTGCCACCAGCCAGGTGTGAGAGCTACCTCCCAAGGGACATGTGTCACTCAGAGCACTGCTGTGGGCCCTGCAAGTGGCCCACCCCAATCTCGGCCTGCACCTGGAAGAGACAGACATCTGTGCCCTTTCTCACTAAAATATGAAGAATGGCCAGTGTGTTATAGGCTTAGTGCCAGGACTGGGCCCATCCAGGAGCCAGTGCTATTGTACTGGAAAAACTGTGTGAATCAATCTCTTGACCCTCTGTTTGTTTGTCAATAAAATGGGCACAGAGGCATCAGCCCAGCCTTGGGCTCTGGCGAGGACTACATGAGTTCATGGACATAAAAATGCAGAATTCGCTACGGAACTAAGTAACTGCCAGGAAACGAACTCTGGAGCATGCAGTAGGTATGAGGACTCCTTGTTTCCATCAGAGAGCGAGCAGCGGATCGAGGACTATGCAAGGGGCACTTCAATAGCTGCAATAAACACTTGGCGAAGCTAAAGAGGTAATCTCTCCATGGGCTTTCATGTGCCACTGGATACCTCTCTTGGCATGGCCTGAGACATTTTGGAAGTGGTGGTGAGAGATAAATTGATTTTCATCATCTCTATCCACAGGAAAAGGCCAAGAATGCCATGGAGTATAAAGACTTCAAAATTCAAACCACCTGGAATTTGGAATATAGCAGTGCCCACACATGCACATCATTATATTCAAGAAGAAGGCGGTTGAAGTAAGTTAGGGACAGATAAATAGAGAAAGTCAATGAAAGTGCCATGGACAGAAATACTGAAACAGGGGATGGCTGACGGGCCAATCAGGGAGAGACATATGGAAAGGTTGGGAACGGAAATTGTGTTTAACAGAAAAGTCACAGCTCTGACTCCTGATTGGGGTGGGACTGAGCAGCACTTTCAGAACCAAGCTCTCCCCAAATTCGTGCTCCAGATGGCTCTGTCAGCAGCGGGGGAAGGTGCCTTTAGAGCCGCTTGTCCTCATTTAACCTCCTACTCCTCTGCTCGCTGAAGGCCTGAGAGGAAGACAGAAGAGCGCTTGCTCCCAATTTACAGAAGGCAGTCATACCTCCAGGCTAGGGAGAGAAAAGTCTTGGCTGGCTCGGAGCATTCATTCTGCCCGATTTGATACAAACATTAATTGAGCACCTCTGGTGTGCAATACACGTAGAAGACATCATGGGTGGCACGAGGTGGGGGGGCCTCAGGAATGAGAAAGACCACGACCTGGCCCTCAAAGAAGCTTAACATAGTCCGAAGTAGTTTGGGAGAGTAACCTTTTTTCAAATTAACATTGAAGTGTTTGTGTCATTCCAGGAGGAAGTAGGAACTAAGAATACGAATGCAGAAAAAACACCACCACACGTGCACACCCACATGCACACACACATAAATGTAGGTAAAAAATATGTATTATTCAATCTCTGTAGAGATGAAAATAAATAATCTGAAAGAGTTACCATGTAACAATTATATTTTGGCAAAGTTTGATGTAATAATAGCATTCAATGTTTGTGATGCTGTATGGGGAAGTTGACATACACAGTTGGTGAGATAGTAAGTGAGCACAGTCACTCTGAACTAAGAATATGAACTTGACATCACGTATATAGATATATCAAGCTGTAAAATAGTCATAGCCTTTGACCGAATAAGTTCACTCCCCAGAATTGACTCTAAAGAAAATAACCAGATATGTGGTCAAAGGTGTAAGCACACAGATATTTGTCATCACATTATTTATAAAAGTGGAAAATGCAAAACAAAATAAAAGTCCAACAAACAAACGGAAAAAGTGAATACGGATCATCAATATAATGGAAGATGAGGCAGCCTTTTAAATTGGGTTCTGAAGAGTTTTTTGTAAACTATTCATGACACACGTTAAGTGAAAAAAAGTTATGATGTCAAACTGTATATGGTGTGATCACAACTTCATTTAAAAAAAAACATATACACACATATATATGCATGTATTATAGTATATGCACATATCTATACACATACAAACATTTATCATATATGTTGTAATAGAAGGAAATGCTAAATAATAAGATGTTTAAAAGTGACTATCCCTAGAGGATGGGATTTGGGTCATTTCATTTTCTTCCTTGCATAGTTTTTGCACTTCTAAGTTTTCAATAATAAGCATGAGTTTGATGGAGTACCTTGTTTTCCTGGCCTCTGGGGAGCTCCATGGCTCCACTCTCCTGAGTGGTTCCCTGTACCTGGGAACTGAGCCGGGCTTGCCCTCCATCTTGCCTGTCTGCTCTGACCAGCACCTGGCACCTGCCTGTGCTCTCAGCCCAGTTCCCCACGCGATCTAGGCACCTGGCACCTTTCTCTCACACAGCTCACGTGTGGTATTTGCCTATCCTTTCCCCCTCGTGAAACCTCTCTGCTCTTCTGGCCAAGATTCCCAGCGCTGCTCAGGCCGGCAGCAGACGCCCCACCCACAGCCTCAGTGTGGCCCTGACAGCTCGCTGGCTCCCCTTGACCCCTTCTCCTTCTCCTGCAGCCTCAACCAGACGCCCTGCTTTTCCTTCTTGAAACATGTCATCTTCTCTCTCACTCCCTGCTCCCAGGCTGCCTCCCTGCCTAGAAAGCCCTCACCCTTCTTCCTTTGTTAGCTCCCTCCTACCCATTCATCCTCAAGGTCACTGTTCAGATGTCTGAGCCACCTAGTAGCCTTCCTGGACCCTCCTGTCTAGGAAGACAGGTGTCCCTCCCCTGTGCTTAACCTGTCATTTCATCATAATGTCATTGCACATAGTAGAGACACAAGAATAAGCTATTGCCTGGGCTGGGCTGCATCTTGGTGGCAAATCAAGCGGGATCGGAGAGCCCGCTTCATGGTTTAACTGACCTCACTGCTGAATGCTACGAAGCTTATCGCAGCACAAAATTCTTCATTACGGCTCTGAAAATGGCAGGACTCTACCTCCCTCTATATTCCAGGCAGGGCTACCTCCCTGCTTCTGAAGGCTGCGGGAGGCACTTGACCACCAACTTGTGACTACTGCTACCGCCACCCATGCAGCAGAGCCTGGGAAACCTGTCCCCAAAGATGCAGCACAGGGCTTGAGCTAAAAGACTTTTTCCAAGAGTCTCAGCAGAGATTTTAGGCCCCTGGCTCAAAGGGTGTTATCATGGCTGCTAAGACCACCTTCCCTGCAGGCCGGTGGCTGCTCTACCCTACACCGGGGTGCTAAGCAGCCTCAGTTCATGGGCACATGATGGTCGTGAGGGAGGGGGCTCAGCACATGAACTATGGAGGTGTGCAAGGTAGGGTGCCAAGAGTTAGGGTGTCACCTGCTGCCTATGAGACACCCATGGGGCCTTGGATAGGTCACAGCAGGCCTTTAAGCTTCAGTTTTTCCACATATAAAGTGGAGATGGCTCAGCCGCACATCCCACTGGCTGCACATGACATTCACAGGGTGTAGTGGGGTGGGAAGGAAGGACAGCTGTGCCAAGCCATCACTGCTGCAGAGGGTGCTGCTGCACAAATCTGGTATCAGTCCTGCCAGGGATGGCTTCTGTGGCTCAGTGAGCATCTCTGTGATGGCAGAAAGTGACACAAGAGTGACACAGCCCTGGCTCATGGCACAGTGGATGAGGTGCCCGCCTGCAAACCCAAAGGTCACTGGTTTGATTCCCATCCAGGGCACATAACCAGGTTGCAAGCCAGGTCTCCAGCCAGGTCTGTGGCTGGAAGCAGGTGAAAGGCAACCACACATTGATGTCTCACTTTCTCTCTGCCTCTCACCCTTCTCCTCTCTCTAAAAAATAATAAATAAAATCTTTAAAAAGAGAGAGAGAGAGTGACACAGAAATGAAGGCAACTTCCTGTTCCATGAGAAAATCAGGGATGCCTCCAGTTCTTTCTGTCCCCTTTCCCCAACTGTGGAACCACCTCCATGAGACCCTCCTCAGAGCAAGACCCACACAGAGGTCTGACCAAAATATAGGAAGCTGCTGTGTCTTTAACAAGTCATAGTGTAATGCTTTATTTCATTTCATCCCAGCAATGCCCTCCCTCACCCATTTGACAGATGAGGAAAACCGAAGCTCAGGGAGGTTAAATACATTGCCCAAGGTCATCCTGCTAGGAGGTAAAGTCTGGAAACATCAGTTAGCCTGGTATAACTGCTTTAGTGGGAACTAACAGGCTTTCTAAACCTGATGAGCATAGGAACAGAGCTGGAGTAACCTTCCAAGTCCTATCAACTATTGGGATGATTGAAAAAAGAGAGGCACCTCAGAGAGTAGGCATGCCCCAGGAGCTCCAAGAACTTGGTGAGCAAGAAGGCTTCAAAGGGCAGAAGTAAGGGCAGTGTCAGGCCTCGAAGTATAGCTAGGCTATACTAGCCAAGGAGGTCCCACAGGATCTTCCTGGACAGTAATAACAAAGGCTCAGAAGGGGAAGTGAACTAAGCCAGGCTGCTCAGGACACCACAAGAAGTCTATACCAGCTGTTGAAAAGGTTCCCAGGAATGGTAGCCCCTTGTGCAATGGTTTGCCCCTCTAAGGGAACAGGAGGGCATTAGAGACCAGGATTTGGCCCCACTCTCAGTGCGTCCCTTCCCCGTGGCACCAATGGAGAAAAGCACATCACATCATGTTTACAAGCTGCCTGCTGAAAGCCTTTTATGTATTGGGGTGCCTAACATGTCTCTGTTAGCTAGGTCCTAAGTAAGATGCTCTGAAGCAGGGGAGTATGTGTGAAAGGATGCTAACACATATTTCAGGTAAGGGAGCTTCAGCTTCCCTGTCCTCTCCACTCAGCCCCTTCCAGAAAGGAGACTGCTACACAGAAGCTTCCGTTGGGCTCGGTGCCCTCGAAGGAGTGAGAGACCACACTGCACCAGGTCACATAGGGGTACACTGAGATGAGAGAGCTGTCGGAGCAATATCCAAGACCCCAGCAGCTTTGAATAACCCATAGTTCTTATTATACATTCCCAGCCACCTAGAGAGCAGCAAAGCTTAGCCAGCCTCCCAGTCACACATGTGTGTATGTGTGTGTTTGTATCTGCATTAATGCAGATAGCACAGGACTCACTGTATGAGGAAACCTGCTTTGGAGGTCACCCTCCTCCACGGGTCCCTTGGCTCAGCTCTCTAGGGACGTAGGGACTCCAGTTCAACAGTGTTAGAAGCTAATGACCTCTCCTTACCTTGGATGCCCAGTGGGCAAGGGGATGGTGGTGTTGCAGTGAGACAGCCGCCTTAGCAGATGGCCAAACTGTGAGCCATGGTCAGAGGGCAGAGATCTTCAGAGTCTGAGGGTATAGCTGTGTGCCCCTCAGCTTCATCACTGACTTGTCACTCTCTCTGTCCCTTTCCTCACCCTTAAAATGAAGTAAGAATGACAGCTCCCATTTGGAGACTACTTGTGATGTGCCAAGCACCTCATGTGGTGTCATTCTCACAACAACCCTGTGAGTATTTGTATTATGCCTGTGATATGGGTGAGAAAATGGAGGGGAGATGGCTTGTCCAAGGTCACACAGGCAAACAGTGGAGCTGGGACTGGAACCCAGGCCTGTGCAATACAGTCTGCCTGCAAGGGGGAGAAGGAGCCCTCAGGGACCATGCTGCAAAGTGGGGTCATGACATTCCAAAGTGGAAAGGACTTTTAGAGCAAAGGCGCATGAGCTCGGCATTTATTGATGGTGGAAATTTGTTAGAGGATTCAGGCGGGGTGGGCCCACAGTGGCAGGGGCTAACTGGCAGATGCAGCTGTAAACACTCCTGAGACCAAGAGCCAAAGGCCCCACTGCTGTTGGCTGGGCAGGCCAGGCCCCTCTAAAAATAGAAGGGCTCTCAGGTCCAGCTCTCTGACCACAGCAGGCAGGCTGCTCCCTGCGCCCCAGCCTCCTCCTCTCCCCTCCCCCCTTCCCCACTGGACAGGAACCGGACTTCTAGAAAGAACAGAAATATTAAGATTTTTCACTTCAGGCCAAAGAGAACTGTTAAGTTGATGTCACAAAGCATGTATCCAAATTCTTGTGGGCCATAATCGCGGGGAGGTCCTGACCCCAAGATCCCATCCATTTCCTTCTTAGAGAGGGAGCTGTCAACCTCTAAAACCCACCCCAGGAAAGAGTGGGGCCAAGGCCAAATGTTGACCAATTTCTTCACACCTTGCAATTTAATCTGGAGCCAGCTTGTTGTTTTCTCTTATCCTGAACTGACTCTCACTGTTGACATCACTATGCGATTCGGTAGTTGCCGTGCCTTTTGGAAGTCTGTTTCGGGCCCTCTCGGGAGAACCCCCTCCCCCTGGAGGTGGCAGGGTTGGGGCGCGCCAGCCAGCCAGCAGATAGCCCTGGAGTCCGGGACAAGCGCTTCCAGCGCTTAGGGGTAGCAGGCAGGGGCGCAGGACGGGAGGTTCTGGGGCCCGTGGCCTCTGTGCAGGTTTGGGATCAGCCGGGGATTTCCTTTCAAAGGTGACTTAGAGCCGCTTCATTAGGGGAGCGCCCTCCCGGGCGGGCCCTAATGGAGTGTTTGGCAGAGTCAGCGAAACTCGGCGCGCAGCGGCTGAGCGGCAGGGGAGCGCCCTCTCCCGCGCCCTCGCCATCTCCCGCGCCGGGCAGCGGCGCGCACGGGGCCATTTGCAGCGCAGGCAGCTTTGCGAGCGGCCGCGGCGCGCCGGCGGGGAGCGAGGTGGCACCATGGCCCTGAAGAAAGACAGCAACGCTGTGTCCTTCGACTTGCTGCTGATCGTGCACTCGGAGAAGCGGCGCGCTGCGCAGGGCACGCACTTGGACCGGCAGGCGGACCCGGGCGCACTGCCGCAGCGCAGAGGAGGTAACGCGCGCCGGGCACGAACCCCGGAGGCCCCGGCACCTCGGCCTCTTCTCCCTAGGGCGCACCCGCCGTGGGGGCGCCCCATGCGGTCAGCAACACCGACCCTCTTCCCTTGGCTGCCTGCACCTCGACGCTGTGGCTCTGGCGTCCCTAGGCAACGGGCAGCCCCGTGATTGCCCTGAGTTGACTCCCTGTGCCGGCCTGTGGGTGCTTCCCTCAATCCCGGCTGCCAGTTTCCTCCAACTCTCTGAAAGGTGCAGATTGGGTTGGAAGATGCCCTGGAAGACGGGGGCCAGAGCCTCTGGCCTGACTCCAGAGTGGCCCAAGCCTGTTCCCCCTATGGCAATGCAGGGTGCAGGGTCCTTAGAGAAATCTTTGTACTGAGTCAGACTTGGAGGTGGGACGCCCCCTTCCTGCTCTTGCACAACTCACAGCCTCATTTTCCCTTTCTTGAGCCCTCCCCCCAGCCCCTTTTCTACAGAAGGCATAAAAAGTGTAAAGGGCACACAGGCTTGGATAGGATTAGGCTTGAAATCTGCTCTTCCCACCATCACTTAGCTATTAATTTTCCGTTCCTTCTGACTTTCTGGTAAAGTGTGGACTGGTAAAATAAAGCGGCTGTTTATAGAATGATTGTGGAAAGTAGATCCTAGGCCTCCAAATCCACAGTGTGAAGAGGGTAGAGACATCTAATAACTGTTAATGAAGCCCCTCAGTTGCCTGGGGCTCAGCCCCTCAGTTGCCCGTTGGGTCCTGCCTGGGTCTAGGAGGAAGCCCTCAGCGGAGTGGTGTGCGCATGCCCTAGGGTAACTGTGCACCAGTGCTTTCAGACTGATGGTAGACAGCCCACACCATAAAAATGGCTTCTGCCTCCTGCCTCCACCTTCCCTCCAGCTCCCGAGCTCCTTGAAGTCTGCCCTGACTCTTCTGTGCCCAGAACCCCCTTGCACATTGAACATCCACCTTCCCACCCGCTGCAGTGAAGCAATGGATGGCTCTGCCCCCACCAGCTCCTGGTGACCTCTTGGGCAAGCAGGCAAGCAGGGGTAAAGAACAGATTCTGGAAAGCTGGGGATGTTGACAGGTACTCCAGCCTCCGGAGGAATTTGAGAGCCAACAGTTGTTTGCGCTGGTTGGTTCTTTAGTTCTTAGAGATGCTCCTGGAAGAAGGGAAGATGCCCACTCAGGGTATTTGTAATGAGGAAAGTGGCAGGAGCCATTGGTCCCCTGATAGAAATGAGACTGCTCCTGCTACACACACCACAATCCAGAAGGCCTCCCACTATGTGTCACACAGCCAGAGGGACCCCAAAGCCCTGAGTCTGACTTAGCTCTTCTGCTCTGATCACATCTCCCCTAAAGGCTCTGCCGCTAGCAAGAAAGGATGGAGAGCACAGAGAAGCCCCAGAAGTGCCTGGGACTGCTCCAGAAGGTGTCAAACACCTACCACAAACCCTACATGACTCCCCATCAATGCACTTCACGTGAGTCAGGGAAAGTAAACCCTGCTTGCTGAGCCTTTTCTGCTGTCTTACTCCAAATAGTTTCCTAAGAGATGTTTCCTCCAGACCCTATGTCAGTGGAGAGACCTGTGTCACGAATCCACCCAGACAGCAGAGGGGAGGGAGCGCGTACCAGAGCTGAAGCCTGCTGGGTAGTGGTGATGTCTAGGAGACCCCTGGCTAAGCCAGCTTGCAAGCCCACACAGCCTAAGGAGGGGAAATACTGAGCAAGACTAGTTTGTTCCAAGGCCTCTTGTTGGTGCACAGGATCCAAAAGTCACCCGTGCCCACTTCCAGGCACCTCCTTGTACTCCTCCCACTCCAGATCCTCCATCTGCAAAGGAGGGCCTGAGCTCCATTACTGTCAACATGCAGAGGACTGAGTGAAGATGTGTCTAGGTGGCTTTCTGCTGCATCCTTGTGATAGAAAAAAGTCAAAGGGACAGAGAGCAGGACTGTGGCACCAGGGATTTGGGCTGCAAGGCCCACGGGTGCTCTCTCCCCTTTCCTATCGGACCCTAGCATTTTCTCAGTCATTCCTTTAGAGCAGTGCTTCTCAAAAATGTGCCTGAAGGCCCTCGAGCCCTCTTGGGTATTACCCTGTCCATGGACATGGTGGCCTAAAGTTGCCACACCAAGTCTGAAAGAGCTTCAGTCTTTTAGGTTTTATCCCCAAAGTTGATGTGACATGTGCATTCCACTCCAAAAGTGTGTGAGGGAGGATTCCAGGTGGTAGGTCCCAGACATTGGCTATTGGGGGCTCTGCAGAAAGGAGGGACTTGGAGTGGCTGAAAGGGTTAGAGGACAGGCCTGAGGCTGAGCTTCTGGGAGCAGCGCCATGAGCTGTGCAGCAGAGCTGCTGCCAAAGAGCATTTGGTGCTCCTTTTGCACCAGGAACCTGATTTTATTGCAGCTGTTTCCACTGCCAGCACATATAGCAGCTCTGTGCCAGGAACTTGACCTTGCAGCCATCACTTCCAACTGTCACTAGAGAGAGAGCTTTCATTCCCTTCCCCATTGCCTCATCAGGTCCCAAGATGGAATTGGACTCAGGAGCTACTGACTAACTGACCACACATGTCCATGCTCTAGCTGCAAGGGAGGCTGGGAGAGCAGGAAACTATCATTTTCCATTCCCACAGGGATGGGCAATCTTTGCCCACTCTTACCCCACATCAAGATTCTAAAAGTAGGAGAATCACCACGTACAGAAATAGGCAGGCAAAATGGATGGCAAGCGTCATCAACAATAATCCTTCCATATTTGTGCAGTGGAGATGTGGGAGTGAAAAAGGGGCACCTGTACTGTGAAAATTCTTCCTGGACGATCCTGATACTCAATCCCACCACCCTGCAAACTACTGTTTTAATATTTTTTTAAATGTTTTAAATGTTGAGGGTTGCGCTCACATGCCCACATACCTCTCATTCATGGGCAGCCTCCCCCAGATCCCAGGACACGCAACTTCTACCAGCCCCACCTTAACCCAGGTGCAAATGCAGCTGGCCCCGCACCTGCCAGGTCGGGATCGCCACACCACAGACAGCCTCATGCCCGTCCTTGTGATTTCACAGGAGGCGTTGCAAATGGAATTCGGAAGTGGCAGAAATTAGAAGAAAACGGCTTGCATGGTAAAGTCTTTTCATTTTTTTTGGTTTAATCCCTGGGATTCAACATGTTGAGAAATGACTGGACGCATTGTTTTCGCTTATTTGAAAACTGGCTCTAGACACTCAACTAGAAGTGGCTGCTTGTGACTCAGCCAGGCCTCTGGGGCCACAGTGACCCTGGAAAGATTCCCCTGGCATCAGGTGCCCCAATTTCCTGGAGGCTGGAGTGGGGGGCAGTGCCATAAGCTTTTGTGGCATCTTCGTGTGCGATGTGAGGTTTGGGTGTGTTCCCACAGAGGTGGCGCTGCTTGTCATGCAGAACACCCACCTTTTGAACATTTTCTTGAACAAAGAGGACAGCATCCTGCCTTGAGATAGCATTAGTTGAGACCTGGGAGATGCCAGCGGCTACCTGGCCTAGGACCCAGAATACCATAGAATCTGAGAGAAGTCAGCTTCCAAAGCTTCCAGTCTCTGGTGCCAAGAGTCTGTCTCCCTACAGGCCCAGGATTTTCTGGGAATTCTATGCATGGACCATCTATACCAGTCCTATTCCGTGCCCTTGAGAGAGTTATTGGCTCAGCCTCCAGGAAGAAGCATCATTGTAACTGCACTGTAGGTGTGTGTGAATTCTAATAAGAATCAGATCTGTACTTGCAGAGACCCCAGTAGGGGCCTCAGTCAGGCCCTGGGTCAGATGACTGATTCATCCAATGCCAATGTGAAGGAATATGACCCTCCACAAATGGGAGAGCAGAACCACAATTGAACAGACCAAATAGCTATGTTCCGCCATCCTTCTAGCATAGCAAATGGGAAGGATGAAGTTTTAAACATATATTCATTCATTGCCTCAGTAAAGTCCTCCATACTTACTGTGTGCCAGGCAGAGCTCGAATTTGGGGGGATGAAACAGTAGACAGTACAGTGAAGAATTCCCTGCCCTCTTGGGGCTACGTTGAAATTATTGTAATCATAATGCCATTTACGCAGTGGAGTCTCAGCATCCTGGAGGTGAAGCGCAGGACTGTGGCCTCTGCCCTGCGCATGGGGGCGAGTCATTCTTAAGACATACACCCTAGAGACCACCCCTCTGAGTCCCAGCTGATAGGCATGCAAAGGTGGGATGGCTTCTTTAACCTTGTCATAGAGCCATCGGGAGGGAGGGCACCCACTTGAGCTCTACTGAAGCAGATGCCAAAGTTAGTGAAACTGTGCTGCAGGCTCATGAGAATTATAAGGCTCAAACCTTCAAAGACCTGTTGGACACAGATACGCATATCCCACATGGACATGTGTGCCTGGCGAGTGTGCACATGGGCAAGGGGGCCGCAGCGGGAGGGAAGAGATGTAGTGACTTTGCAAGCCCTTTTACTTTGCCTGGGTTGTCTGAAACCCATCATACATGTTCTCTGGCATGAGAGCATTAAAATATACTGAATTCATCCTCTTTTTACCAGTTTCAGCATTCCTGGCTTGGGGGAAGTTTAGTGGGAAAACACAACAAAATACAAGACTTATCTAAAAGATTTGACCTGGCTGGTGGCTCAGTAGATAGGCCCTGGTCTGGGAACCCAAAGGTCACTGGTTCGATTCCCCAGCCAGGGCACATAACCAGGTTGCAGGTCAGGTCTCCAGTCAGGTCCTTTGCTGGAGGCAGGTGAAAGGTGACCATACATTGATGTCTCTCTCCCTCTCTGCCTCTCTCCCTTCCCCTCTCTCTGAAAATAATAAATAAATTCTTTAAGAAAAGACTTGAAATAGGCCTTAGTATAATGGGTCAGCCAGTAAAGAGGCCAATGAAAGTAGTTCTTGCGAAAACTAAGAGTTTCAGGTAAATGCAGGGCTGAAAAGAGGCACCACAAAGGTCTTGAACCTAGACCGCTCCACCAATATATGTAATTTAAGGTAAAATTTTCTTTATTTTATAAGTGGCACCCTTGCATGCATGCAGAAATTAGAGTTATGGCTTTTTCTTCTGTTTTCTGGTGGTGAGACTCTGGGTCCATATCTGCCTTGTTGGTGTTCCAGGCACCCGCCCTGGAAACTGAAGGAAACAGCTGATGGTGTGTGCTGGTGGGGTGTGCACAAATGTGGCTGAACATGGGGTTGGTCCAAAAGGGCACATGTACCCGCTTTTGCTGCCCTCTGCACTCCTTGGGCCGGGCGTTGGCGGGGTGGAGGAGCGCTCCACACTTTTTCCAAGCAGCTGGTGCCTGGGGCAGAGCCATCCCCTCACCCTCAGCGTGTCCAGCAACAGGCTTCCCCTGCTGTGATTGGCTGCTTTCCTTGGTCCTGCCTGAAGTCTGCCTAGCAGCACAGGGACCGGCGCCCCACAGCCACAGGGAAACCAGTTGTGCAGCCCTGACTATAAATACCCCGCAGCAGCTATGCCAGCTAATCGCCCTCCTTGAGGATTCCCTTCCCAGATCTTGTTTCCTCCCTCGGCCAGCAGAAATGCAGCCAGCTGTGCCCGCAGAGGTGGCCTCCCTGCTCCCCAGCCTGAGTCTGGCCTGGAGCTCCAACCCGGCATACCACATCACACTGGGTTGGAGCTCCTGCGGAGCTGGCTCTCAGCCCATCAACCACTTGCAGCCCAGGGGCTCAGGGTCCTGGCTGGCCTGTTTATGGGAGAAGGCTGGAGCCAGCAGGCTTCTCCAGGGCAGGGCCCTGCCAGGTGGATGGCAAGCCCCGCCAAGCTCAGTGCCCCTCCCACCCACCATGACTGACTTGTGCCTGGACACAGGCACAGGAAGCACTGAGCAGCAGATCTGGTTGGGTGCACAAGAGATGTCATCTGAATGGAACCTGGTCAGGCCATCCCCCCCGAGCCATGCTTGTTTTCAGGCCTAGACACTGGTCCTAGTAGTCACTTCCAGTGGCAGTCCCGACAGCCCTCTGCAGATGGGTGGGAGAAGACGGCTGGCCAGGGTGGCAGCAGGTGCAGAACCCCCCCAGCTCCCGTGCCCTGTCCTTCCCAGCCCTTCCCCTGCCCCTCTGAAGCAGATTCAAGGGCAACATCAGCAAGACCAGGCCACCTCAGCAGCTGTAATGGGAGGGATATAGGAAAGGAGGTGTCCCCATAGGAGGGGCAGGTAAGCCTTTGGGTTCCCCCTCGTGGCCTATGGAAGAAATGGGGTGGTGTGCCTCCATAGCAGCTTGACCCCGCTGGGCTCTGAGCTCCATGTCCTGAGGACAGGAATATTCCCAGCACACGGAGAGCACTTTCACATAGTGGGTGCCCCACAAGTATTTGGGCAACTGAACCAAATTGCAAACCCCAACTCCTAGGCTGAATTCAAGGCAGGCTGCCCCATTCTCAGAGGGGGACAGGAGGCTGAGCTAAGAGTCAGGAGGCTTGGGGTTCAAGCCCTAGGTCTGCCGTTCCCTAACTGCAGAGTCTGGCAAAAAGTTAAGCGGTCAGAGCTGCAGGTCCCTTAGCTATAAAATCAGGACAGGAACCTTTCAGCCTGCTGTCCAAAAAAATGGGAGTGTCAGGCATTGCCACGCGCTTTGGAGACTGTGCCCAGCAGCACCAAGTCTGAAGTTGTGATCACTTAATACATGGCAGTGGCCTCACCTTCTTTTGAAGAGTCCATGTTGGGTAGTGAAAACACAGTGCAATGGACAGATGGTGTATTATAGAGTTGTACGCTGAAATCTACATAATTTTATTCACCAATGTCACCCCAATAAAGTCAATAAATTTTTTTAAAAGAAGAGAATCTTATTAGTATCCTCAAAGACGGTATATTCATAATGCTATAAAAGTTTAGATATATATGTATTTTGCAAACTATGAGTAAAGCTAAAAACCATGACTCCAATAATCAAAAGAAGCTAGAAGTAAAAGTACAAAAATCAAGAACCTCAGGAATCTGCGTTGGCACCTGCTGGGAAGTGTGAGAGTGTGTGCACAGGGCGCCCCGTCATTTGCCTCCGCATCCAGGTGTGTGACGGCTGACTCCTGGTTATGCACGCTCTGGGGCTGTGCGGATGGGTGGGCATGTAACTGGGCTCCCACCAGCCTTCCTTTCTTGCAGACACACACAGCTCCCCACTCAGCCCCGGGGAAAATTCCACTGTGGTCCCCGTGGTCACTGCAGGTCCCTCTGTCTTCCTTAAATAGGAAACCTGGCAGAGAAGCAGCATCCTCAGCAGACCCACGTCATCACTTCCTACGACAACCAAGGTAAGGAATTCGCCGCCAGTCATGACCTTTTCTCCAGCTCCTGTGTGCCAGGGACAGCGGGTGCAGAGCACAGACTGTGGGGAGCAGGGTCCTCTCTGCCCCATGGATGTTGAAGCCCCCTTTCCCTCTTCTCACATCCATGGGAAGCAATGAGAGGCTGCATGGTATCATGGGATCGAGAAATAGTCCATGGGCACAGAACCCACTGATGTCATCACCCTCAGTGCCTTCACACAACAGCTGACATTTACTGAGCGCTAACCATGTGCCAGGCACACTGCCAAGCCATCGGCATGCTTATCCTCATACAAATTAAGCTTCACAGCAACCCTGTTTTATCGGTACTCCTGTTATCCTCATTATACAGATGAGTAAACTGAGGCATGGAACGGTTGCCATGTTCAAAGTCAAATGGCCAGCAAGATTCAGAGCTGGGCAACTGACTTCCTTCCAACCACCACCAAGTCCTGAGCTGTTAACCTTCAAAGCTCTGCTTCCACCACAGCAGCCCCACCCCTGCGCCCCGCCAACCGGCCTCCCCTGCTGACTCATGTGGAGCAGGAGAGCCCCACCATGAGGGCTGGAGTCAGGGCCAGGTTAGAGACCCCCACCCCTGCCTTAGGCTCCTGTTCTACACTGAAGACTCAGGGCCTGGTGTCTGAGAGCTCTCGCAGGCTCAGCCCTCAGAGTCCACCACCTGGGCTCTCAGCACTGTTGTCCTAACCTGTACAGAGAGGATCTGATGGCATCCAGGGGACAGTGGTGGCTCCCTGGAGGACTGGGAGCCTCAGAAACCTGCTTTCTGATGTGCAGAAAGGGCCTGTCAACGTATGTCCAGCACTAGACAGCCAGCTATCCCTGTAGCCAGGGTCAGTACCTCTTTAGGCTGGAAAACAACTCCAGGACAGGCTCCAGAGTCTCTCGGTGAGCCCACCATGCCCTGCTACCCACCTTGAGCACCACAAGAACCAACCTGGGCCCCCCCTGCTCCTCTGCACAAGCAGTATGCAGCTGGCACAAAACAAGAATAAGCAGTGTTCACTTAAACCACAGTGGATTAGCGACCACTTCTGGCCACACCCCTTGATGGGGTTGTGTGTTATTCCTGTTTACTCAGGGAAAATTGGAGGCACGGAATGTTTCAATCCCCGAGCGCAGTTCTCAGCATGGCAGGGCCTCCCCTGTGTTGCAGGCTGACAGGGTCGGGTGGGGCCTGCCTGTCACCAGAGCCACACCTGGCACAGTGTACCCTGGCTCACGTGTGCCACGCACGTGCCACTTCCTAGCATTCAAAGCTTCCAGAGGGGCAAAAAGGAGGGCAGCGTTGGTGTCCTGTGACAAGGATGGAACCCTCTGTGGATTGGCATGGGCCGGCCCAGCAGGGTCCTGTGGGACGCTGGGCTGCACGGAGAGGAGGGCTCCCCCTCTTTGGGGGCCTAGCCAGGGTTCACACTGTCACTGACCCATTCATTCCACAAAAAGCAGCTCCTGAGGCAGCCCTGGGGATTCATCGGAGAAGAAAACAGACAAAAGATTCTATCCCTATGGAGCTGACACCTTAGTGGAAGAGACAGCTGATCCTAACAAAGGGTGTCAGATAAGACTGGAAGGGAGAAGTAGAAAGGAGAATAGGGGGTGGGTGTATGTGCACCTGGGTATGTATTAGCTTGCTGTGGCTGCTGTAACAAATTATCACAAACTTGGCGACAGAACACACATTTACTCTCTTAAATTGTTCTCATTGGGCTCAAGTCGAAGTGTCAGCAGGGAAGGCTCCTTTTGGAGACTCCTGGGTAGAATCCGCTCCTGGTCTCTTCCAGCCTGTAAAGGTTAGACTTGTAGCTGCTTCGCTCCCATCTGTGCTAATGTGGTCACATTGCCTTTTCTCTATGTAAGTAATTAAATCTCCCTCTGCCTCGGTTTTGTAAGAATCCTTGTGATTACACTGAGCTCATAAGTATCAGATAATCCAGGATAATCTCTCTCTCCCCCAACCCCCCGGGAGATCCTTAACTTAATTACATCTGCAAAGTCTCCTTGGTATAAGGTGACATTCACAGGCTCCCAGAATTGGGACATGGATATCCTTAAGGGCCATCGTGAAGCCTACCACACAGGGGACAATTTAAAACAGGATAGTTGAAAAAGGCCTCCCTAAGACGGGGACATCTGAGTAAGGGAGGAGGCGAGGGAGCATGCCATGCGGGCACCTGGGGAAGAGCTCCCAGCAAAGGGAGCACAGGTTTGTTCAGGAAGCCGGGCGCAGGTCACCGTGGCACACGGGGTCTGGGCGAGGTGGGGGTGGCAGCCATGAGTCAGAGAGGACACAGGGAAGATCTCAGGGCCTGCGAGGCTTCCCTCAGTATGCTGGCTTCTAATCTGAGTGCTACGGGAAACCGCTTGGTTTTAAACATGAGTCTCCAAAGAGTAGTGAATACACAGTGGGTGAGGGTAGATGCAAGAAGACCTCGTCGGGGGCAGAGGTCTCCCCGTGGTGTGGACTGGGATGTAAGAAAAGGAGAGGAGTTAAGGAGCTGACGGTGGAGATGGAGGAGCTGCAGGAGGCACATTTTAGGGAAAGAACTCGAAGAAGTCAGATTTGGCCTTGCTGAATTTGGTACGGGTCCCGACAACCACACAGCTGCTATTTTGGATAGTAGTGATGGAGGATGTCAGTGTTCCGTGGGCCACGTTCCCGTTCACCCAGTGAGTCTTGATGTTTGTGAGCTCTGTTCGCTGAACCACACCAGCCTCCAGTGCAGCTTTCTCAGCAACTCTTTACAGGACAAATAGCAGGTCCCCAGGAGAAACACTTGGAATGGACCAGTCGGTGACCTGAGCAACTTTTGGGGGTCCCTCATTTAATCCCACAATCAACTTCGATGTAGGTGATCACTCCCATGGGGAAACTGGATTTTAGTTACACAGCTGGCACACGTCATGTCTTAAAGTTAATCCCACGTCTATGCATTTCCAAAGCCAGTGGGCATAACTACTCCACCATGTGCCCCCTTCCATACAGGGACTAATCTGAGGGGGTGGGGAATCTAGGTTCAGCAGCCCCTCCACCTTCCAGCCAGACAAGAAATTCAAGCTTTCAATCAGAACTTGTCCCTCAAAATGGTTCAGCTTTTCCCTCTTCTCCCCACTTTGTCATTTGATGGAAGATTTGATACACCGGATGACAAAAGATCATTGGAATCTTGGATCTTCACGTAGAAGGGGCTTCAGGTGATGGGTCTGTGATAGGTGTGGGAGTCGAATGAGAGGAGAGTGCTCACTGGCACCCAGGCACGTCGGGCCTCCATGGTGATGCTTGGACTCAGTTTCCTGTTGAGGCCTTCATCTTTCTAGGTCGTCACCCTTCTCCCCATGCAGACACTCTGCCTTCTTTGATCATGCACTAAGGTCAGACTGCCATGTTGTCAGGCCTGGGACATGCCCATGGAGCTCCACTCCGCAGAAGGAATCGCCAATGGTGGTGTTTTCAAGAGCCCAATGGAAGCCGGGTCAGTTAGGGCCACAGGGGACGCCCTTCACCACACACCCCGGCAGGGCCGTGAGCTCTGCATACTCTGTTGTCATCTCGTAACTAGAGCTGCTGAGTGGGTTTTCGTGCCACATCCAGCGTACCCGTGAGCATTCTGCAGAGCTGGACTCTCCCTGGCCACCATCCAGCATGCCGTCCCTGGGCTGCCCCAGCTCACCATGTCCTGCACACAAGCTGACTCCTGCGCTGCTGGGGCAGAAGCCACAGCAAGTCACTGTTGAACACCGAGCTAGAGTCTGCTTAAGGATATGTTCAAAATGCTTTAGCTGAGGTTTGTGGATGCTCAGCTACTGCAGGAAAACATCCTGAGGCAGAGAGTTCAGGTTGTAAATGGGGCAGCCAGTTATGGAAAGAGTTAGTGAGCGCCTCAAATCAACAATGGCAGGTATCTCAGGTAAATCCCTCATTTCCTACTTGTCCGTGTATGTACCCTCACAGGCACACTCACATTCATACGTGCATATGCCCCGCAGCCTCTGCTAACTGATCGATGCGCAGCCAAGCCCCTTCCAATCAGAGTTAATGAACAACACAAGATCCGCCAGCTCTGCATTAGTGATTCTGAGCAAATTAGGCCTTCAGAGAAGCCCTGATGCACACTTGCAGGGACCTAGAGAGCTGTGGAGCAGGAGGACGCTCCTGACTGGGTAAATGCCAGGCCCAAGCAGTGTACCAGGGACATGCATGGGTTTGCCTGCTGCATCTCCATTACTGAGAAGGGAGAGAGAAGGAAGCAGCGGGAGCAGCACTTGTAGCAGGAAACAGTCACTGACGCACTTTCTCACCGAGGCAGCCAAAACTGCAACTTTAGAAACGTTCTTTGCATACCAGCTGGTAGAACTAGAGAGGGAGGTCAGGAGAGAGCCAGCCAGGTGACCTGAGGAAGGACCTCCTTTGGGTTCAGTTGTAGCTATTACGACAGTTAGTATAACAGTATCTGTACTTAGGGTTTAGAACTTACTTTAAATTTTGTTTTAAATGATGTTCCACTCTTTTTTTTCCTTGAAGATTGCTCAAATTAATTTTTTTTTTCCTAAATGAAGAATACAGGAATGTTACAGTCAACAAACTTACCATTAGGAAGCATGGGGCTCCAGGTGACCATGAATGCTGGTCACCTGGAGACCACAGGCCAGTCCCAGGCTGGATCCTGGAGTGGGGAGCCTCCTGGGAGGGCCCTTACGCCCTGCAGAGAGCGCTGGGATCACACTCCCGTACAGATTGGGCAGGCCAGGGAGCTGCGCTGTTCCCCTCAAGAGGGTGCTGGTCAGCAGCATCCCTTTGGGGGAGAGCCAGGAAGTGAGGCTCAGAAGAATGTTGGACATCGGTCTCTGTCCAAGAGGGAAGGGAGAAGAGGAAGCGCAGGAAGGAGAGAAGAGATGAGGAATGCGAATGAGACTACCTCAGAACCCACTCTTGGAAGGACTTGAACATTACACTAAAGAGTAGCTTTTCAGCTTGCCCGTTTGACAAAGAGATGCTGAGGCTGAACTGGGAGAGGTTGGGAGTTCCTGAGCATTAGGAGAAGTTCGGGGAAGTTGGTTGTGGAGCCCTAAACCAACAAGTTGTTCAGTTTTGCAGCTTCTCTAAGCTTTGGGAGACCATTCTAGTTCAGCTTTTCGGAATTGTGTTTGACAGAACAGTACTGAGGCAACAGACATCTTTGCTGCAGAACTTCTCAGAGCTTTGTGTACGGAAACCTGCAAAGGGGGAAAGAGCAGTCACGTTTCTCAATTTCTGTTTTCACAAGGCATCTTGCAGCCTCGTACAGTTTTGCACCCCCTTTAAAAGATTCCTCAGAGTGTTTCAGGTGGATAACTGAGAAGGCAAAGAACAGGCCCAGTGAGCCATTCTGGGAAGACACACAGGATGGCTTTGCTGCTGGCGGTGATGGCACCTGATCCTAAGACCCAAACTGCGTCATGCTTTTAACTCTGAAATGCTCACAGCTGTAATAAGAAAGCCATAGGCCAATTTTCATGGAATGTGAATGTTCTAGAAGCTACGCTCAAAACGAATGTTAATCTCTTCAAAGTAATGCCTAAGGAGGCCATGTTGTATCTTTTAAAATTGTCTTAAGAGTTACTCTCTTTGGCTTGCAGAGCAAGTTTATGAGCTATACAAGAAAGTCAGTACTGTTATTCCTTAAAAAACAACTGAAACACATTTAGCCGACAAAGGGTTACTAAAAAGAGCTCTTAGAAAATTAGTAAGGAAAGCTAAGAATTTAAAACAGCAAATAAATATGTGAAAAACACTATACTAAAAATTAAGCCCTGGCTGGTGGCACAGTGGATAAGGGGCTGGCTTGCAAACCCACAGGTTGCTGGTTCAACTCCCAACCAGGGCACGTAACCAGGTTGCAAGCCAGGTCTCCAGCCAGGTCTGTAGCTGGAGGCAGGTGAAAAGCAACCATACATAGATATCTCTCTCCCTTTCTGCCTCTCTTTCTTCCCCTCCCTCCAAAAAAATAATAAATAGAATCTTTAAAAAAATTAAATACATGAAATAACTAAATATCGTTATCCATTAATAAAAAATTAAAGGATTGATAAAAATCAAATGTCAGTGAAGGTAGTTAAAAGACTTATTTTTATGTTACAAATCATTCTAAAACTCAGAAGCTTAAAACAATTAGCATTTACCAGCTCACAAGTTTACAGGTTGGCTGGGCATTCTTGTCTGAGCCACACCCAGATGATCATGGGTGCTGGCTGGACTTGACCATGTGTGGTGGTCAGCTGGAGGGTTGGCTGGAAACCTGCTGGTCTAGGCCTCACCTGAGATGGCTCTGCTCTGCTCCATACGATCTTTCAGTCCCCAGGAGGCTAGCCAGGGCTCGCTCACATGGCAGCTTTGGCCGTAATCCCAAGAATGAAAACACAAGCTGTAAAGTCTCTTGGGGCCTCGTCTAAGAGCTTGCATAACATCATTTCTGCCACAGGCTAATTGGCCAAACCGAGTCATAAGGCCTGTCCAAAAAGATCCCTTGATGGGAGGAAATACAAAGTATTGTGGCCAATTTTGTAATCCAACAGTAAGAATGAGCAAATGGACATTTTCTTGCACTGTAGGTGTGGTCATAAACTGATTAAAATAATTCATGAGTAAAGTTTGCCAATATCTAATAAAAGCCTTAAAAAGCTTGATAACCTTTTGATCCATGTTTAAGAATTTGTTCAGAGGCACTGACTTGAAAAATATATAAAGAGATATGTATCAAAATGTTCATCACATCGCTGTTTATAATAGCAAAACATTTAAGAAAAGTTAACTATCCAACGAAAAAGGATTGCCTCTATGGATTATAACCCACCTATAGAATAAAGTATCATGCCATGTAGAACGATGACATATAAGTACTATATTCACTGATGTGTAAAGACTAGTAAAAAAAGCAGGCTACAAAGAAACGTGTTTAGTGTAATCCTACTTTAGATTTTCAATTTCTATTTTATATCTTCCTGTATCATCCAGGTTTTTGTTTTGTTTTGTTTTAATTCTGCTTGGGCTTTTTTGTTCCATTGGGGGTGTTTAGTTTTTATTTTATTTTAAGTTATGAATTTTAATATATGCATAGACTCATGTCACCACCACCATAGTTAGATTACAGAGCAGTCCTATTGTCCCCAAAATCATCTTGTGCAGACTCTGCAATCATCTCCTCCCTTCACTCCTAAGTTTCTCGGTATTATTGGGAATTGTTTCTTAATATGGATATACCATAGAGTGTTTATCCATTCACCCACCAAAGGACATTTAGATTATTTCCAGTTTGGAATGATTTATGAATAGAGCTTCTGTAAACATTGTGTGAACACAAATTTTCATTTCTATGGGTTAAAAGTCCAAGAGTGCAGTAGTTGGGTCCTATGTTAAGTATATTTTGCTTTATAAGATACTGCCAAACTATTTTCCAGAATGGCTATACCATTGTACAATACCACCAGAAATGTGTGCTAGATCTAGTTTCTCCACAACCTTGTTAGCATGTGGTATTATCACTATTTTTATTATTGCTCTTCTAATAAGTGTGATATTTCATTACAGCTTTAATTTGCATTCTAATGGTTAATCATGTTGAATATTTTTATGTCCTTACTTGCCATTTCTTTCTTGGCAAAATATCTGTTCTTGTACCCATTTTCTAGTTGGATTATCTTTGACTTTTGTAAAAATATCAGTCTGCCATATTTGTGTGGCTCTGTTTAATAATTCTTTATTATGCTCTGTTGAGCCATATATCTATCTTTTTGCCACTATCACAATGTAGTGATTACTGGAACTTTATTGTACATCTTAAAATCAGGTAGATGAAATCCTTCAACTTTTTTCTTTTTTCAAAATTGGTTTGGCTACTCTGGTTGCTTTATCTATTTACTTTCATGTAAATTTTAGAATTATATTGTCTGTATCTACAATCTTTAAAATTTCTCCAAGGAGTTTGAAATTGCACTAAATCTATAGGTCAGTTTAGGGAGAATGCTAATTTGGCATTATTGAGTCTTCCAATATTTGAACATGGTATGTCTCCCTACTTATTAAAGTTTTTAAATTTGTTTGATCACATTTAAATTTTTTCAGCATACAGTTTCTTTACCCCTTTTCCAAAACTTATACTTAGGTATTTCAATTTTTCAACTATGGAAATAATAATTTTTAAATTCAATTTCTAATCATTTATTGCCAATAGAAATATAATTAAAGTGGGGGTGTTGATTTTATATCCTATGACCATGCTAAACTTACTTATTACTTCTAGAACTTTACTTATAGATTACTTGAGAATTTCTATTTGGACAGGCATGTCATCTGTGAATAAGAAAAATTTTATTTCTTCCTTCCCAATCTATATGACTTTTTTTTTCTTGTTTTATTGCACTATGTAGGGCTACCAGTACAACATTTATTAGGAACAATTAGAGTGGACATCCATGTCTGGTTCCCAATCTCAGAGGAAGAGAATTCCATTTTTTCACGATTCAATATGCTATTATTAGCTGTAGAATTTTGGTAGATGCTCTTTATCAGATTTAGAAAGCTTCCTACTACTCAAAGTTTGTTGAAAAGTTTTATTTTGAATAGATGTTAAATTTTGACAAGTGCTTTTTCTGCATTAATTGATACTATCAGGTGATTTTCTTCTTTGGGCTGCTAATAAGGTGAATGACATTTATTGATTGTCAAACATTGAACCAGCCTTGCATTCCCAAAATAAGCCACACTTGGTTGTGGTATATTATTCATTTACTATACAACTGTATTTAATTTTCAAATATTTTGTTAAGGATTTTTGTGTTCATAAAGAATATTGGTCTGAGGTGTTCTTTTCCTATACTGTCATCCTCTAGTTCGATTTTCTGAAAGATCTTGTGGGGAAAAAAATGTGTTATTTCTTTTTAAATGTTTGTTAGAGTTTTCCAGTGAAACCACCTGGACCTGGCATTTGTTTATTTTTTTGCTTGTTTGATTTTGGAATATTTTGAACTACAAATTTAGTCTGGTGAGTTTTGGTAGTTTGCAGCTTTTAAGGAATTGGTCTATTTCATCTAAGTTGTAGAATGTACATAGAATCATTTGTATTCCCTTATTGTTATTTAATATACAGTGTGTGTGTGATAAATGGGCAATAACATTGCATTTCCTTCTTTCATGTGCTTCGTATTAGTTTTGAAAAATTATGTTTCTAAGGTTATGATTTAACATCATTGTTTCAGATATAAAGTAGTAAATTATGAGAGCAACCATCATGTTGAAGGAATACAATGTTAGAGCAACAGTAATTTCTGGACTGCGTGCAGAGCAAACTACTAAGGAAATTGCGGACTTCAATTATATCCCTTTACGTACAGCTGACAACTTGAAGAAGGTGTATAATGCTGATCCTGATGTCATCACACCGACAAGGAAAACACATAAGGTATCCAAGGACCGCACAAATCCAGATATTGTACACAGAATCCAGGAAATCATCAATGAAGATCCAGGAAAGTCAATGTGTTCCACAGCAAGAGAACTGCAGGTGTCAGATGCAACAGGTCACAAGATTATTGCTGAAGATATCAGATACAGATTGTACATTCTTAAAAGAGGCCAGTTTATGACACAGCAGACAAAGGAAAGGTGCTTTGAAAAAGCAAAGAAACTGCTAACAACATTGAAAAATCCCAAAAAAAAAAAACCCTCTGATTTTCTTCTCCGATGAAAAGAATTTTCAGCAGGACCAAATAGTCAACAGAAGAAACAACAGTGATTAAGATTAATGAAGTTCCAATTGTCACAAAAATGAAATTTCCTGCTACAGCGATGGTGTTAGGTGTTGTCAGCAATGAAGGCAATATCATGACCACACATTTGTTTCCAAAAGGCTTGAAGGTGACTGCCGATGTTTACCCTGACGTGTTGAGAGAAGTAGTTGTACCATGGATGAAGCAAGTCGCAAATTGATGTCATTTTATCTTCCAACAAGATGGTGCACCAGCACATAACTCCAAAAAGGTGCAAGAATTTCTCAGTGTCAGTGTTCCTGAATTCTGGTCAAAGGAAATCTGACCACCTAGTTCACCAGATGCAAATCCTTTAGACTATTATGTATGTAGCATTTGTGAGAGAGAAGTTAATACACAGCCTCGTTCCAATAAAGAGGTTGTTAAAGCTAAGATTGAAAACATGATGATGTCCGTGGATAAAGAAAAATTCATTCAAGTATGCTCAAGATTCTAAAGTCGAATTGAGTCTATTATTGCAGCAAATGGAGACTTTTTGGAACAATTTATAAAATAATAACTATGTCTATGTATTTACATATAAGAATAAATTTATTTCAAAATATAACACTTCCACGGCATGTAATTTATTTTACTAAAATTTTGCCACTTTATCACATGCACCCTGTATATGGGGTCTGTAGTATTATCCACTTCATTAATGATATTAGTGCCTTAATTCTGATTTGTATCAATGTTACTGATATTTTCAAAGAACTAGCTTTTGGTTTCATTGATTATTCTCTCATTAATTCCTTCAAATATTTTTTCTGCACCACAGTATCTCTCCTCTCCTTCTGGTATTGAAATGACACAAATGTTCAGCCTTTAGGTGTTGTCCCACAAGTCCCTGAGGCTCTATTTACTTTTTCTCTCTGTTGTTCATATTGGATAATTCTGTTCATCTATCTTCAAGTTCACATATGTCATTTCTATTATGCCATTGATCATATCCAGAGAATTTTTTAACTACCATATTTTTCAGTTCTAACAATTACACTTCCTTTTTCTTTATATTTTTATTTTTGATGATATTTTGTATGTTTACATTCATTTCAACATTGTTTGCCCTCACTTGTTTGAACATGGCTGTTTTATTAAAGTCTTTGGCTGGTAATTTTAAGATCTGTGTTATCATGGGATCAGCATCTGTTGATTATCTTTTCCTTTTCAAGTTGCGATTTTCCTAATGTTTCCTATGCTGAGTTGTAATTTTGGATTGCAGCCTTTGCAATGATCTACAGATCTGCCCTGCACAGGCACCACCCAGTGGTTCATCTGAGCATCAGTCTACTCTACAGTTTAGTTCTCAAGGACAGTGGTATGATGCTTAGGATGAGATCCACGCCTGTGCAATTCAGAACTGACCACAGGAGTTCTTTCATAACTTTATGGATTTGCTTTTGGTTTTGCTTTCTTGAGCTCCCTCCTCTTTACAACCCACTTTCCAGTTCTCTGGCCAAAAAAGCTAGAACTTTAGTTTTTCCACTCTGCCAGGTGCTTCTCACCACTGTGTCTGCTTCTGGAGCCAATTGGTGAGAATAGGGAGAGAAACCAAAACAATTAAGAATTTATCTCCACATTCTTGGGGATCATAGCTTCTCTGATGCCTTCCCTCAAAGACCCAGGTGCCTATCTGGCCACCAAAATCACTCTACACTGCTACCAGTAGAATTTCCTGGGGGCTGAGCGGGGGAGAAAATGGGAAGTGGGGCACAACAGGTTCTTTGCCCTACTTGCTTCCTCTTAGAGGTTCTCTTTCTCACTCCATAGGCCAGAAGAATGGGCTTCTCTTGGAGCATCTTTTCTCTGCACCCAGGTGCACTCCTGGGTCTGGGGCTACTGTTGAGTCTAGTCTAAGTAGTGCCACTGGGGGAAGGGAATGGTAAACTCTCTGCCAACTTGATGATGCCTTCGATTCTAATCTTCCCCAATATTTCTTCTATCACTTACTTCAACATTCTCAACTAGTTGCCCCATGCATTCTTTCCAAGGTCTATGGTTGTATTTGGTGGGAGAGAAAAGGTGGAATATGCTTATTCAGTCTTGCCTGGATCTGGAAACTTTGAGCTTGCTTTTTGTTTTTCCTTTTTACTTAAGAATTACTTGTATAGTCAAAGGAAAGCTCTAAAACCAATTGTGTTTTGTTGTTCAAACATCTGTCATGAGATATGACACCCTTTCCTAGTAGCATCTGGATGAGAAGGTTTCCTCCTATTCCCACACAGGGACGCAGCTAACTGTGGAGGTCCACCCTCGAGATGCCATGCCCCAGATGCTCAAGAAGTTTCCCTTGGCTAAATGTACGTACGTATAGGACTGCTCAGGTGTGGAGGGCTGGCAGGGAGGATTGAGGGCAACTTAAAGGGCCAGACAGAGCCTCACCTGCACACCTCTGGGGTAAGGAGAGGAGTGACCTGGACCTACACCCTGGTAAGACGAAGGTAGGACAAGCTTTGTGCTGGGGGTTCTCTTTCTTCTCCATACCCAAAGATGTTCTTGAATGTCTACAATTAGGCGTGAGTAAACGAGGCATTTACTCATGATGAGTTTCATCATAAGACTGTTGCTGTTTTTAGATATCATTTATTGACTCTAAAAAGTAGCACATGCAGTGCTAAGTTTCGTACAGTCATTAACTTTTTAACCCTTTGACATATACCAGTAATATCCCCAGTTTTTACATCAGCAAAGTGAGGCTCAGCAAGGTCAAATAACTGCCAAGGTCGCCAGCTAGGAAGAGGGTCAGAACCCAGGTTCAACCAAGGCCTGTGCTCTTATCTACCCTACTTGGCTGGCCTCAGTGTGGTGCTCACACGCCCAGGCGCACCATGTCTCTTCCGCTCCCTTTTTGGTCTTCTCCCTGTATCTGTCCAGCTTGTGGCTAAAAGGAGCCTAGGGAAATGCCAGCCAAGGAACAGAGGCTGCGGAGCAGCCAAGGCTCAGATTCTCTGAGTCCGCTCAGGTGGGCCAAGGCAGATGCTCCAAGTCTGCCTGGTCCTACAGCCCTCAGCTGTCAGGGTCTCAGGAGAGCAGGCAGGTGTAGAGGATAGGCCCTGGCAATCAGCCAGCTGGGCTCACATCTCAACTCTGTGACCTTGAGCAAGTGGCTTAACCTCTTTTTTGGACTCATTTTCTCATCTATAAAAGGAGGAAAATGATTCAGCATCTCTCACAGGCTTCTTATGAAATTAAATGAGATTGTGAACGTAAAGTACCAGCCGGACATAGTAAGAACACCAAAAAATGCTGGCTTCTATTTTGAACCCCATTATTTTGCCAAAGAAGGAGGATGGAAGGAAAATGGAGGTACAAGAAAAGGCCCACCATTGCTCGGAATGGCCTATGTACCTGGCGTCCCCCACCCCCAGCTCCATCTGGTTCCATCAGAAACCCGCATCTTCTGACCTGCTTTCAGATGAGCAGGAAAACTTCCTCTCTCTTGTTGCCCATGGAGTCAAAGAACTATTGGTGACCATTCTGCCTTAATGGTCCTGGATTTGTAGGATTTGGTTGCCCTTAAACCTTCCCAGGGAATAACTTAATAATTGCTTGACTTTTCTGGGGTTCAGCTCTATACAAACCCGCTTGCCCCCACTTCCATGTGTGCCCATGGTCAGTTCCTGTCTGGGGTTACGTGGCATGAACTGGCTGGCACTCTCAGCATCCCTGGCTGCGTTCCAGGGTGGCAGGAGAACGAGGAGGGCAGGAGCAGCAGGCTCCAGGTGAGCCCACTGAATAATAGTGTTGCTGTCGGAGGAAATGCTGCCTCTGCGGTCAGGTTGCAGGTGTCTTTCTTGTCATCTGTCTCTGGTTCCCACTCCCTTTGCCCTGCCCCTCCCAGGAAGTCCAGTAGCCATTTGGTTGGGGGCGGGGAAATGGGAGCAAGAAAGCTCTGAGAAGGAGGGTGAAGAGAAGAGCCAGAAGCAAAGGCCACCACACAGAGACTTGTTTATGCTTGTGTTTCTCCTTCTTTTGAAGTGTCTCTACATTTTGACCCTTTGGGATATTATAGGTTTGCAAGGTGATAAAAACGGAAACACAAGACCCCGGCAGCCTGGAGGGAAAGATGTCCATGGTAAGTGGCAGGGTCTTCCCCAGGGCAGTTTTCTGAGACCGGAAATTGATTTAGCTTTATGGGGAACCTTCAGTCAATTGAAAATGGCTCCTTGGGTCGCTGGGATGAGAGTCTGGGGCCACTTCTGAGCTCAACAAGGGAAGAAAATGGTGATTGATTGGTAATGTCTGCCACGGACACAGAGGGAAAAGTGAATACCTCACAAACCAGAGGTGAGCCCAAAGCTAAAGCACAAACTCCACCAATAACAAGGCAGCCCATTATGGGAAACATATTAAAACAAGAACCTAGAATTGTGTTAACTTTAAATAGAACGACAATCACATGAATGGTCAGAGGCATGTAAATAGGCAGAGCAGTCCAACAGAAGAGACCCAGAATGGGGTGGTAGGCAACCTGGATTTGAATCCTGCTTTTATTTCTCATTCACTTTTCTTGGGCCTCAGTTTCCCCCTCCGAAGGCCAGATAGCATCTAAGGTTTGGCACTTCTTCCTTTCTTTTGCTTTAAAATTAGAATAATTTAGTTAATGCCACTGGTATTTTCAATTACTTGTGCAAAATTATATTTGGATTTATATAATCTGCTCAGAAGGTAAACTTAATGAGGCATAAATCATTATGGATAATTTCAATGCTCAGATATTGTAAAATAGAACCAAAAAAGGGTAAAAGCACGAATAAGGTTTTTGGTCCCATTTTAGAAATGCCATCTTTCTCCTAAATGGGGACAGGGAGACCTCATTTGCAGAGCTGTGCTGAGCAGAAATTGTTCAATGTGTAAGTTCCCTTCATATCCACTTAGGTCACCCTGATGGCCCTTGTCAGACAATGGCAGGAGCCAGATTTCAGGGAGGGTGGGAGAGGGCACTGAGGAGTGGAAAGCGCAGCAGGGCCTTGCCACCATGTCCCCGTGCCCTTCTGAGGGGCTGGCTGGGCCAGGGATGCACTTGGACCACATGGGACAGGGGTAGGGGCAGGGACTGGTGGTGATGTGAGTAATGGGAGACAAGAAGTCCCAGCACCAGCACCAGAGTGGTAACCACAGTGGTGCTGGGCTTCAAGGGCACTCTGATGTAAGATTGTGCAGACCAGCAGGATTTGAGGTGTGGGGCTCAGGAAACATCTTAGCCCTTTTAGAGGGAGCAGAAGAGGAAAGAAAATGCTAAGCTGCTGGATGAGGCCACAGCTTTGTGTGTGTGTTGGGGGGTGGGGAGGGGAGTGCACATCCTGCCCACCTGCCTACTGCACATCCTGTCCCGTCATAGGAGAGAAACAGTCCCGAGATCCTGGATGTCAGGGCACATGATCTGGCGAGAACCCTGCCAGAGTCTTGAGACCAAAAGGAACAAACCCCCTAGGGCGATGCTGCAGCGTGACAGCAGGGATCAAGAAAGTGGAGTGAAGTGGCCTTGGGAAGGTGCCAAATCCAGCCTGGTGTTGAGAAGGAAGAAGGCCTGGTCCCTAGTAGGAAGCGGCCTTGTAGCAGTTGAGAAATGCAGGATTCATGTGGCCTGCTCCTGACAGCTAATCATGAGAAGCTGCCTAACCGGCCAGCACAGCTTCTCATCCAGAGAGGGTTACGGAGCAGCTCAGGCCAGAGCTGGTGGAGACACCCCATCCTTACCTTCTCACCACACTTCTGGGGTTTGTAGTACCAGGGTACGAGGTGCTCACAGCCCTTGCAGGATGTGCGGGCAAATGCGCAGGGCACAGAGGCTTCATACCTATCCTCCTGCCCTCGCCTGCAGAGGATCCCCGTTCCACACCCTGCATGAGCAGAGTGACACTGACCTTGCAACATGATCTACCATCTCATTCGCCCTCCCAGGTACCCCGTAGCTGTGTGCCTGAGGCCCAGGGGATGAGTCCAGCACCCCCCAGTGAGGTGGAGGTTGGGCCTTGTGCCACCCCACTCGGTGTTTTCCCACATCACTCTACTCATCTGGGCCTGCTGCTGCCCTCTGGCGCCCCACCAGCATCCCTTACTCACCCAGCTAAGGTGGCTGGCTGAGAGTTGGGTGAGTCCATATGAGACAGTGGATTAATGGCCCCATCTTCTTCTCACCCTATCCCCCCACCCAGCTTGCCTGATTTTGGTCAGCTTGGCTCAGGGGGCTTTAATAAGAGGACCCTGCCAGAGCCCAGGCTGTCTTCTGGGCTAGGGGTTGGCTGCCCATCCATCAGTTGGTCTCACCACTGGTCATTTAGCCCTACCGCATCTGACTGGCTGTCCTGTGTCCAGGCTGTCTATGTGAAAGGCTGGACATACATGAGTGATTCTGGGGCATAGCCTTCCCACAGCACCTTGGGTGCCTGTTATCAGAATACTCAACTTTCTTGGGGTGCTGCAGGCTCCAGCTGACTGAGGGCAAGAGAAAAAGATAAACCCACCTCAACCTACACAGTCCCAGATGACCTGGCTCCATCACTGCCCTCTTCCCACACCCAGAATGCTCTGCAGCACCATGGCCATGGCACAGACCTCCATCCTTGAGCTCACCGGGGGCCCACAGCATTGCCTGGACACTTCCCACAGAATAGTCATTCCTAGAAAGGTTAGCAGGGCCCCAGCTGGTGCAGCTCAGTGGATTGAGTGCTGGCCTGAGAACCAAGGAGCCAGGGTCACCAGTTCAATTCCCAGTCAGGGCACACACCTAGATTGTGGGCCAAGTCCCCAGCTGGGGCATGCCAGAGGCCACACACTGTTGTTTCTCTCCTCTTTCTCCCTCCCTTCTCTCTCTAAAAAAAGTAAAATAAAATCTTCTTTTAAAAATGTTAGCAGGGATTCTGCAGAAAATTTAATGATGAGAAGGGAATTTCATCATCAATCTGTCTGGGGACTGCTGAGTTAATTGAAGTGAAACCAGTTTCTTTACTGATGGTTTCATAGGATCTGCAGATAGGCTTATGTTCCCTGTAAATCTCCAAGAGGGCCAAAGGAATTGCCATAGTCACCAAACCACTTTGACCAAGGACATTTTCTAGGAGATACAGCTGTTGGGAACAGAGTTTCCAGCTCTGAGAATCATGGTGAAGGTTAGGCAGTCACAGCTTCTCAGAAAGGCAGGCAGCCCTCATCAGCAGGTCCCTGGAGCTGACCAAGCTTCCCTGTGTTTCCAGCCTACCCCTGGGATCGCTCCAGCCTGAAATCCATGCCCCTGGACCTGCGGCAGTTCGAGAAACTGGACACCTATGCCTCACAGGTAGGAGAGCTGGACCGTCTGCCTACAGGTCCCCAATATGGCTTGAAGTTCTCCAGGCCAAGGTAGCACAGCCTTCCCCCCACCTCCCTGGAATTTATCCCGAGTCCCTTGGATGGATGACCCAGAGTGCCTTTTCACAGTGTATGGATGGAGGACAGAAGGCCCAAGGCAGCAGTCTCCTGCTCATCCCTCCCACCCCATCCATGACTCTGACACTCCCCTCAAAGGCTGCACACCCTACACCTGCCCCAGTGGCAGGCCCCTTTGGCCGACCCTATCCTGCCCTCTTCTTGCCCATTTGGGCATTACTACTACTGAGCTATGCCAGCCCCACCCCAGAAAAGAAAGGAACAAGAGAGTGGCGGAGGACCACAGATGCAGATGGACAGCTCCCACTGTGATCATAGTCAAGTTCATCCCTTGAGCACATAGGCTGCTAAGCTCTCACATCTCTGGGCCTGGGCATGTGTACCATGGGGGTGGAGAGGGGAAGCTGCAAGAGCAATACACCAGGGGCACTCTGAGGTCGTGGGAGCCAAGCAGGACACTTACCACAAAGTCTGAATAAAGGACCAAGGAACTGGACCTGTTGAGCCTCCTAGGCTGACAAACGGGAAGGTCATCTACAGGCTGCTGGCCAGGCGCAGAGAGCAGGAGCCCAGCTGAGGCCAGAGGCACAGCCTCAGAGAAGTGGATGGCAGAGCCAGAGCCAGCCAGGCCCAGGGAGGCCAGGGGTGGGGACCAGTGGACCAAAGCCACAGGACAGAAGTTCTGGGTTAAATCAGAAATCAGCCAGGCTGTAGAGTGGGCCTGCAATATATTCTAGGCCCTGGGAGAGGGACAAAGACAAGGACTGCAGAGTTGGACCTGGACCTAGAAGAAAAAGCAGCAGAGTGCAGCAGGGTGAGTGGGAGAAGGGAGACAGCAGAGGGACCCAGGGATCTCCTTGTGGTAAGAAAGTGGGTCCTGGAGCTCCAACGTGAGCAGTGGGACAGTCCAGGAGAGAATAGGTCAAGGAGTGTCCTAGTGTGGGGGCAAGGGACATGCGGGCAAGGATGGCATCCAGGTGCCCCAGCTTCTCTAGAAAGATTGGATAGGGTCAGGGCAACCCCAACTCTGACTCCTCCTGAGGGCTTCTCTGAGAAAACCTAATTTCTTTCTTTTTTTAATTGTGGCAAAATAGATATCACATAAAATCACCATTTTAATCATTTTTAAATGGCATTAATTACATTCACAATGTTGTACAACCACCCCCATTATGTACATCCAAAATCGGAAACTCTGTACCCATTAAGCAATAACTCCTCATTCCCCCTCCCCCAAGCCCCTGGTAACCTTTAATTTACTTACTGTCTCTATGAACTTAAACTCATTCTAGCTATTTCATATAACTGGAGTCATAAAGAATGTATCTTTTTATGGCTGGCTTATTTCACTCAGCATTGTGTTTTCAAAGTTCATTCATGTTATAACACGTATCAGAACTTCATTCCTTTTCATGGATGAATAATATTTCATTGTATGGATCTATCACATTTTATTTTACCATCTACCTGTGATGGACACTTGGGTTGTCTCTACCTTTTAGCTATTGTGAATAAGGCTGCAATGAACATTTGTGAACAAGTGTCCGTTTGAGTTTCTGCCTTCAGTCTTTCATGTATGTACCTAGGAGTGGAATTACTGGATCATACCGTAATTCTGTTTAACTTCTTGAGGAACCGACAAACTGTTTTCCACAACAGCTGCACCATTTTACAGTCCCACCAACAATGTGCAAGGTTCTTTCTCATTTCTCCACATTCTTACCAACACTTCTTGTCTATCTTTTTGACTATAGCCTTCCTAGTGGGTGTGAAGTGGTACCTCTTTGTGGTTTTCATTTACATTTCTCTAGTGACTAATGATGTTGGGTATCTTTTTATGTGCTTATTGGCCATTTATATATCTTATATATATATTCAAGTCCTTTGCCCATTTTAAAATTGGGTTGTTTTTGTTGCTGTTGAGTTATAAGAGTTCTTGATATATTCTGGATATTAAACCCATATCAGATATATGATTTGCAAATATTTTCTACCTTTTTATAATTACCTTTTCACTTTTTTAATAATGTCCCTTTTTTATTATTATAAAGCCCATTTAATTTATTTTTCTTTTATACCTTATTCTTTCATTATCATATCTAAGAGTACATTGCCAAATCCAAGTCCACAATGGTTTACTAACCCTGTGTTTTCTTCTGGGAATTTTTTAGTTTAAGTTCCTATGTTTAGGTCATTGGTCTTTTTTGAGTTAATTTTTTATATGGTGTGAGGTAGGACCCAGCTTTATTCTTTTGCATGTGGCTATCCAGTTGTTCAACAGCATTTGTTAAAGAGACTATTCTTTCCCCTACTGAATGGAGCTGCCACCCTTGTCAAAAGTAAGTTAGTCATAGATGGATTATGAATTTATTTCTGGACTCTCAAATTCTATTCCATTGATCTATATGACATCTTTATGTCAGTATCACACTATTTTGATTACTGTAACTTTGCTTATTGCAAAAGCTTATTGTTTTGAAACACAGAAATGTGAATTATCCAACTTGGTTATTTTTTCCAGAATTGTTTTGGCTATCCAGCCTCTTGCAATTCTATGAATTCAAGGATTGGCTTTTCCATTTCTGAAGAAAGAAAAACAAAAAAGAATGTTGGAATTTTAAAGATTCTGTTAAATCTGCAGATCGATTTGGATAGTACTGGCCATGACCAAAGGCTGCTACATCCACCCAGCCACACACTGACTGGGCTGGCACCAAAATCTACAAAGAAAAAATGTAGTGGTTCTGGGACCAGTGATAATCTGGTCAGCACTACCCACTGTGTCCAGCGCCCCTGCCCCATTAAGGGTTGCCATCCACCCAGCCTTTGTCCCTCTGGACCTCTCCTCCTCCTTCTTTGCCTGGAAGAAAGGCAGCACTGGCTGCAGGGGGCAGGGTCCTGGGCTCCCCACAGCCCCCGGCCAGGCCCTGACACAACACACCCCACCCCTCTCCAGGTGACAGTCAAGAGTGGCCTAGATGAGCTGATGGATGACCTGCTCCAGGAGGCCCACAGTGACCTGGAGAGGGTCCGTGCAATCTGGATCTGGATCTGCCACCACATAGGTAGGACTGCCTGGGGTGTTACTGGTTCTAGGACCCCTTGATGCCACTCCTTGCAGACCCCTGTTCCGAGGGCAATATCTCTGGGACTCACTCAATTACTAGTGATGAAAGATGGGACAGGGACTCCCAGATGGGCAGATTGAATAACCTAAGACTAACTAATCAAAGTAAAAGGCACCATGTGCCAACAGTCTCCATGATGGATGGGGAAGGGGGCCTCCTGTGGCCTCCTATCCACAGCCAGTGGCCAGATTTGAGGCCCTTCACCCAGTGGCCACCTTCCCTCAGTCCTGGCTTCCTGGTAAACCTGCTCCAGAGACATGAGAACCCAGGACAAAAGGTCATCTTCAAAAATGATGACCAGATGGGGAAGAGTCATAGCTGTCTGAAGAGTTACTGCAATGAGAGGTGGATTGAGGTAACGGTGACAGTGCCAGGAAAGGTAGGCTCCCCTCTCCCTGCTCCTGTTTCCACACTGGTGACTTCAGTCGCCAGCCTCAGCCCAGTCTCCAGGTTCTCAGAGCCACCTCAGGGAACCTAGGCCTGTGCAGCTACCTACAGCTCTCACAGGACCATCTTGGCAGTCTGACCAGGTCAAGCCAAGCCTATAGGTGGTGGCTAAGAAAATAATGGATGCTGCCCCCAGCAGTGGATGGAAGAACCAGACGGTGGGTGGATTTTAGTGTTTACCCTGCTCTCCTGACCTGCTACCACTGGGCTTCTCCTTTGTCTTCCCAAAGCAGCAGTTAAAAATGAGCAACATAGGATGAACTTACCTGACACAGGTAGGGGTGTGGCCACAGGCCTGTGGGGACCCTGCTCCCACTCCAACTGCAGCAGCTCAGCCTGGGCCTTAAGGGCAGAATATTTGGCAGGACTTTTTTTTTTTTTTTTTTTTAAGATTTTAGTTATTATTTCCAGAGAGAGAGGAAGGGAGAGAGGTGGAGAGGAAGAGAGACATTAATGTATGGTTGCCTTTCACCTGCCTCCAGCTACAACCTAGCTCTGGCTGGAGACCTGGCCCGCAACCTGGTTACGTGCCCTGGCTGGGAATCGAACCAGCCACCTTTGGGTTCTCAGGCCAGCGTCTATCCACTGTGACCCTAGCCAAAGCTGGCAGGACTTTTTTTACTGTGCATGCACAGGGGCACACATACCCACATCCTTTGTGCCCTTGGTTGCCACGGTGCCTGGGGCCGCAGGGCAGGCCTCAGGTTCTCTTGTTAGTGAAGTGACAGGCTGCAGGAGAGCAGGCTTCTCTCCTTGGGTGAGCTTTGACCGTAGCTTAGTGTGCCCCCGGTGGGTCAGCGTGAGGCCTTGGCTTTGAGGGTCGCAGCAGGGACAGGAGCAGCCTCAGAGGAAGGGCCTGCAGAGCTGGATGGTGGTGGGGACAAGTGAACAGAGCCCACCACCCCAGAGCTTCTTCCCAGGCCCCAGCTCCAAAGGCCGCCAAAAGCGCAACCAAGAGTAGGGGCCGTGCCACGAGCTCTAGGCCCCCTCCCTTCTAAGCACCTGCCTTGGAGGCCTCCAGGGCCTGATTCCTCACGGCCTCGTACTCTGCCCTCCAGAGTACGACATGGAGGCTGCCCAGGAGAAGGACCGCGAGGCCTTCACACCCAGCAACATCCTGCGGACCCAGAAGACCAACTGTGACGGCTACGCCTGGCTCTTTGAGAGAATGTGCAGGTACCGGAGGGGTCCTGCGCAAAGCAGGCAGTCCTGGGCCTGGCCGCCCCCACCCGCCCCTCCCCCCTTCCAAAGTGCTGTGCGCCTTCACCCACATACCAGCTCTGAAACCTGAGTTTGCAAACTCTGCTCTGGAAGCCAAGTGCGTCCTGAAAAGGTCAATTTCTCCAGTTTTAACACCAGCATAATTGACTTTGTACCATCTGCCGGGCTTCGCCATGCATTAACATAATGGCAGATGAATGCGCACAGATAATTTGGTTATAAAAGGCCCTTTTTCTACCTTCTCCCGTCTCTGTGCAGCTGAAGGTTAAAAGAATGGCAGAACAGAAGGACAGTGGCTGCTGACGCCAAGGGGACTGAGAAAGGCTTGTCCTTAAGTCAGGCATAGGGACCCGCTCGCAGGGCAAACAAAACACCTCCTACCCGAAAAGATGTGCCAGTTGGAAAAGCTGAATAACTAGGAAGTAGATCTCTTCAGAGCCCTGGGACTCCATTTTCGTTGCTCTGGGAGTGAGCACCTGGCCAGGTTGCCTGGTTGGTGACAGCAGCTGAGTGGCTGGTAAGGAAACCATTTGTGTTTGGAGTCATCATCGCTGGGTCTGGGTGACCTCGAGAGAGATTCAAGGCTGGGGAGCCCCGTTAACCTCCTCAGCTTCCTGTACTTGCTCTCTTTGTGTGTAGGATCATTCAGGCCATAACTATTTTCATCTGAATTTGCCAATTTGGAAACATTCAGGGTTTTTAAGTCATAGACTCTATCTTTCTCTATCCAGGACAAGCTTTCTATCATGGTATAAAAAGAGTGCCTGGTTTACAGCCAGAAAGACATCCCCAGTCCTCAGGTTACTGGTTTTTAATTTACCACTTACTAGTTTTGTTCCTTTTGGAAAGCAGTTAACCTCTCAGAGCCTCAGTTTCCCCATCTGGACACTGGGACTGTGTTGCCTATGGCAGGGCTGTAGAACTAAATGAGAACATGCAGCTTGGGGTTTGTCTTCCTGACTTTGGGATTGTTTTTTTAAGCTTCCTTGTCTTTCTTGAGTATTGAAGTGCCTTTGCTCTTGGAATTTTCCTACAGACCTGTATAGACCCCCAAAGACTTGGAAAATTGACACTTGCCTTGAGTGAAACTGTCAGCTCTTTGGACTGATCCAGATGATTAACAACACCATATTCTGGCCTGCAGCAGACCATTAAAACACATTCAACATTTTGCATCACTTAAAGTTAGGTTCCAACCTGGCACTTACCATGGGCAAGACGCCTCACATTACCCAGAATGTTTAACCATAGGTCACAATTCCTTGAATTCCTTTCGCTTTTGCTTTAAAGATCGGTAACCTCATCTATGCATCACTTCCCTAATTCCACTTACCTTTAAAATAACTGCCAAAGGCTTGGTAAATTCATTAGCTGATCCCTTAATAACTGAAGACATGTAATCCACACTTGCTGATTTATCCCTGCCTAGTTGTCAGAATGTTCTCCTAGCAAGAGTTGCACCCACACGGCCACCATTACCACTGCCAGGCCACTCTGCCTCCTGGCTGCGGCCTCATTACAGACTGATTTAATAAAGTAATTTGAGGGAGAATTCAGGTATTTTCACATCACTCATTTCCTCATCTTCTTTCCCAGGTAACTGATGTGAGGTTACTTGTTGATGCTATTGCTGTAACTGCTGGTCCAGTTTCTGACGTTCTCTATCACCTAGCATTAATGTCTCTCCTTTTGCCTTCATGGTCACAGCCTTAACGAATTCTGCTTAATTTCCCTTGCAAGGCCAAGCTTAATTCCCCAGATTCCTGCCACTGGGCCAGCCTTCAATACAGTCCCTGGCCCTGTTATCACAGCTCTAGCACCAGCTAGCAGATTTTCCAGAGACGTTTGATAAAGCCAGGAGCTGATTACCAGTTCGAGGCTTTGATGCTGAGAGCACTGGATGTCACCAATTGGCTGTCAGTCGGTTTTCCATCCACCCTTCAGCTGTCACAGGGAGCGAGTGCAGTGACAGGCTTTCTGCTTCGCATGATGTCCCCGACAGGCCCCAAACATCTCTTGTTTCCAAGGCCTCAAAGCTGGGGAGTAGCCTTCTCGGCTTCCTGAGAGAGAGAAATACACTGGATAACGTTCGATTAGCCCCCAATCTGACTTGGTCGTAGAAGGCCTCCAAAAGAGACATTTAAACTTCCCCGCCCGTATAGATACATGAAAGGGTAGTACTCATACATATGAATTACATCGCTATCACAAGCCACCCTTTCATTTAGCTCTGTATACCACCAATACACTTAAAGGTTAAACTATCCCTTAGTGTGCAAAAGGGCTGCTGCAAGACCAAGTCTCCCAACCTGGGCGTTAGGACAACTAAGTCCTGGTGCTATTTTGGCCACTGACTGGCTAGGTGTCCCCAGGCAAGTCAGCCTCTTCTCTGCACCTGAGTCCTCACCTGTCAGAGAGGAGGGCCCTGAGGTCACACCTCAGGAGGCCCCAAACAGGGCCTTCAAGAGAGGATTATTTCTGTGATTACATGTACTGACCTCACCATCAGGGTAATACAAGAACAGGGAAGCAGAGAGGGGAAATATAAAGACACTCCGAACGTACAAGAACCAAACACATACATGGGGAAACGCAAGTCACAGTTATTCTTGTCCTGACGCAGAGGGAAATCACAGTATCTTTTGGTCAGTTTAGAGTTTATCTTTACTGCACTAATACAATATTAACCTTCCTGAGAACCAACGTGTGGGGACCAGAAAGGCCCTAAGACTTGTAAATAGCATATGCTGGCCCAGGGACAGTTAGTCCTGGGCTTACAGGGAATGACATGTTTCCTCATTTCCCTACTTGAAATCGTAAGATACCTAAAAGGGAGCAGGCTCTGTTGCCTCTCCAGCAGCTACCATCCTTCCCTGTCCTCCAACCCTTTCCGCAGTGTGGCTCAGACCTGCTGGGCAAGGAGATGGAGCTGGCGAAGCCCACAATGGTCAGAGCCTGGGGGTGCACCCTGCTGAGGGCCTGGCAGGGTGAGGCTGAAGCAGCATGACACAGGTCCTATGGCGGGGCCTGGACCATCCCTGTACAAAATGACAGTTGCAGCCCAATCCTCCAGTTCCACAACTAACACCACTAACATTGCAGTTTTCAAGACCGTCAAGGGTAAAAGCCAGGATTTGCAGCCTGAGGCTATTAGATAAAACCCCCTTCGGTCATACTTTGGGCCCTAGTTCAGGTGGCCCAAGTGCTTTAGGAGGTGGAAATATTTCTTACTCTCTGCCCCTTTTTCAAATCTCTCCCAGCTCCCCAGCTCTCTGCAGCAAATTCCTCCTCCTTTACATTTCCCAGGGCTTTGTTCGTCACCAACATTTTAGTGACAGTTCACATATCTGCCCCTCTTCCAACTATAAGCATGTCTAGGACAGCCAATGAGCTTGATTTTTGGAAGTATTATATTTTATTATATTACAGTATTTATGGTATGATGTGATATGATACAATATGATGTAATTTCCTGGTATAGTGCTTTGCTCATAGTGTATACAGTCAGTGATCTTTTGATGGCCTGAAGTGGTTGTGGGTCACCCTGACTAGCTACCAGCACCTGGAATTACTAGTTCTTCAATTTTGCCTGAGAATTATGGGATATTAAAAATAATGCTTTACATTATGACTTCTTTGTCCAATTCATCTTGCACATTGCTGCCAGGTAGTAAAATATCCTCATAGCATAGTCAAGCACCGCAGAAGCTTATAGCTGAGTATATTTTCTCATCTTTACTCTGCCCCGGGCATTCCCCACAGCCCTCCCACCTCCTCCTCAGCCTGTCAGAGGAGAATCCAGCCCTAGAGATCATTTCATGCCGACTTTTCCTTTTGCCCGTGAGAAGCCTGCCAAGGTCACACTGGGAGTGATATGGGTCTGGGGGTAGAGCTGTGATCTCCTGGCTCAGCCCAGTGACCATGCACTCCAGCCCAGAGCGCCCCAGGAGTGAGAGCCCCCCCTGCCCAAGTGGGCAGCTTCTCAGGTCTTATCTTCACTTCCTCCCCTCCCGTGGGAGGGTATCCTCCTCCCCCCCCGCCACACAGCCTGAGGATTATGCTTCACCTAGAAGGACACTCGGGCTGCGTTTGACCTGGCCGTGCTGCCCACATCAGCGCTGGCTCCACGTCCCTGTAGAGCTGCTCCCTCCTTCCCTGGCTCCAGGTTTTGGAGCGGAGGACGCGCTTCAGTGGGCAGCAGGGCCAGAGGTGCTGGGCTCCCCCAGGGCAGCAGACAGCAAAACGGGCCATGCTTCCCTACCTCGTGCTGGCTATTGATCTGCACAGACATTCTGGGCAAGAAAGGGAAATAACTCACCAAAGAAAGTAATTTCAAGTAGTATTTATGAATTTTTCCCAACCCCAAAAGTAACACATAATCATTATTGAAAAATTAGGAAATATAGAGAAGTTCAAAGAAGAACATTTAAGTCACCCATGATCCTATTACCAAGAGACCAGGTGACTTGCACTGCCCCCCTTTTCCTCCCCCTGTGTCTCTCATCCCCCACTATTCTCTCTCTCTCTCTCTCTCTCTCTCACACACACGCACACGCACACGCACACACACACACACACACACACAGAGGCAATGGGCTGACGGCAGTTTTATAGGCTCTTGTCCATTAGCATTGCTTCAGGAGCATTTCTTTTCTCACTAAATACTTTTCACAACATTTCTTCTCACACTGAGTATACGGAGCCCTCCTGTTGAGGCCCAACCTCTACTTCCCCCCACCCCCGACCCCTGGCTTTGCTTTTGATCCTTTCCTCTTGCTGTCCAAGACCCTGAAGTGGTCAGATCTCCTCATCCTGAGAACAAAGCCCCTCCACCCTGCATCTCCCCAGCCCCTTTCCCCGATCGACCGATTGACCTAAGTGTTACAGCAAAAGGAGGCAGGGCTTCTCCAGGTGTGTCTGTTCTGCTTTCTCTCCCACTATCCGTCCCCACCCCCACCCCCACCCCACCCCACCCCACCCCCAGCTCACCCTGCCTCCCCTTGCCTCCTCCAGCCTCTGCATCTAGACTGCAGGATCCAGTTTCTCTTGCTTTCTGCTCCAATCTCCCTCGTGCTTCCAAAATCCTTCCCACAGGGCCCAGCTGGTCATCTGTTCCCTCAGACAGCCTGGAAGGCCTGGACCTCCTTTTGTGAGGCTGCAGGCGGAAGTTCAGGGAGGGGGGTGAGGGGTGGGCTATGGAACAGCCAAGCCCATCAAGGGCCTCAGGAGAGTGGCCCGTGCCCTGCAGGGAGGGAAATTCAGGGGGACGAGGGTGATGAACCAGGTCATCGGTGCATGTGAAGAGCCCCCAGCAGGTGCAGTGTGGTAACCTGCAGGCCCCACGTCTCACCTCAGTAAGGGATGTAATACACTATAGATAAGTAATACATAATCCAATATTCCGCTCATTGTTCATTAAACATTCATGTTTAGAAGGAAAACCTCCCCATTCTCATAGTGCCTATATGGCCCTTTCAGCCCAGTACCTGAGAGGCTCCATAGCGCCCTTGCTTTAGAGCAACTGAGGCTGCAGACCTGGTCCACAGAAGGACCCCTGCTGCCACGGCCCCCTCTCTGACCCAGGCCTGGTGACCCCCGCAGTGCAGAATCAGTTCATCTGAGCGGAGCTCGGGTCAGTGTTGTGTGCTCCAAGGAGCCCCATCTGAGGGGCTACCATGCATACCCTGGATAGCGTAGACTTGTGTACTTATTATACCCACCTTCCACAAGGAAAAGGAAAACTCCCTGAAAGGGGAAATTATTTTTCTAATTCACACAAAGGCTCCAGAAGGGCTAGCACAGGGCGTTCATTCAGCCAGGCTAACAGTCCAGCCCTTGGCTGCCACTGGGGGCGAGGGTATTGAAGAGGACGGGCCAGCCAACCATCGCAGGACTCCCAGGGCTCTTGGTTGGCCTTGGAGTGGTGCCCACCGCTCAGACCTGGGCCTCAGGATTTCAGCTACAAACACTCAGCTTGTAGCTTGCCAGGGGTTTCTGTGGTTCCTAGATGTGGCCGGCACTCATCCCCCATTTTCCAGGCCCCAGAAATTGTTGCCAGCTTCGTTGTGAGGTTTCAGGTAATGCACAGCCAAAGGGATCCAGGAGTTCAGAAAAGACTGATAAGTGTTCCACATCGCAACGGACAACTAGGGGGACTCTAAAACTGTGGCCAAGGCAAGCAGTCAGAAAATGACCTTAGTGCACGGTTGTGGCCCTGGCTGTCAGACAAGAACAACCCTGGCAGGGGGCCTGTCCGCCTGAGTCAGGGCTGCAGACACAGGCTGGCCTGCCCCAGGGATCCCCCCGCAGAGGTCCTTGGGCAGGATAATGCCTGGGGAGTAGCACTTAGCTCTCTTCTGCACCCTCCCTTCTAGCACACACCATCCTGACACCCCACCCATGTCACCTGGACCTCACTTCTCAGTCATGCCAGTCATGCACATGTTTAGAGCAGCTCTGGTTCCTCAAGAATGTTGCCAGTTCCCTGGTTTCCATGTCTTTGAGGTGATCCTCACTGTCCCACTCATTGTCTCCCTGAAGAGCGGCCTTCGAACACAAAGGCAGGCTCTGGGGAGAGACCTTGTACTCCTGAGGGAGGAACAAGCAGCAGGACCAGCTGGCTCTGTGTCCCTGTCCTCCTGTCCTGGAGATAAAAGCCCTTGAGCTGTATATACATGGCTCTGTGAGAGGTAAGAAAAAGAGAGGACTCATGGCCAGCAGATAGCCCTGAGGCCTGGGGCTACTGACAGACAGGCTTGGGGGTGGGCCGCCCAGCGGGAGCCACTTCTTAGACACCCCTGTCCCGCCCCAGAATCGCTGGAGTGCCGTGTATGACTGTGCCTGGCTACTCCAAGGGCTTTGGCTACCAGACGGGGCAGAGCTTCTCTGGAGAGTTTGACCATGCCTGGAACGCTGTGTACCTGGAAGGAAGATGGCACCTGCTGGACAGCACCTGGGGCAGCGGCCTGGTGGACACTACCACCTCCAAATTCACCTTCCTGTAAGTGCTGGGTGTCTGGTCAGTGGAAACGGGGGAGATCCAAGGTTGAAGGAGGTGGCAGGAGGAAAGGAGAGCCAGGAGGCCTTGGCCTGATGCTGGCCACCCCCACTCTTCCTTGGGCTCCCAAGTGATCTAGCTGCAGGCCAATTACGAGGACTCAGAACTCCTTGTCAACTCACCCTCCACCGGCTCCCTACTTGTCCCTCCCCACAAGCGCTAACTGCCTCCTGCAATTGCCTGAGGACCACAGAAGGAGAAAGACAAGGCTGAGAACCTTCTTTAACTACCCATGGGTTCCCTGCAAGCTTTGGGCCCATGGACTGTATCATGATTCACAGATAGCAGAACCCCTCCCACTGCTTCCCCCAGACACGGAGGTTCCACCCCTGCTCTCTGGGCTGAATGCAGCCTTCTCACCTCTCTACGGAAGGGGTTAGGATTTTGTAGGAAGTGGGGTGCTGTTGGTGTGCAGAGTCACTGAGCCACCCTGGGGACAGGGGGCTGGAGCATGACTATCCTCCAAGGCTCTGGCCAACCCTGGTCTTAAGCTAAGATCCTGCCATTCATTGTGGATTCTGATGTCTGTCTGCAGCTCAGAGCCATCAGAAAAGTGAGCATTGTCTCCATTGTTTTCTGTTTAACTCCTGACAGCCGCCCACACAGGAGAAATATAGGCACCCGCACACCCATGCAGGCCTGAGTGCTCATTTATATGCCTCCTGGCCTCTGTCAGCTCCAGGCGCTGCCCCTTTAAAGGGCCAAGTAAAGCATCCAGATGCCCATCACAGATGACTCTCACCCAGATGGAATCATGGGGATCATCTTCTTCATCCCTATCACTGACCCCAGAGAGCCACATCTGGTTGACCCTAGGCGCCGCAGAAGGACCTGTACCTGCGCCACAGCTTGGGCAAGGAGACTAGTGCGGGCAATGGAGCAATGGAGCGGGACCACCAAGGACTTTCCCCCTGCCTCCACTCCGCTGCCTGGCACCTGGTCCAGGGGTCACAACTTCCACTCCCTTCACGTCTCTGGCTTTGAGGGCAGCGGAGCTCATTCTCCTCTGGGCAGGGTTGTGGGTTGTGGCCTTCTCTTAGAAGGGGCCTCAGATCCTGCCTCGGCTCCTGTTTCTGGAAGTAGACACTGAGGGGTAGTCCTTAGTGCCCCTATCAGGATGAAAGATGGTGCCTCTTCCCCTTCAGGGCGTTGGTGGGCCCCCTTCTGTGGGTGTGTCAGCCAAATGCAGGTGCCGCCTCCCCCTCCGTGAGGCTGGCGCCGCTGCCCCGCGGGCTGCTGACCGGCTCTTCCTCTGCCCTAGCTACAACGAGTTCTACTTCCTGACCCACCCCGCCCTGTTCATCGAGGACCACTTCCCTGACAACAAGAACTGGCAACTGCTTAAACCCCCTCAATCGCTGAGGCAGTTCGAGAACAACATGTATCACAAGAGTGAATTCTACAACAAGGGGATGCTGAGTGCCCGCCCGGAGACTCCGGTGATCAGAACAGGTAACCCCGGGCAGGTGGCTGGTGCGGCCCGGGGACGGGGCAGCCTGCTCCGTGCCTCCAGGTGCCAGGGCCCATGAGCTCAGTGTAAGCCGCATGTGGGGGGTCATGCGGGGAGTGGGGGGCTACTGAGATAGCCAAGGCTGTCAAGCCCATCTGTCTCACTTGCGTGAACCAAGAAGGGGGTGTGGAGGGTGCCAGTGGGTTTTCCTCCCCCAAGGGCTGTGCTCACAGCCCAGCCTGTCAGAGCTGAGCCCCCCAAGCTGGCTGAGCCTCACTCAGATCACCCAACACACAAGGACCCCTCAGCCCCGGCCGCACACCTCCCAGCTCAGGTGCCCACCAGAAGCTGACGGCCCTGCTGTGCCCTCTTCCCAAACTCCCAGCAGCGAGCTTGTGTTGGCCCAGATGAGTCAGTGTGCGTGTCAATGGTCCAGACAGATAGCTGGGGAGAGGCGGGGGTCTCCCAGGATCAAGGGTAGGAAAGGCATTCTTAGGGAGGTGGTCGCTGAGCTGGGCCTGGAGAGCTGAAGCAGAGCAGGAATGGTGGTACAGACATCATCCGGGAACCTCTGAGCTCAAGCACCCTGAGTCTGGGGGCAGCAAAGGCTCCTCAGGGCCCTGGGTGGCTGTTGGCTCTCCCGGCCCCTGCTCCACCTCCCTCGGTCCTGGGGACAGGATCCAGCCTTTTCCGGTCAGTTTCCCTGGGCCAGGGCAGTACAAGGTCCCAAGCTGAGCTGTTTCCAGGGCTGGCCTGGAGTAACACTCACTCCCCAGCTCCCCTTCTCCCCATGGGGTCACCTTGGCAGCCAGCTAGATGTGTCCGCACACTCTGAGGCATGTGGGAAGGCCAGCCCTAGGGGTGCAGAACTGTGCCCAGCCGCGTCACAGGGCTGCCTCCAGAGGACTGTGTTAGGCACTTCTGCGGCCCTGCTGCCTAATCCTGGGCTGGGCACATGGCTGGGCAAGCCACAGGTCTCAGAACAGCTTGGTCAGTGCTCCCCAAGACGTCAGCAAAGGACTACCTGCCTGTCCCTTCCCTCTCTGCTACCATGGGCCTGTGTGCTCTCAGGAGACCAGGCCTGAACTCACGTACATGGCAGCGCAGGTCGGCCCGTGGTTGGGCCCAGAGCCTGTGGGTAGTTCCAGCTGCCTCATCCCTTCTTCCTCACAACGGCTTCCTTAGCCAGGCTGATTTCTGGCATACTTGGTTTAAACTACAAATACCTGGCGGCTCCTGCTGTTATAATAGCTGCATGAAGTCGCTCACTCGCTTGGAGAACGAATGCCTTTCCCGAGCTTGAGGCAGAGTGGCCCTGGCTGCCTTCCCTGGAGGGAGCCTGTGGTCTGCGGTGGCCACAGGGGAGAATGCACCAGGGGCAGCACTGCCTCCTCGGTGCCCTGCTAGTACCCAGCTAATACTAATGCCACGGAGTGGAACTTGCCTTTTCAAGCAACATAGAGATGTAAACACTGGGTGCTTTAATAGATGGTAATCCGAAATTTGATTCCGTATTCGTGATGATTATTTAAAAACTATCTCTTGGTTGGAGCTACTTATATTAAGAGTAGGGTTGGGAAGGAAGCAGAAGAGGGAAGCTGAGGTACACAAATTCAGGGAAGGAAGAGGACACAGGACAGAGCGGGTGGAAAGCCCCTGAGAGCAGAGAGCAGGGGAGAGCAAAAAAGGGGTGAGGGGAGTTTGAGGGGAAAGGGTGCAAAAGACATTACAGGCTCCTACATCCCCAAGGGTCCCCAGCCCTTCATTTCAAGTCGTTCCTGCCATACCACTCACCTTTGCCAAGAACCCTCTGGGCAGGGCACTGGGACAAGACAAGCAAGGAGATAGGTGGGCCCTTCACCACCATGCCTATGCCCAGCTAGGACAGACATTATACAAACAAATTCATACCCTGGCCGGTGTGGCTCAGTGGCTTGAGTACTGGCCTACCAACCAAAAGGTCACTGGTTTGCTTCCCAGTCAGGACATATGACCGGGTTCTGTGCCAGGTTCCCAGTTGGGGGCGTGCGAGAGGCAATCAATTGATGTTTTCATCCCATCCCCTCTCTCTAAAAATAAATAAATCAAAATCCTTAAAAAAAACATGACGTCAGTGCTAAGTTCCCTGAAAGGGACCCAGGGCAGGAGAGAGGCCTCCGGGTCACTCTGCCTCATCTGAGGAGTCTGGAAACGCTTCTTTGCAGTCAGGTCTTATCCAGGTTTGGGGGAAATGGTGGAGGAGAAGAGCAGGTGAGTGGGTCCTGGGGTGTGAATGAGGAGTACACCTGGAGGATGTGAGAGAACGCCCTGTGGCCCCCCAAGAAGGAGGCCCCTGAGCTGACACTGCTGGAGGGGACAGGCTTCTCCAATGGTCTCATTAGGTGGTGACCACAGAAATGAGCCCAGGAGTGGCAGGGAAGATGCATTCCCAGGAGCCCTCAGGCTTCCGGGCATAGGCACTGGATGGTGTTTCACGCGTCAAACATGAATTGCATGAGCCCCTCACAACCATCTCAGATGTCAGGTGGAACAGGACACAGGCCAGGAGCAGTTGAGAGCAGATAGTTTAGAAGAGGAAGTGAGGGGAGAGGGTTTCAACTGAAAGAAGGTAACAGGTCTATTATTCTTGGTCACTTTCTTTGGAGGTTACCTTGGGACAGATGTCCCACAGATGTTGACAGCCATGGACAAAGAGTGTCAACAAAGAAAATAGTAGGAAAGCACCAAGAACCCCATAATTAGTGTACGGAAAGGGAAGCAATGACAGCAGAGATCTGGTGGCAGTCATAGGGACGAGAAGAGGGCCAGGCTGAAAAGGATGGCTGCTGAAGGGAAAGGAGGTGACTTCCCAGAAGGGCATGGCCCACAGACCAGGTTCTCCAAGAAAGTCACTGGAGACTTTGGAGAGTGGAGACAGAGGCTAGATTTCAGGCAGCCAAACCGGTAGAGAGGAAGTGCAGCGGGGACAGGTTTGGGAGTCAAGGCAGGTGAGGACTTGGCAGTCCCTGAGAGGCAGGGAAGTTTTCCAGATGGAGGAGGCCCCTGAGGAAGGCAGAGGGGAGGCAGCCAGTGAGCTCCCATCCCTGTCCTGCTGCCTGCACGGGAGCCTCGTTCCTAAGCTTGGAGCTGGCACCAAATGCAGTATCTGCGCAGCCTGGGGTCGGGGAGCCCCATGGCAGATCCAGCGGGAAGTCTTGGGGCTCCAGTCTTAGAGCCTGGCAGAGGAATGCTTAGGGGCTGCAAAGAGCAGAGAACTGGCCACCTATCTGTGAAAAACCTCACCAGGATGGAGAAGGACAAAACTGCAGGTTAAGGGGAAAGGTAGTGGCAGGGCAATGCACTGCACCCACTGACTCCACAGACATGGCTAAGACGTGCCCCTGAGGGAAGCAAGGCAGTCAGCCCCACCATTTCAGCATAGTTGCTGGGAGTGAAGCCATTCGAAACAATTGTTTTGTTTTGTTTTGTTTTAGTTTTTAAAGATTTTATTCATTATTTTCAGAGAGAAGGGCAGGGAGGAAGGAAGAAAGGGAGAGAAACATCAATGTATGGTTGCCTTTCACCTGCCTCCAGATGGGGACCTGGCTGGAGTCCTGGCTTGCAACCTGGTTGTGTGTCCTGGCTGGGAATTGAACCAGTGACCTTTAGGTTCAAAGGCCAGAGCCTTATTCACTGTGCCACCAGCCAGGGCCGAGTTCTAAACAATTTTTAAGGTAACGTGTGGACATGACAGCTGTTGACACTAGAATGAGCAGAGCTGGAGGAGCAGCATGAAAGCCAGACTCAAACCTTGGAGGAGGTGGCTGAAAGGTGGCTTTCTAACCAGGGCCCAGACCCGGGCCCTCAGTGCTCCTGGGCTCCCTCCCCTGCTCTGGGATCAGGCTGGGCCCCCATGCAGCCTTCATCTAATGTGAATCAAATGAGCAAGGTGAACCAGTACAGCCAGGGGCAGATTTTTTCTTGAGACCCCAGCTTTGAACTCCCTCAAGAAGAACCACCTCAAGGGCATAAAGGGGCATTCCAGCCGTGTGCTGCAGCTGGCTGATGTCCTGTGTGGTAATGTCACATTGGCTGCTTAAAATCAATCGTGGTGAAAGCATTGATACCATAGAAATGGGCAAAGGCTACAAGTCAGGGCGTTTCCACCCAGAGCCAGTTGTTCATGAGTTACCAGCACATCCTCACAGGCTGACCCCACTTCACCCGCCCTCGGCTTTCTCCCCACAGTGAACGGAAAGGCCACGATCACCATGGAGAGCTGCGCCCCAACGCAGTTCATGTTCATGCTCAATGGCAAACAGGAGCACGGGCTGCTGAGCCTGCAGGAGAACGGGATGAAGCTGGAGGTCTACCCTCCGACCATGGGCACCCACAAGCTGCAGATCTTCGCCAAAGGCCACTCTGACATCTACAGCTCGGTGCTGGAGTACACGCTCAAGTGCAACTATGTGGACTCGGGTGTCCGGCTGCCAGCTGAGCTACACCAGCCCGTGGGCCCCAGCTGGTTCTCGGAGCAGATGGGCATCCTGAAGCCGTCCCACCCCGACCCCATCATCCATACCAGCGATGGGCGCTGCTCCATCAGCTTCGGCCTGCAGGAGGGCATCAGCGTCCTGGCTTCCCTGCATGGGGACGATGGCCCCATCACCGAGGAGACACAGCGGCGCTACATCTTCCAGCTGCATCGGGAGAAGCGGATGGAGCTGAAAGTGCAGCTGCCCCATGCCGGCAAGTTTGCCCTCAAGATCTTCGTCAAGAAGAGGCAGGAACCAGGCAACTATGTCTTCGTCTTCAACTATCTCCTGTGCTGCAGCAACACCAAGGTGAACTGGCCCATGTTCCCCGAGAGCTTTGGCAACTGGGGGCAGGACAATGAGCTGCTGGAGCCTCTGTCGGGTGTGCTTCCTGCCAACAGGAATGTCCCATTCAAGTTGAAGCTGCACGGGGTCGCCAAAGCCCTGGTGAAGGGGCAGGACACGTGGCCCCTGACCCTGAACGGTGAAGGCTACTGGGAGGGCAGCTGCAGCACAGCTGGCTGCCAAGAAGTCTATGTCATGGTGCTGGAGAATGCCAACCACAACTTCTATTCCTACATCCTGAAATACAAAGTGAACGACCAGTGAGGCAGCAAGGTTCCCGAGGGAAGCGCAGAGAGCCCTGGACACCAAGGAGTCTGCATGAAATCACTTCTAGGCCTCTGCCTCCATCTCCCTGCTCCATCGCAAGAGCTGTGACGCTTGCAATCTGATGGCTTCACTCAGCTATGGCGATGGCCAAGGGGACAGAGGCAAAGGCCCTTTAGAAGAAAAAGGTGCTATGTAAATTCAAGGTATTGTAAACTGTACACCCCTGCCCAGATGCCCCCTTCTCGTATTAATACTGTTGTTGTTGCTGTTGTCAAAGACTTGATGTGGGAAACCAGGGTGTTGCCCGGGGTGAGAGCTCTCTGAGTGATGGTGAGATCATGAATTCTCCCCTGGGCCCCAGAGGGGCATGATTCACAAGGCTGAGTCATCTTGAACCAAAGAGCCCCTTTCCCAGGAGCATTACAGTGTTTCTCACCCACCCTTGCATCCCAGGGCAGGTTGGACTATCATTTTTTCCCCCAAACCTGCCTTCTGCATTCCTGCTGCCTCTCTATTAGATGCTTCTTGCTTTCTGACAGCCTCAGGAGGAAAGGTGTGGAGAGGAAGCTGGCACTCAACCCCTCGCGCTGGCTGGAGGCTGGTGTATCCCCCAATCCTTGCACATACTGGAAACGTGGCAACAGAGAAATGACAAGGAGATACAACGCAAAGAAAAGCCAGTGCCCACTCTCGAGTGTCCTGGGAGGGGACACCAATGCGGTCTTGCACCCTGAGTCTGATTCTGCTCTCAGAGGAATCTGTGGGACAATTGCTTCAGTTGGGGGTGACCTTCTAGGTCCTCTCCAAGCCTGCACCCTGCCCAGGGAGCCTCAAGAGGCCTGCCAGCACCTGCGAACCCTGCTGATAACCCTAAATACAGACCTGGGCAGGGAGGCCAGGTGCGGGAGAAGTGCAGCACTGCTGTGCAGGGAGACTCCCACATAATAGGGCTTCCCAGGCCCCCAGGAGTCCCCCACCCCCAGCAAAGCCACAGCTGGGGGGACCTCAGCCTGCCCTGGGAGCAGCTATTGTGCTTGTCCCTATGCCATCACCCTTCCTCCTTTACTCTGACAAGAGAGACCCTTGGGGTTCCACCTTTTGTGGGGACTTTCCAGAGCCCCCAGCTTGCTCAGGATGGAAAAGCCTCAACTGCCCAGCTGGCCCTAGGCAGCACCTGGGGCAGGCATTGCCATGGCAACCATGGAAAGGCTAGCTCCCGCAAGGGCTGTGGAGTGGGGACGATGGAGGAGGCCACGCATGGCCCACACAGTTCCATCCTGGCACATGGAGACACTGGAGGTGGTCCTTGCTGACTTCCTGGCTGCTCCAACTTTGGGGCTCCTGCCTATCTCAGCCCCCAAACCCCCAAGAGCCAGCCCCACCTCAGCCACAGCCAGGGTCCACCTGGGATCCTCACAGCCTCCTCTGCCTTCATGCTCATGGTTATGTATTTAACCAATGTTTGTGGGGCACTTAATAAGCACCAGGCACTGTGCTGCAGGCTGTGGCTACAGAGGGAACAAAGAAGGCCCTGCCCCTGCATCACAGAGCTCCCGGTGGATGGCAGCAGCCTCCTTACCCAGGCCTGTCCAAAGTTCCATCATGCTCCTGCCCCCCCCCCCCCCCCCCCCCCCCCCCCCCCCCCCCCCCCCCCCCCCCCCCCCCCCCGCAAGGACCCCACTGCCACCCAGCAGGGACCTGGCCCAGAGCAGTGTTACAGCAGTGCCCATCCCACGCCAGGCTGGGGCCCAGAACCCGTGCCCCCACGGTGGGGCTGAGCTGCCCTGGCCTGTGTCCAGTGCCTTTGGCTGGCTTTACCACCCAAGCATTCAGCACCCTGCCACTCGCCTGTAAGATGCACAAAGGCCCCAGAGAAGGAACCGCTGTGCACCACAACAGGGAAACAAGGGGAGTTTGCACACCCTGAAAGCAGCCTTTTCTCACACCTTTGATTTCATGAGCTGAAAGAAATGTGCTGTCTCATCAAAATAGTTAAGTGCCTTCAATGACTCATGTCATTCACTGGACTCAGAGCTGGCTGCCTTTGGCAGAGAAGGACACTCATCTTTTAAAAGACAATATGCTTAATATATTCTGGAGCATGCAAAGGATGCCACCCAGCAAAACAGGAGCTGCCGGAGAACCGGGCACAGAGGCCCAGCCTCTCAAAGTGCCTGCGGAGCCACCCCCTTGGTCAAGACAGCTGTAGACACGGAAAATCACCTGCAGTTCTTTCCACTGAAGTAAAAATACATGAAATGAAATACCATATTTATGAATTTTTACACGCCTGCTGCTCAGGGTAGAATTTGGGGTTGCATTTTGAATCTTTTATTTAAATCCCCATCTTTGTTTCCTGGTCCACTTGAATCCCAGCGGCCGGTGGAATGGCACGGGCGCCCCCTGGTGCCCGTGTGCGGAGCTGCCGTCGCTGCGCACCTCCGTGAAGCTGAACCGATGGCCAGGGTCTTTGCACAGAATTTGAAGGAAAAAAATATGCTGCTGAGATGTTTATCTTAAATTCACTTGGTGCTCTCTCGTGGCTTCTCAGTGCTCTCTCGTGTGTACACCGAGAACAACATGTTGCCACGCACAAGCTGTGAAGTGAGCCTGGGGGACTGCCCGGCGAGAAAACTTGGAATGTGATAGGGTTGGGGCGTGCTTGATCCGGAACACTGGGCCTAGGACTGGCTGGGACAGTTCGGACCACACTCGTTACTATGCCAGTGAAGGACGGAAGCTGACCGAACTCAGAGGCATGTCCTGGATGGCCAGCCCTCAGGCCACAGGCGGAAAGGTTTAGAGGGTTCCGAAGGGAGGGAGCGTGCAGAAGCCAATGGGCTACAACCACAACTGCCCTGAACTTCTTTGCAGCTTTGATTGGGGAGTGGCACCAGCTCAGCCGGACTCCGTTTTCAGTCCGGTCATAAACCTGGTGAGTTCCCCATATGTTACCTTGTCCCACCAGAACAAACTGCACACACAGCCTGCTGAGATTAAAGGGAAATAAATAGAATAACTGAAGCATGAAGGATTTAGGCTAGACATAAAGAACTGTTTTCTGTTGTTAAGCAGGAGGGACAAGTTGCCGAGAAAGTTTTGTGAAATCTTCTCAAAGGACTTGGAAAGTGGAAAAGTTTTCCCAGTGGTCTGAGGTTTTAGAAGCCACTAACTGCAAGGACTGGGCTCTCTCCAAACCAGTTCTTCTTGGAACACACTTGATCACCTGTGGCAAACACCAGGCCAACGGTACTGCCTGCCACGCACGGCCTTTGCTAGTGGCAGTGTTCCGAGGTGGCGTGCATGTGTCACCCATCAGTTTATCTGCGTTCTATCATTGCTTTTCCTTTGGAACGAGCAGCTGCAAGTCTGAAGAGGTGATTACTTTTCATAACGTGTGCATTGAGTTGTGTGGGCCAGTGGCTGTTGGATATGCTTTTCCCACATTGTTGCGGGTGTTGTTTTTCAATAAAATTTATATTCATTTTTATCCAACAATGTAATTATCAATCCATTCTTATCACTGCTCTCACAAGGGTAAAAAAAAAAAAAAAAAAAACCCACAGGAAGAAACATTTTATGTTCAAAGGAAGCCCTTGGTGGGAGGGCAGGGTGGGGATCAATGTCCCAGCCATTTGAATGTAATGGAGAGATGCAAATAGAAGGTCGGGCAAATCGCTATTACACATTAAAGAAAACATAATTAGGTTAGCTCCAGCCCTGTTCTGGCTCACAGGCCTTTGAAGAACATAAGGCAGTGTTTCTTTCACTGAAGCTTGTTTAACTTGAAAATGTTAAAGTCCATCCTAATTTCTGTTTTTAGTGGGAGGAAAAAATATCTACACAAAATGCCTATCACCATACTTTTCTTATTGGTTTGGGTATGTAAATATATATTTCTTGATATTCATATACATGCAGAAACTTTCCAGCAGGCTTCCTAAACAGATTATTCATAAATTGGACATTTAGGGAAATATAGAAAAATGAAAATCTAAACACCTCTAGGGAGCTGCTGTAACCATGGAGACCATTGTCATAGCTGGGATGTGAAGGACAGAAAGAATTTGTGTTCCCAAATCCAGCCCTGTCTCGGCCCTCACTGCTAGATCCACACTTCTCCTTAGGAACAGGGCCCACAGGCAGACCATGTGTTTAACAGCGTGTTTAGGGAAGTCAGAAGAAACAGTCTTCCACAGAATAAAAGGAGGAACTCTTGCATTATTAGAAGAGTCAACCCCAGAGCTGAAATGGATGACCTCTAACGTCCCTTTCAGTCCAGAGAGTCTGTGATGCAGTGTCTCCGCGAACAGATGCTGGCAGGCGGTAGACCTGGGATTGTCAGTTGCAGGACATCTAAAGAGCCCTGCTGTGTTAAGAGGATTCCCTGCAGCCTCCAACAGACTGGGCTGCTGGGCTGCTGGCTTCTCTCTTGCCTGAGGGCAAGGGGCTGGAGAGAACCCAACTGAGGCGACCAGAGGGGAAGCAATAGCCCCTGACAGAATGTTGCTTCTCTCTGATTTTGCAAACAGAACTAAAGAAAACTAAAGGTCACGCAGTCCTCTCGTGGATGTCCCCACAGGCATTTCAGAGTTAAAAGACACTAAACCAAAATCACTTTTCTCCCCTAGATTACCTCCAGCTCCTCCTAGGCCCCCCAATTCCGTGAATGCATCCCCATCCCCCAGGTCCCTGAGTCAAACTCATGGTGGCCGCTAGTGACTCCTTCATCCCCACTGAGTGATGGAAATCTGGTCTATGCAGACTGTGTCTTATATCTGTCCTCTTCCAACTCCACGTCCACACCATTGCATGGCCTTTGCCATAATTCAAGCCCTCATCATCTCTCTGTTACACTATTGTGGTTGTTTCCCAGGATGTCAGCAGCCCCCCACCTGCCCAGTGACTCTCCATGTTTCCTCTTATAAGAACACAGGACTATCAGGTTGTATTAAGACGAGATTTCCACAGAAGCCTTCCAGAAGAACTTTGCCCTCTATGGAGAAGGCATAATGTGTGTCAGACACCGGTGGAAAAGGTAGGTCTTCAAACAAAAAAACAAACAAACAAAAATGGTTTTAATCGAAGGCAAGAAAAACCTGACAGCCCCCTCAATCCTTTGGACTCTAAAGAGACCAGGTGCTACTGCTTCACTTCCAGGCAAGAGGGCGTAGGATAGCTCTTAGCACCGCAGGTCTGGCCCCAGGGCAGAGTGCGGTGTTGGAGCCCTGACGGTGAGCAGGCCGCACCTGGCAAGTCAGATCATTCCCAGAAGAAAGGCCACCAGAGAAGAACGGCTACCCTGCTGGTGGAAGTGATGGCAGTAGAGAGGCAGAGGCTCTTTGGGGCCATGAATAGTTCCACGGAATTTCCTTTTATCACTCTAATTACAATTCCTGCTCAGATTTCCCCCGACCCCAACCTTATTTAAAGGAAATCTTATAACCTAAGTGTGGTGCTTCTGTTGAAAAGCACCCAGACAGAGCTGAAGGCATCCACTGGTCCCACCCATGCTTACCCAGAGTCCAACAAATAAGCCTTTCTGCAGAAAAGCTCCTACAACCCCGGAGAACATGTTGTCTAAGGAGACAGCTGTGCAGTGGTGAGTCTTTGGTCATTTAAGACTGTAAGGCATAAACATTTTCTACCAAATGTGGGACTATCTTCAGGAGAGTTGCTATCTTAGAAAACAACGCTCAGGTGAATGCTCAGAGCAAAGTCATCCTCAAGGTTGATCCTCTAAAGGGATGCACCTGCAGGATGAGGTGACTAAGGACCTCAAGGTTCTTGGTGTAACAAAGCTGAGTCACCAGGGTTTCCAAAAGAGAAGGAAACCTGGACCGGCCTGAAAGTGGTTTCATTCCTTACCTAAAACCAGCTCTCTCCAGATCTTGACCATTGTTGCCTGGATCACTGGCTTAAGATGGATTCTGAAGTCACATCAAGCTCTGCAGGAAAGTGTTGTGATTTGCTAGTGATCCATAGACCGTTGATTGAAGGGTAAGGTATGCCATGCATTGGCCAATCCTAACTTAAGGCAGCCAAGTCAGGCTAAGACCAAAATAACGAAGGAGGTTGTTCATATCGGTGGGTGAGCACTGGCTTCCCAACAACATAGTCCACTGACCGACAACCAGCCAACTACCAAGCATGGATCCACAGTGCCCTGGGGGCCTCCTGACCACCTCAGGGCACCAGGAGGGTGCCACTCACTGTGCCCACCCGGAGTACACACATGCACAGGCCTCTTACTCCAGGAGCAGGGAGCCTGAGCCAACCTTGTGTGCTGTTTCATCTCTGTGATCAAACAATGCCTTGCATTTAGAATAAGTGATCAGTAAATTTTTGAAGTGAACATCAATTTGTTGTTTCAAAAATGAATTGACAGGGCCTGGCTGGGTAGCTCTGTCAGTTAGAACATTATCCTGATGGGACAAGGTTGTGGGTTTGATCTCTGACCAGGGGGTGTACAAGAGGCAACCAGCGAATGCATAAATAAGCCAAATAACCAACCTATCAATGTTCCCCTCTTTCTCTTCTCCCACTAACTCTTCCTCTCTCAAATCAACAACAACAACAAAGAATACATCACTGAATTTACGTGTGTGACTGTTGACCAAAAAGATCATTGAGTTACAACCTCCAAGTCATTGCCTCCTCTACCTCAGCCAACTAAGGACAGTGCACGCTGAGCAGCAGTTCCTTCGGCCCTGTGGGAAATGTATGTTTACAGGGCGAGAGAAATGGCCACCTGGCTGGGAGTGCTCCTGGTGTTTGCCACCAGGAAGCAATCAGGACAACGGATCGATGGGAGGAATGCCCTCGTTCTTGGGGACCCTTTGTCTTCAGCTCGCGCTGGGATCACTTTTTTTCCATTAAGGAGACAGCCTCCTGCCTCCCTGACACAAGGAATCAGCCACCATCATTTCACCCAGGCTGTGTGGTGTTGGGGGTGGGGGGACCAAGGAGGGCCGCCCCCTCCAGGGCAGCAGGAAGAACTAGAGCGGCTTGTGCGCAGACGGCAGAGAGGCATCCCCACCTCGAAGGACCAGGAACAACTGGGCCGCGTGATGAATGGAGTGCAGATGTCAGGCATGCGGGGCCCTGGCAGCTCCCAAATGGACAAAGAACGGCGATAAGGGATCATGAAGAAGCATTTATTTAACGCAAAATGCCTGCAGAGTTCCAGATTGCCCAGAAAACACTGCTTGGTGTGTGTATTTGTATGCATGTGAACACTGAGGGGGATCTGAAAATTAACCTTTTATGATATTATGAAAAATGAAGCGCAGCCGAGCTGTCGGTGGCGTTGGGAGGCTCCCCCTCCCCCGTCACCTCATAATCCTTTGCAGTCATTCCCCTCAGGACAGGGGCCAGGTGGGCGCCTCGGGCACTGTCGCACCCACCTCAGCAGCACCAGGACCCTTTACCCAGCACCCAGGAGAAACAGCGAGAAGATGTAACTTGGTCATGGGAGGAAGACCACTCTGTCGGTATAAGCTTCACTTGACATTTCTAAAGCTCAATACGAGTGTTAAAAGACCATTTGTAAAAGAAGCGAATGGGTTTCCTTCTGAAAAGCTGGCTCTCCGCCACTGGCCCCTGTTGCACGGAAAGCTGCCTTGCGCAGTCAGGAGCCATCAATTCCTCCAGGACTGACGCCTCTGTTTCCTTCTCGAGGCGTGGATTTGATTGGGGTCCTACAGCTCGCTGGAGACCTCCTCACAGAGCCGTGTCATCCTGAGATGGGGAGGTCTGTGCTCAGACATGCAGGGGGTACAGCAGGATGGGACAGGGTAGGGGGGACACCCTGCCTGCAGTGAGCCACCGCCGCTGCCCGCCCTGCCCCTCCCAGCTGCCTTTGCCAAGTGACTGGACCTTCTGCTTCCTCCACAGTAAACCTGGGGTGATACTCAGAGCACTGACCACCGAAGTGTCTTGTGGGGTGGGGGGTGGAAGGAGTGAACCCCCACCCAGGGAACAGAAGAATCCCAGCACATACTAGGTGCTCCAAGAAGGTCACCACTACCACGCTGCCATTGTCATCTGCATTATGAGGATGATGCTGACACACTGTGTGTTGTTCCTGGAAGAACCCAAAGGCTTAGATGCTCATGAAATCATGGATGTTGCTGATGTCTAAAAGAAGAAATTCTGTTTTCAATACCTGGCTACCTTGCCTCTGCTAGGGCCCCTGCAGAGACCAGGAGCTCGGCACTCCGCAAGGCAGCTGTTATGTTATTGAACATCTCTGCTTTAAAAAGCCCCCTTCATAGGTAACTGCCTTAAATTGGACCCCTTGAGCCAATATGCCCACTGACTCATGAACTGACCTAGTCTACCCCAGGACCACCATACAGCAGGAGCCCCGAGCCACCAGTACAAAGCTCAGCCCTAGTCTGGATCCTGGGATCCAGACAGAACAGCTACAATGGAGAGACAGGGACAGGGAGCCCAGAGAGGAAAGGAAAAGGAAAATCTCCCACTCAAGGAAGCCCTCACATCAACATCTGAAACCACACAAAGAAAAATAATGGTTAAAAACATATATAATAAGGCGCCAGCCTGCAAACCCAAAGGTCACTGGTTTAATTCCCCAGCCAGGGCACATAACCAGGTTGAGAGCCAGGTCTCCAGCCAGCTCTGTAGCTGGAGGCAGGTGAAAGGCAACCATACATTGATGTCTCTCTCCCTCTCTGCCTCTCTCCTTACCCCTCTCTCTAAAACAAACAAACTATATATATATATAATACACACACACACACACACACACACACACATATATATATACATATATACATATTTAAAGATTTTAAATACACACACACACACACTCACATATAAATATATCCCTAGCTGGTGGCACAGTGGATAAGGTTCCAGCCTGCAAACCCAAAGGTCGCTGGTGCGATTCCCAGCCAGGGCAACATAACCAGGTTGCAAGCCAGGTCTATAGCTGTGTAGCTGGAGGCAGGTGAAAGGCAACCATATGTTGGTGTTTCTCTCCCTCTCTGACTCTCCGCCTCCCTTCTCTCTAAAAATAATGAATAAAATCTTTAAATATATATAATATTTAAATATAAATATGTAATTTAATATATACTAAATATATGTAATTTGCATACTGAATGGTGAGACCACCCCCAAGCCTTTATTCACTAACATCCCAAGCTGGCTGCCTGGCTTGTGCCCTCCAGACAAAGACTAGAAGATTCCTGAGAAAACTGAGCCACCCAAGAAAAACAACCCACAGGTGCTATCTGTGAGCAGCACCCCAGTGAAAGGACCAGAACCCCTTGGGACCACCTCTGGCTACAAATGACATTTGTGGTGTTTTAAAACCATGTCCACAAGTTCACGGATACCCCTTCCCTTCATAATTCCCATCACTTAAAGCGGAAGCTATATTTAGTGATTCTCTACTAACAAGTGGGATGTGGCAAGAAGGAGGGTGTGTGGTGTTCAAGATTAGGACAGACAAGGCATTTGAGCTGCCTCCTTGTTCTCGCTGAGATCACTTGCTTTTTAGCAAAAGACTCTCAAGCCACGTGGAGAGAGTGTCCAGCCAGCGGCCATGGAGTAAGCCCAGGAGGCTGATTCTTCTGCAGGTTCTCCAGCCCCAGCCAATTGGACTGGACCTCGAAGACATCCTGAGCCGGGGCCACTCATCTGGACCCCTCCTAAATTCCTGACCCATAGCAATTCTGAGATAACAAAAGTTTGTTCTTCAAAGCTACTATAATTATGGGTAATTTGTTACACAACAGTAGACAGCAAGTACAGTGTTATAGCATCTCAATCTTTAAAATGAAAGGACCTCCCAAGAGCCTCAGGCTGGAGGAAAATGTCTGACTCAAAGGAGTTCCAGAAAGGGAATAATCACATGAGCCAACACCATAGGGCCTAATTTGTGCCAGGAACCACAGAGGATTCAATGATGAAACACCTCATTCAAGAACATTTCCCAGGGTGGCAGGACACAATGAATGAAAGCAGATTGTGAAATGAAGGACACTGGGGACACACAGATCCTGTGAAGAAGACATCAAACTCACGGCCTGCAAAGGATCAGGAATCAGGTGGCTTCACATTTCATGAAAACATTGGCAACAAGAAGATCGTTGAGCACTTCCTCTGATGTTCTACAAGAAGATGACTTCCAACCTGAAGCTCTACACTCCATCGAAACCTCTCAAGGGAGAGAGCAGAATAAAAATATCTAGGGGCATCCAAGGTCTCAAAGAAAACCTACCTCCCATGAGCCATTTCTCCAGCAGAGTGTGCTACCCACTGAGGGTGTAAAACCAAGAACAGGCTCCTCCGGGAACAAGGAAATCCTACCCAAACAAGAGACAAGGGAAACCTAGGGAAGATGATAAGGAATGTGTCTGGGGACGGCTGCGCAGCGAGTCGTAATGTGTCAATTTTTGTAGAGTCTTGCCTATCTTTCATTAGATACACTTCTGAGTATTTGCAGGGGCATTTTTCATGATGTGATAAATGGTGTGCATTTTTGAGTTCATTATCTAATTATTTCTAGTTAATACAAATACAATTACAATGCATGAAATTATGCCATGTGTTCTTTGTGGCTGTGCACAAACACAGAAACGTGGCTGCAAAGTGTCAACGCTGTCACCAGGAGAGCACTTGCTCCCTGAGACAAGAAGGGGGCCGGTGTTAGAAGGCACCACAAAGCACTCCACAGAAGGCCTGCACATCACTGCTGCCAAGTCTCCAGTGATTCCTGAGACGTACCAACACATTTTTCAAGTATCCGACACCATCATCGATGAGTGATGGAAAATAGCCTTTGCTGTCACTGCCATGAAGGGAGTAGCACAAACATAGCTCCTGGAAGCAGAGCTCACCAGAGGATGAGGGAGAACGTGTGGACACCAGGATGCAGAACCCATGCAGGACAAGTTTCCAAGCTGGCTCTTGGGCAGCAGGACATGAAGGACAAAATATACAGCCAGGTCCTGGCCAGGGGTATGGACAACAAACTCTGTGAAGTCCTGGGCAGCTGAAGAAAATTCAAGGCCCAGAGAGGGCTGAGCCACTTCTGGGGTCCTCATGTTCCAGGCCAGCACACAGAGACCGCCGCCAGGGCCTCACAGTGGGTGTGTCCAAAAGGAGATAAATCCACAGACTCTGTCTGTTAATAAATACTTTATACCAAAATGGGGGCTTAGGGGCGCACAAAGCAATTTTCACAACTTTTATTCTACGTAAGTTTTGAAGCATATATGATTGACACATGTTGGCATTTCTTAAATCTAGGGGCAAAGAAATGATCCGTGTCACCATTAAAAAAAAAAAAAAGAATGTCTGCCTAACCCAGGGTCACAAAGACTTTCTCCTGTTTTCTTCTAGAAGTTCTATGGTTTTTGCTCTTAATAGAAGTCACTCGATTGCAAAATGAGCCCGTTCTCCCTGGAGAGTGAAGCAAGCACACTGTTCGGGGACAGCTTCTGAAGGACAGGGTGTCCCCTGGAGTCCTGCAGATAAGGTAAGGTGGCTGCAACTCCTGCTGCCCTCTCCCCGCCCTTTTCTGGGGACCTTACCTGTGGTAATGGGCTCTGGCCCATCTTTATCACCCCATTCCTGGTGCAGGCAGAAGTTGCCAACTTTTCTGTTCAGCCTGCACAATGTTTAAAAAAAAAAAAAAAAAGTGACTCAGTGCCAATCAGGAAATCGCATTAAAATCTGACTGGCCTGCTTCTCCCAAGAAGTCTGTGAATACCTCCACATGGAACCAAGTTGTAGGGTCCCATTTGGACAGACTGACTCGACTCTACCAGTCACCCCCTACCTGCCCTCTGATTGTCTCCCAGACCCTGAGTGGGTGCTTTCCCACAGCTGCCCCCTTCCATGGCCGAGGCCACCTGTGAGGTCTGAGCTACAGCTGTTTGCTTCTCTTCCCTGTTCAGCGTCTCACCAGGCCTGTAGCAGCCTTGCTCCAGGAGAATCATAGACTGGATTCTGCACATGAAGAAACTGCCCCAGGGTGTACAGCTGCTGAGTGGCGGGCCAGCTTTGAGGCCCTCCCCTTGACTCTCAAACTCATGTCGCTGGGTCCCCTCACCCCGGGCACTGAGCTGTCCTTAAACATTGCTGATGGAAATTGCTGAGGATGCAGGTGTGTTACTAGGCTGGCCAGGCACACCACTGTAAGTTCTGGGAACTTGAAAGGAGCTGGGGTCTGTGTGGCATCTTCAGAGACTAGCAGGAACTCAGTCTTCTAAGATTGGGGGTTTGCTTGATTCAATGATGAATAAATTAATAAATGGATGAACTGTCATCCTAGTAGCCCACATATGTTTAATCAAAATAGGTTTTGCACCCTGACCAGTGTAGCTCAGTTGGTTAGAGTGTTGTCCTGTAAAATGAAACATCGTAGGTTTGGTCCCCCGGACATGTGCCTGGGTTGCGGGTTCCAGTTCTGGTCAGGGCACATACGACAGGCAACCAATCAATGTTTCTCTCGAACATCAGTGTCTCTCCCTGCCTTCCCCTCTCTCTAGAGATAATTAACAAAATACATTTTTTAAAAATATATATTTTGCCCTGGCCATTGTGGCTCAGTTCCATGAACTGAAAGGTCATGGATTCAATTCCCAATCAGGGCACATACACACCTAGGTTGCTGGTTCAGTACATGGTTGATGTTTCTCTCCCGCTCATTCTCCCTCCCTTCTCATCTCTCTAAACACAAATAAAGTCTTTTTAAAAAACAGATTTTAACTGCAGAAGTATTTTAGCTGAGACATAAAGGAAGAGGTGGAGGGCTGGTCTACAAGGCCCTCACCACCTCAACCATCTCCTCTCAAGGCTACATATTTAAGAGATGACCTCCCATAAACAGTGTAGACAATAATATCTGCACAGCCCTCTGGGGAAAACTGAAGAGGATTTAAGGATGTCTATATGGAACAAATTTCATTACATTTTCTCTGCAATATTTAATTATGATGATAAAAATAAAATGCAAGTATTAGGAAAGACATCGAGTTTATATGAAACTTCCAATATGGTTGTTTCAAAAAATTTTCATGAAAACTCTGAGCTTTCTTTCATGACCTTATTTTTTCATATCAAGATTTATGCTTGAAATGGTTGCACATAATTTCTGATCAAGATGTTTTTAGTTACAGATGTTTTTAACTTCTTCATAGTTTATTGAGACACTTTGTGAAGTTGTGATAGTTTTTTTGCATCATTAATTTGAAAATTACAATGATACAGATTGTATTTAAAGACTCTAATTGTAATTCCTTTTCTTTCATTGACAAATTTATTGCTGACATTTCTAGTAATATTACGGGTAGATTTGGAATCCAAGCAAACATTTTGAGATCTAGTGATAATACAAAACACTAATTTGAAGAAGTTCTTTTTCTAGTTGGAGCAGTTCTCCTGTAGCTGTCTTGGGTGAGAGGCAGCAAGGCACACCAGCAGGTAGCTACGCTTATGTGACCCTGGCTGGGTAATGCTTTTTGCCTTGTTTGTAATACTGATCTTTAGGTCAAGGGCCCAAAATACACAAGTTGAGATTCCCGATTCAGACCTTTAGATTATTTAATGAAGGCAGAGATTTGGACTGATGTCTAGAATTGCACCCACAGGAAGTCCACCTGGCCTTCCTATACCAACACCATGCACCTGTCCCTTGCCCCACAGACCCCAGAGGGCTGCACTTGGGCGGCAAAATTCTCATTGGGTTCACAGAGCACCAGCTCCTTCAATATGCCATGGGTCCCTGCCCATTGTCCACAGTGGACCATGACACCCTCTGCTCTGTGACATGAGATGTGCAAATGATCCAGCTCCTCCTTGGTCACATGCAGGCAGCAAGCCCAAGACACCATCTGTCATTCACTGGACTTGTTACATTTGCTTAGTCAGACCTGGCTTTCTTCTGAGGACCCCCAGGCTAGAAGCTCTAATTATTCTGGGCTTGACCTGACTGCCCCAAATGTAGAGGACTTCTAAGAGCCCAATCATCAGGGGGAAAGCTCTGACTTGTCTAATGTGCAACACCAGTTCTCCAAGATGCCCAAAGGTATGCCACGAATAAGTGTGAGTTGGTCTGTGGTTGCATGCATTTACAGGCTAAGTTCTTAGTCACAGGTACTAAGCACAACTACTGCCCCCTGTACGCTAGTCAATGTTCTCAGACTGACCAGACACAAAGTAAAGCATAAGTAAGCTTCAAACCTCTAAATTCTTAACCTGGAGTCCGAAGACTCACTACCAAGGGGCCCAACGACAGAATTTAGGATTCTGTGAACTTGAATAGGAAACACTGACATCCTTATTCTCATGAAGCTATCACTGAAATTGAGCTTTTATTCCATTAGGAATCTAGGCCATAACCCACAGCCTGCTAACAGGACCTGGGGCTTTCTTGCAATGGAAATCACAGCTATTTTCATATTTCATTTCAGTGCTGCAGACATCTCAAAATATTACTTTCATGCATCCCTGCTTCAAAAGCATAGTAGGAGATAGACCTGCTGCTCAGTCTTGTTATTTAATGAGTTAATAAAGAGGCGCATATTATATCACATATTTGTTTTTTTTAGGTTTTGGTAACTGAATGTCAACACGATTGGTTTTTGTTTCACCATTATTTTCTTTTACGCACTTCATCATTATTCTGAGGGACCCAGAGGCTCAACTACACTGTCAAAGTCCCTGGCACACGGAAGTTTAAGAACTCTTAAGTGCCTAAGGCCACCAGCTCCCAGTGATTTGGGAAGCAAGAGGGGAGGCCATCAGGGGGAGGGGGGAGGGGTCTGGCCCAGAGGAGGAAGAGAGGCAGCCTTCCCAGTTCCAACCAGGCCCCAGGGCTGTGATATGCAGGCTTCCCATTCTGCATTGACACATTTCTTTCTATGGAATACATTAACACATTGAAAAACTTCAGATATCTGGAAGACAATTTGAGAAATGTGAATTTAAGGAATGATTAAGCCCTGGTTGGTGACAAAGTGGATAAGGCACCAGCCTGCAAACCCAAAAGTCGCTGGCTTGATTCCCAACCAGGGTACATAACCAGGTTGCAAGCCAGGTCTCCAGCCAGGTCCGTAGCTGGGGGCAGGAGAAAGGCAACCATAAGTTGATGTTTCTCTCCCTGTCTTCCTCCCTCCCTGCCCTTCTCTCTGAAAATAATAAAATCTTAAAAAAAAAAAAAAAAAAAGGAATGATTAGCCTGGGAAGATACTGGAATTGCTTGATATTGTTAAAAATGTGTTAGTATGAAACCTTTTGGAGCAAAATAAAAAGATCAGGTTAATCCTTTATAGTCTACAAATAGCCCATGCAAAAGGTGGCAGGTCAAACCTATCAGCGATCTAGAACCTTTCCCATCCTTTGCACCGTCCAGCATAGATTAACATGAACAGGCTGCTGCTAGGGTTTCACGCTGGGCTGCGGGGCTCTCAGCCACGAGAGGGATCCCTGGGGAAGCGGCTGGGCTCCTGCCCCAGCCACTGTTTGCCACCAGTTAACATGGGAACTTGTATATTTGGACTACATGCTACATTCAATCATGGCTGAAGAGATTAATGGGTAGGAGGCAACTGGTTCATGGCATTTACTTTTAGGCTGAGGATCTGAGATAATCTAGATTGTGGAAAGATCCCGGGACTAGTGAGTTGTTTTACTTTCGCTATACATCAGAGCCAAGACAAATCGCAGAGATGGCCCACCCAGCAGACAGCCTCGCTGCTTCCCCAAGCTAGTGCCATGGGCACGAGGAGAGCACGGGGCACCAGCGTTGAGCTCATCCACCCTGCATGCCTCCTACAGTGTAAAAGCTCTGGGCAAAGTGTCATAGCTGAGGACAGCAGTGGGCCTGGCTTACTTTCTCAATATTGCCCAGACATACTTGTAGGGATACTGGGGGACTTGTTAAGCAGTCTTAGGGCACAGTCCCATAGTCCCACATTTTCCCATCAGTGGTCTGTAACTCCGCCTTAAACATTCTGCAAGCAGCCCACCTCTAACCTCTGAGATTAATGCCTAGCATTACTGCAGCCCCTACATACAACATGCTTAGCCAGGAAGCTCTGCCTGGCTGATGATTATGGACTTTGCTGCCAGAACCCTCAGTAACCCTGGAAATGGCTCGCCTCACAGGCAACCCAAGACCTGCTCCCTTGGAGGGAAAGCAGGAGCCCTGCCGTGTGCACAGGCCCGGGCAAGCGCCTCCCGGGTTATCTGCAGGCACAGAACTGCCCCAGCCCAGCAAGGATCAGACAGAGCCTGGTCCCACTCTCTAACGGGGCTCCCACTTCATCCTGCACGTGAGCCGAGGGCAGAACATGTGAAGTTTTAGAACAGCATGTGCTGTGGGTGCTATGATGTTTTCTGAATACAAGCTTGAATTTTTAGGTATTGCTGCCCATTAGTTGTTTTTTTCTTCTTCTTCTTTGTAACAGCTTTATGAAGATAGAATTCACGTACCATATAATTCACACATTAAACATGTACAACTGAGTAGTGTTGAGTTGTGCTCTATTCAGTTAGGCAACCCTCACAACTGATTTTTAGACATTTTCACAAGTGCAAAAGGGACCTCTTAGTTATCACCCACTTCACCCTTTAATGACCTCACTTTAAAATGTGGCCTCAATGGGATTGATCAGGCTCCTGCAATTTTGTCTCTTTCCCCTGGAAACAGAATACATTCTGGGCAAGTTCCAGCCCTTCAAGTTGCGGTTCTTAATCTCTTTTTGGCTCGTAGATAACTTTGAGTCTGATGAAAACTGAGGGCTCTCTCCCTCGGAAAAAGGCACAGGCACAGATTTAGACGCTGCCATTTAACATAAGGAAGTTCCTGGACCTAACACCATTCGAGCATTGCCCTGATTAGGTTCTTTCTTCTCAGAAGAGGAGTATGGACCTACTTCTGATTGAATTGTCAAGTTGTGTGAATGTGGCCTTAATGGGCAACATAAAATCCCCAAATTCTAGGGCCCCATGGAGGAAATAAAAAAGAAGTGAACTGTGCTGTTTGAATGATCAAAATTGCACTGTGGAGAAACAGCTCTCACAGAAGATTGCTTTCAAGGCCTGCAGTCCTTCATTCATTTAAACTGTCCCCCTTTGATAAGCAGGCCACACGTGCTGTCCACCATCACGCCTGGGGCCCTCTCAGAACTGGTTCCCCAAAGGCCCTTCCACCTGATGTCATCAGCCCACGCTGAAGCACACTGTTCGGAAGCTGTACAAATTCCCTATTAGCAGTTACAAAACTATTGCAAGACCTCTCCTCATGCTCACACACCTTGCCAAAGGCAACACACACTAAGAATAAAGATGTGCTTCTCCTGAACCCATGGTCTGTTTGCATCTCGTGGACACCATAAAGCTTTTCATTTGTCATGTTTTCTTTGCTTTCGCCCTTAAAAACTCAGAGGTAATTTTTCTACCTGCCTCTAGCAGCTGGACTGGACTAGATGTGCATTAGTGAATCAACATTTACAGCCCTCATTTCCCCTTTGGCCTGAATCAGTTTGTTCCTTTTTGATGTATATTTGTGTTGCTATCTCAAACTGCTTCTAAGAACAAGTCAGCACCTTTCTTTCTCTAACCTTGCCATTCTGCACTTGAATGCTATTCAAGACAACTGTTTGCTTGATGTATGTTTGCAATAACAGCGTTATTTCATAGTTACTTTTCTCACCTGCAACGTTTAGGTACTAGAACTCAAGGATGTTTCGCAAATGACAACTATCATCCATAGTTTACCAAGTGGTATGTATCTGTGTATGAGAGAGAGGGTAGAATTTTCTGGAGTTCAGTAGCCATAATAGAAACACAGTGTTGTATTTTTTCTATTCAATAAGATGCTTGCATAGCACTAGGCCAGGCACTGAGCCAAGAGCTTTACACATGTTAATTTAATCTTCACAAACACTCTATGATTTAGGGATGATTTTTTGTTTGCTTGTTCGTTTTATCCTCACCCGAAAACATTTTTTCATTGATTGTAGAGAGAAAGAGGAAAGAAGAGGGGGATTAGAGTGAGGGAAAGGGTGGCAGAAAAAGAGGGTTTGAGAAACATCAATTGGTGTCCTTCTGTACATTCGCTGACCAGAGACCAAACCCATAACCTAGGCATGTGCCCTCACCAGGAATCAAACCCTCAGACCTTTCAGTTTATGGGATGACACCCAATCAACCAAGCTACACCAGGAAGGACAGGTATGATTTTTGTATTTCCCCCACTTTACAGATGAGACAACTGAGATATGGAGGTCAGTTAACTAACTCAAGGTCACACATCTGATAAATGGCAGAGCTAGGATTAGCAGCAGGGTCTTCTGCCGGCAGTGCACACTCTCCACCCTTAGCCTCTGCTAGAAAAAGCCTGGTCAAGCCACTTACACTCCCCCTGCCATCTGGGGACATGAAATCCACTGCGCCCTAGACTTATTGGGATTAAATGAGGCTTCGTGGAAAGGCAATGTCCAACCCACAATGTGAATTCAACTTTGTCTCCTTCAGCTAAAGCGACACAAAAATCTACACAAAACTTCAGGTGGCATCCAGGCCAGGAGACATCCCTCACCCAAGAAAGCATTATCTGGAAACACCAAAAGGAGGTGCCATCAGCCTCCTCTTTTCCTCTCATGTGGGCACCTGATCACTGCGAAGTTTTCTAAAATGTAGATGAAGAAACTCACTCAAATTAAGCTTTGACGCATTTTAATATTGGGCACCATCTTTTGGAAAAGTGAAGCTGAGAGATCAATTTATAATCAAGTGTTCTGACAAAGTTAGATAATCAGTTAACCACTTCAGCATTAAACCACACAGTTCACATTTAAGGAAGTACATGGTACCTCAGGATTCTGTAAGTATTTCCAGCATTGGGAGCCTGTCACTGCGCCTCCTTGACAACATATCCAATGACCATTTCAGAAGCAGGGGGCAGGCCCAACATATTTTAAGCAGAAGCTTAGGACAACCTGAGATTTCAAAATCCCCTCATACCAAATACTACATGGGTGTAGTGTTTTCAGGGTCTGCCGAACCCTGTCAGAACTATACTTTCAGTAAATCCCCCTAATCCCGTGGGGTATTACCCCCATTTTACAGGTAAGTACAAGGAAGGCCAGAAAGGTAGTGGTTTTCATCCCTCCAGCATTTGCTTAGTGCCTATCACGTCTTAGGCAGCATGCAGACTGAGGGTCCAGGCAGGATTGGGCCCTACTTCTAAGGAGTTTTCAGTTAAAAGTGGGAGAGAAAATTCATACAGAGCACAGGATGGTCAATGCTTTCAGGGGGCCATGCACATGAGAGATGAGGGGGAATTCTCGCTGGGTCTGGTCAGGGGGTGTGGGAAAGCCTTCCCAAGCAAGGTGAAGAAGCGCAGACAAGTGCATGGGAAGAGGAAGCTGGAAGCTGCCCCAAAGGACAGCCGCCACATGGGCACCAAGTGAAAATGGGGCACAGCTGAGAAAGGGCGGTTACCACTGGTTCGAACGTTCTGAGCTCCTCCCGAGGGCTGGGCTTGTGCAGGCTGATGAGGACCCCACCCTGAAGGAGACACGCAGTGTCCTTGGCAAGGAGCTTAATTCTGAAGTAGAAATAAACAATAAAAAGGTAAATCAAATAAAATAGGACTTCAGAGAGCGGTGAGCACTATGAAGGAAATAACTCAGGGCAATGAGGCGGGGAAACTGGGAGGAGCAATTTTGGGTGCAGCAGCCAAGGAAGGGGACGTCTGAGTGCAGACCTGAGAGGGTAGGAAGCGCCTCCTGGGCGAGTGAGAGAACGGGATTCCAGGTGATCAGCAGGCGCAGGGCCCCAGCAGGTTAAAGGAGGCCAGCGTGGCTGGAGCAGGGAAAGGTGACGCAGTGGGTGACGGGGTGGGAGGTGGGGGGCTTCTATGCTGCGTAAGCAAGTTGGATTTATCCAGGTGCACTGATGTCTTGGAAGCATTTTAAGGGAGGTAGGGGTGGCCCTATTCGTTTACATTTCTGAAGGACAACTGGCTCCCCCCATGGAGGAAGGGAACCACAGGAGTATGTCCTTAATCTAGCAAGGACAGTACGAGTCACCTTCTTGTCTAACTGCACCTTCTAGCTCTCTGCGGACCTCTTTGCTACGATCCCACAGGCTGGAGTCTTTCAGGGCTCCAAGCGTGGCCTTCCGGTCTTCCCTCTCCACTCCCCATTCAATAGGTCTTAGCGGGTGGACCTCACCAACTCTCCAAGGTTTCAAATGCCTCCTGTACATTGACATCTCTGGCTCCCACCTGATCCCCTTAGAAATGAGACATTTCCATCGGATGTTCCATAGGCACCACTCACTAAATAAAACTAGCCCCCCTCTGCTCCCTCCACCTCTCTCTTATGCATGTGCTCATCCAAGTTCTTTACCTCTCTTATATACCTCCAGCTCAACTTTGCACACTACCAGCCCAATCGGCTAGTAAGTAACAAAACCAGTGAACCAGCTTGACTGGATCCGTACTTCTACATACTACCCTCAAAAACGCTCCTGAAATTACTTTATTTTCAACATGTACCATAAAATCATTTTAGCCTATAGCTATTCACAGTTAAATCAGCAAGAGAAAGTATCCCTTTATAATAAGTATTAATGAGAAAAAAAGTCTAGCAAAGTGGTTTATTCTTACAAGTTATTGCTGGGAAAAGTCCTTCAAACTAACCGGTGCAGTAGACATGCCTTAGAGAAGTGTCGATTTTTCAGATTTCTTCACGACAGCTTTACGATTTTTATATACATTCATGTTTTTAAAGAGCCACTACTTCAGATGACAGTAGCTCTTTGGTGTTTGTTTTTATTTCCAAGTTGGTGATTTTTCAAAAGAGGCTATTTCAGAGCTGTGAACTGTTTCACTGTCTTTTCACTCTCTCTCTTCAGTTCCTCAATATGGGCATCCAGGCGCTCTAGGATATGATGAGACCTGAGTTCCTCCTCTTCCAAAAACCTTGTGGCTATTGAACCAAGGGGTGACATGGGCAAGGGACACTAGAAGAGAAACAAATTTTGACATATGTAACTTGAATAGTCTAAGGCACATTATGCACGACATTTTCTAACCAGCAATATTAAAAGGTGATTTTTAAAAAATACTTTTTCCTCTGAAGAGATTTTTTTTATCCTAATGACAAGAATACCTTTAAAAAAAAAAAAAAAAAAAGTTCTGCAAAACTTCACACAGCTCTCTTCCTTTCTGATCCAAGTAGTGTAAATGTAAAATCCATATAAATGTAATTACTGGTTTAAAGAACATCCCATTTTAGACATGTACTTCCTTCTATAGCTCAGAAGAAAATATACTAGACCTGTTATTCAAACTTGCTTTTAAAATCTGATTATATTACTTTCACATTAAAACACGAAATATCTACCTATATTAGTCACCATTTGAAATCAACTCTTTTTCCCTCCTCCAAAATTTCTGCCCCACTCCCCTGTTTTAAACCCTTGGGGGCAGTGGCATTTCAGAGTTCCAATGCTAGAAGGGCACACGGGACCCACACACATGTCCTGTCCTCATCTGCAGTGGGGGCTCCTGTAAAGCCACCTCAAACACCGAATTCAGGAACACAGAATCACTGCCACCAGGGGAAATACATACACATCTATCTTGTAGGGAGTATCTTGCTAAATCCCACTCATGCTGGTAGATTCTATTTTTTCTATTTTACAAAAAAGAAAATGAGGTTCAGAAGCGGTTAGTGGCTTGCCCAAGGCCAGCCTGCTAGGGGACGCCAAGAGCTGGGAGTCACACTCTGTCGAGGGGCCCGGGGGGCCAAGCTCCTTGCCAGCCTCACTGCCCCTGCTGGCTCCAGCCTGTGGTCATCTCATGAGAGCTGAAACAGGAGGACAGAGCCTCCAGGGCCACCTTAGCTGGGAGCGTGCAAGTCTAGTCACACATTTTCACAGCCCTACACCAGCCCATGAATGATGGGGCAGAGCTCTGAGTACCGACAGGGGGTTACAAATATTTTAATCAAGGAGGCAAATTCACAAATAGCAAATCCATGACTAATGAGGACCGACTGTATCACCCTAGTAGAGATACATCCTATAATCAGATGCAATCCCTTCTTCCACCTGCACCCACTCCCGTCCCTTTCCAACAGTTCCTTTGCTCCTTCTCCGCTGCCCATTCCTCAGGACTAGCCTTCCCGCCAGACATATTCCTTAAACCAACCATTCCAATACAAAATTGACTCGCTCTAAAACAGAAGGAAGGGAATTTCCAATTAGGTTAAAAATAAATGAGTATTTATAACTTATGTTATATTTCAGAACTAAGAAGAATTTTGAAAAATAATCATGGCAAGTGTGCCTTCATAAGCAAAACTGAAAGACAGAAATACATGAGAAAAACAAAGGGTAGCTAAGGTACAGAACAAGGAAGAAAACAAAACATATCACACTCCTCACCCTTAAAATAAAAGTTAAAAACAGCCCTGGCTGGTGTGGCTCAGTGGATTGAGCACCCGTCTGAGAACCAAAGGGCTACTGGTTCCATCCCAGTCAGGGCACATGCCTGGCTCTCAGGTTAGGTCCCCAGCTCGGAGCACATGAGAGGCAACTACACATTGATGTTTCTCTCCCTTCCCCTTCTCTGAAAATAAATTAAATCTTTTTAAAAAGATAAAATCAAACTAAATAAACTTAATAAACTAGTAAGATCAAAAAGTGTCCATACCGAAGACATAAACTCTTCTTGGTCATTTATACTCTCAGAGATAGTGTCAGAAAAAATGGCTTCATTTGGGTCTAGCACTGAAGGCAAAGAGTGAGCTTTGTACAGAAAGTTGGAAGGCAAAGAGATGCTGGAGCTGCATGAGCTGATGTGAGCGCTCACGGGGCTGGGGCCCGTGGACCCAGGCTCTATGCTACCCCACTCCGGTCCTCTGGGAGAAGCAGGAAGACCTGTTTTGTAGCGGTCGGTCTTCACTCCGCCATGTCTGTGCCGGCCAGGGGATGGCCTGGATAGTAGACTGGGAAACAAAACATAGAAACTGTAGCAATTTTTCTCATTTAAAACAGAAATGTTGTAGGAAGTTCACTTAAAAATAAATGAAAAGGCTGTAATTTACTACTAGTAAGGCTGTAATCTGTAAAATAAGCAGCCCACTCAGACCAGGTGTCCCTTCACTGAATCAGGGTCCAAATATCCAATCCCCCTGGCCAGGCCCCGGCCCTCACACACTTACATGTAACGAGGAAGGCAAACCAGCTGCCACAGAAATCTGGCGTGTGTGGTGCTAAAATAAGGGGAAGCACTGTGCGCCTAAGAGGGGGCACCTCCCGTCACCTGGGGGTGGAGGAGGGTTAGAGCAATGAGGGTGTTGGCAATGGCTTTTGGGAGGAAAACCGGTAAACCCTATCTATAGTAAGTAAGACCTGAAGCCGGTGGTTTTTCATTGAATGCTGACTTATGGTAACAGCCTATTCATTCACTAACCAAAAATACAAGGGAAGCTTTTTCTATAAAGCCCACTTCTCACTGGGCAAGTGGGGTTGGGGAGGTGGAAGGAGCATGACAATGCCCAGGGGAATACAGACGGGCGGTTATACCTTCATCCAGGCTCTAGAACACAAGCTTGAAGGAGAGCTACAGCCCCCTCTGCTGTTCAGCCTGATGGTGGCTTTACTTGTGGACCGTGTAAGTCAGACTAAACTTGGTCCTTGGAGGAAGGTTTACTATCTCTAAGTCAGAAACTACTCGTAAAGAAATGAGAATATGTTACAATGATATACATTTTAAATAAACTGTGAAGAGATTTTACTTGAACTCTGTGATCTTGAACTCAGGTGCTCTGCTGTGTGTTGGTTTTAAGAGCACGTCAGGTTTTTTTTTGCACATCGGAGTAGAAATCTCCAGTTTAGATTTGGTATCCATCAAATCTCTCTGCAGTTGTTGATTTTCGGACACTAATTTATTTAATGCCTCGATATAATTCTCCTGGAGGTCTGCTATTGAAATCTCTTTTGCCTAATAAAAAAGAATACTCGAGTCACTTAATTTGTATAAAAATACTTGTGACCTGTGATAGCACTGCTAGTGGAAAATTACATTCTTTTTTAGTTGGAACTAGTTCATCAATGGCTTTACTTTGGAAAAAGCAATGATCTGGTGTTGGCTCTCTAACACTAAGAGAGAAGAGGGATTTTGCCTCTTACAATAAGTGGGGTGGAGTGTTAAGAGCACAGCGGGCTTCCCTGATGTGTCAGGGACGTGCACTGAGCAGAAGGAAGGCTCAAAGCCATCCGGGAAGACAGCTACAAGTGGGAACCAGAAACAGAGGAAGTAAGATAGTAGCCAGCGGTTCTTAAAAGAAAGGGAAGTTTGAATAGTCCCAGGATACCTGTGGGAAAAAACTGAGAGACCAAAAAGAGAAAAAATTGAACAGAATTTCTAAAATGAAACTCTGACCAGCAGGGACAACTTTTAAATAAATACCCTCTGGCACCTCCTGTTACATTGGCACCTATTCCTGTGTGTGAAATAAATTTGAACATGATACAGCAGTACTCAAGAGTAAAGTGGGAATTACTACTCCGATCTGGTCTGAGTTTTATGATCATACAGTTTATTGCTCTTCAATTCTAGGTGTTGCCTGGCAATACAATAAAAGTAGTCTGGACCATTTTTTTTCTAATGACAAAATATTTTCATTAGCAGTCTGAAAAAAACCAGTTATCTTTAGAGTTTAGCCAATGTTTAGCTTGGTCTTTTCTCTAGAGAATTTTCTGAAAAATAAGCTGACCAAGAGTGGTTTGACCTATAGAATTTACCTAACAAAAACAAACTTTAAAATACAACCTTTTAACTATCCACGTCCCACTAGTGACAAGTTACAAAATCTTTCACTAAGTTGTCAATCCCAATTAAAATCCATCCCCCTAAAAAATTTTGCAGATAAACTGTCAATTTTTAAATGTGGTAAATAATTTATTTTACCAGAGCTAGTGTTTTCACTAAGATAATTAAGTTATTAAAATAGTTATTTAACCCAAACATGCATGTGTAAAAAGCAATTCCACCTTCCTAGGTGGCAAAATGCAGTAAGACACTGTCTAATACTATTCTTAATAATGTACAAAATATCTGTATGTAACTTCAAAACCAGAGGAAGTTGAAATTGCTGACAGGATTTTCACCAACCAGAGTTTAACATCTGATGTATTAACTACACATTAAAAAAGAAAAAAGAAAAGAAAAAGATCATGAGCCCTGGCTGGTAGCACAGTGGATAAGGCGCCGACCTGCGAACCCAAAGGTCACTGGTTCGATTCCCCAGCCAGGGCACATAACCAGGTTGCAAGCCAGGTCTCCAGCCAGGTCCACAGCTGGAGGCAGGTGAAAAGTGACCATACAATGATGTCTTTCTCCTTCTCTCCCTTCCCCTCTGTCTGGAAATAATAAATAAAATCTTGGAAAAAAAAAAAAAAAAAGAATGCTTGCCTCTGCCAGGGGTCTTTTTAAATTTTCTCAAATTTTATTAACAACAATTATAGATAAATGAATGTAAAAGGTAGTATAAAAACCGCACCAAGCACACACCTGGCTGCGTAAAGGAAGGGCAGTACTACTACTGCTGAAAGGCTATTTCAGGAGAGAAAGCTGAACGGAATCTGGTCATGGTCACACTTAAATGCCCAGGAGAGTCCCCAACTCAACTGTGAACAGGTCATCACTGCCTAAAAGAAGATTCTATCAATCAGTTATTGCCAAATTCTGGGGCTTTTGAAGACTGTGTTATAAGCTGGTTAGTTCTTGGCTTTCTCCACTACTGGGCTTAGTGTTGACTCCATCGGGGCATACAAACCCAGTTCCATTCCTCCATCCATCCTCCCCCATACAAGATGTTTAGCTGTTGTCTCCTTTCCTGTTTTTACCATTCTTGTACGTTTGTGTGTTCAAAAACAAAAACAAAAACAAAAAACCTTTCACTGTAGTTTTAGAGGGCTTGCAGGAGGGAGCAAGGTTATAGAGCACAGTTTTCTCTGCCACCTTAAGTTACAGCATAATATTTCATAGTATATAGAAAGTCACAAGTTAACCATCTTTCTATAGATTAACATTTAGTTTATTTCAAAATTTTGGATATTGCAAACAACACTGAAATAACTGTTCCTGCACATTTGCTCCTATAGGATGGGTTTTTTGGGAATGCAAACTAAGAACCTTTCTGGAGAATTATTCAGCAATGACAATCAAATTCAGAAATGCACATGACTCAGGAGTTTAGAGGCCATATATATATATATATAAACGTGTGTGTATATATACACATACATACTGTATTTTTCGCACTATAAGACGCACCTGACTATAAGATGCACCTAGGTTTAGAGGAGGAAAACAAGAAAAAAAAAAAATCTGAACCAAATGGTATTCTAAAATATTTAATAAAATAAAATAGAATAATATTTCAACCATGTAAAGTGAAAAGCAGTCAACAGTGGTATTAAGAACCATCATCGGAGGCAGGTGAAAGGCAACCATACATTGATGTCTCTCTCCCTCTCTGTCTCTCTCCCTTCCCCCTCTCTCTGGAAATAATAAATAAAATCTTTAAAAAAAAAAAAAAGAACCATCATCGCTCCGGCTGGTGGCTCAGTGGACAGGCGCTGGCCTGCAAACCCAAAGGTCGCTGGTTCGATTCCCAGCCAGAGCACATAACCAGGTTGCAGGCCAAGTCTCCAGCCAGGTCTGTAGCTGGAGGCAGGTGAAAGGCAACCATACATTGATGTTTCTCTCCCTCTCTGTCTCCTTCCCTTCCCCTCTCTCTAAAAATAAATAAACCACTATCATTAACAAATGAGGAGAGACTTGAAGTTTTCTAGTTTTAAGTTTTAAGTCTTCTAGTTTTCTGGGAACCCCCAAGAACTCATCATCGCTAGTGTCAGAATTTATGAAGCTCAGTCATTCACAATCATTGATATCACTTTCTTCGCTATCTTTATATATGACACTATCTATAGTTCCATCTAAGGCATTGCTAATTGCCACATTTTTTGAATGACCATACAACGGTTTCATCCTTCACTGAGTGCCATGATGTTTTTACCCATTTACAAACTTAAGTGATACTGGGCTTCTTCATTCATCTAGTAGGTGTCATATCATGATTACCAGCAGCCATCCATTTGTTCCACTCTTCTTGCATAAAGACTTTAAATGGTTTGTTGATGGAAACGTCGAGAGGTTGCAACTGGCTGGTAAGACCCCCAGGAATTACAGCTAGGTGAGTCTTCACTTCCTTAAAGCTCTTTTTTGTAGTTTCGCTAACATGTGCTCTAAATTGGTTAAGCATTAATAAGGCAGGTTTTTTCAGAAGCCCTCCAGAGTGTTTAGACCACACCTTTTCAACCCAGATTCTCATTCCATTTTTGACTGTCCATCCTTTCTCATGAGCATTCACAACAACTCCTTGTGAAATTACTTCTTTTGGAAAGTTTCTCCTTTTGAAAATGAACATCGATGGCAACTTGGTGCCATCTGCACAGCAGAACAACACAACTGTGTAATGGGTTTTCTCATGTCCTGAGGTTTTCACAGTTATGGTTTTGGCACCTTTCAGATCAACAGTCCTATTAGATGGCACATCAAAGGTTAGCGGACTTCTTCCTCTTCTAACAGCTGTCACCACAGCTGACAGGTCAGGTAATATACATCATGGTCTGTGACGCAATATTTGCTCCATAAGATGCATAGACATCACCCCCAACACTTTTGAGGAAAAAAAGTGCGTCTTACGGAGCAAAAAATATGGTATACATATATACACACAAGTTTGATGGCAACTGCTAAACTGCCCCCTAGACAGGCTGTATCAATTCACTTTCTCATTAACACAGCATGAGAGGGCTCATTTCCCCATATTTTTACCAACACTTGCTACATTAATTTTTTGCTTGTTTTTAAAGGGTGATTTTTAAAAATAATTTTATAGCCCTGGCTGGTAGCACAGTGGTTAAGGTGCCAGCCTGTGAACCCAAAGGCCGCAGGTTCAATTCCCCAGCCAGGGCACAGAACAAGGTTGCTAAACCAGGTCTCCAGTCAGGTCTGTGGCTGGAGGCAGGTGAAAGGCAACCATACACTGATGTCTCTCTCCCTCTCTGCCTCTCTCCCTTCCCCTCTTTCTAAAAAATAATGAAAATTTAAAAAAATAAAACCTTAAAAAAAAAACAAAAAAACACTTAAAAAAATAATAATAATAATAATTTTACTTATTATTTTTTTAGAGAGAGGGGAAGGGAGAGAGGCAGAGAGGGAGAGAGGCGAGAGGGAGACAGACATCAATGTACGGTTGCCTTTCACTTGCTTCTAGCCATGGACCTGGCGGGAGACCTGGCTTGCAACCTCATTATTTGCCCTGGCTGGGAATCGAACCAGCAACCTTTGGGTTCACAGGCCAGCGCCTTACCCACTGTGCTACTAGCCAGGGCTATATTAGTTTTTACAAATTGCTGTCAATACAATTAGCAATAGAATATTTATTTTGTTTTGATTATTAGGGAGGTTGAGCAGCTTTCCTTGTTCACTGGATTTTTGGATCACTTTTATGAATTATCTATTTATACCCCTTGACCATTTTTATACTGAATTATCTTTTATTATCTTCATAAGATATCCTTATATATTAATATTTTATGTTAACTTTCTGTCTGTTTACAGTGTTTTCCCCAGTGTATTAGCCCTTTTTTCATGGGATCTTTTCCCACTATGAAATTTTACATTTTTATGTTGTAAAATTCTTCATGGTTTCATTAAATTATAATATATTTAAATATAATTAAAACTAACCTAATTAAATTATATACTTTATAATGAAAAAATATTATGAAAATAATAATCTTAAGCATTTAACACTTGTTGTATACTTACTAAATGCCAAGCACTATACTCAGCCCTTCATGTACATTCTCCCTAGTAAGAATACAGACTATACGTTTTGTCACATACATAAAGTAAAAGATATCTTCCAATTACTGGACTGTAGAGTCAAATTTTGATCATTATTTTCTGCAGAAGGATCATTCCATATTTGATCTTAACTCTCTCTCTACCATGTGAATATTGACAAAGTGATTTCTTTAAAGGCTTGGATAGTAGAAAAACTTAAGTTTCTATGTATGTACCTCATGTAAACCCAATTCCAATTTCATCACCATTTCAGAAAGACGATGATTTTCTAACTTGAGTGACTCCAACTGACCCAAGATCTCCTGAGAAGGGAAAAGGAGAAAAAACAAATAAACAAAAATAACAAATAAATCAAATATATCTTACAAAAACTTTTCACATGTAATTTTCATTTCATCAATCTTCATTGATACATATAAATAACTTCTAAAAATATTGCTTTAAAAGGTATTTAAAGATGAACTAACACATATAATTAAAATATTATTCTAAGGAGAGGAATCAGTTCATTGGCAAATCCCTAACCACCCTCCTGGGTTAGCCTCCTTTGATCTGGCTTTGACCTTCAACATCACATAGACTCCACTCTTTCCACAAAACAATTCCTTATTTTCAGTCCTCATTCTCCTTCGATTTTCTGCTGGCCCAAAAATTCCTGCCTTCCTTGGCTTCCTGCTTCCTCAGTAAAGACTGCTTCCTTTCCTAGTGCTACTATTTTTTCATTTTTAGCTCCTTGACAACACCTTTTTTTACCCTAAGTGAGTAATGCCCTAAGTTTGGTTCGAGTCTCTGCCCTTCATACTTTTATGCTTTCTCATTAAAATCTCCAAGTCTCTCAGGACGTTTCAAGTGCCGATGTCATGCAGACTTCCACAGCTAAATGTCTTACTCTGATTTTAATCTTGAACTCCAGGCCATCTGTGGAACTGACTATTAGATATTCCCATATGAATGACACAAGCCAAATGTACCAAACCAATGTCCCCTACACTGGCTTCCCTATTTTGTATACCTTTTGTACAGATTCATTATCCTCCCCAAAATTGCTCCCCATCTTTTCTCTATTTCACTAAAGTGCATTACCTTCCCCTCAGTTGCCTAAGCTGGAATCCAGTGGCACCTCTCTTCAACTCTGCCTAACCCACCCTCCCTGTCCAATCAAATACAAAGCCTGCTGCTTTGACCAGCCAAGTATCTCCAGCCTTCATCCATTTCCCTCTACCTCTGCCACCCACTGCCCAGGCCCCCATCTTACTGTTAAAACAGCATTTGGACGGTCTCTTTGCCTTCTTGCTTCTTCCCCATGTGATGACCAGAGAGAGTTTTTTATCCTGAGTACAGCCAATCTGACAATACTCCGAGTACTGATAATACTCAACACTCAAACTCTTAAACATAACTGACAGGACACTTCCAGTCTCATCCACTGTCACTTGCCCCACTTGGAGTTTACTCTGTCATGGAGAATACATCACACCCTCACCTCAGACCACAGCCAAGTCTCTGTACTCACCTGCATCTACTCTCACCTCCCCACCAATCCTCACTAGAGTGCCTGTTACCCAGCATGCTCTCAGCTCACAGCGGGTGTCCAAAGAAATGTACTGAATTAAATACTCTGGAAATGATATCTTTAATAAACTCAATCCTCTAAAACAAACTTCAAATAACAAGAGCTTTTGTTCAAGTGTCACCTTGTGCTTTACATCTTTTTCTTCTGCCTTTTCTATTTCTGCTTTGAGTCGCTTTTCCATGTCGGAGGAGGAAGTTTTAGCAGAAGCAATAGTGATATCTCGCTGATGTAGCTCACGAGTTAAACGAGAGATTTCCATCTTCATTCCGTCCAAGGCAGAACTATAACTTTGATCAGCCTGTAAGATCTGTTCTTTCAACTACAAAGGAACAGAAAGGAAAGCATGAAAAATTAAGAGAAAGTATGTAGATAGAAAAATATATTAACAGTTAAAACAATATGGTAATTTTCACCATATTTCAAGACACGATTTTTTCCCCTAGATTAAATCTGCAGAAAATTAGCAATTTACTAAGTTGCATCTCTGTACTGAAGGTCAGCTAGTTAGACCATAATCATTTATTATATCTCAAAGGAGGGAGAGATAAGTTACTCAAATACTGAGAACAAATATCAAGGTCCAAGAACATATTATTTAGAGGACAGCACCTGTGACCTTCACCCTTTTTTGCAGATGCAAATCTAAACATTTTCCATACATGGTTTCCTGGTCCACAGAAGATAGCAGAAAGACAGGAATAAGAAAGGAGCCAGAAGTAATCTCAAAGAAGTAATTTAAGAAATGAGTCAACCAACAGGACAGCCAGACCCCATGAATGCAGAGACAACAGCTCTGCATGCCTCACAGCCAATGAGAATATTAACTACACCACAGCAAGGAAAGAAGACACATCCACAACCACCTTTAGTCCATAAGAAAATATTAAATGCTACCTCATATATTTTTTGCAGCCACAAAAGTGTATATATCTTAGAAATATTTCCATTTAAAAATATGTTTTAAAACAAAGTTTTAAAGTACAAAGAGGAAAGGCTTCAACTGTCTTGGAAATGCTGACATGGCATCCCTGAGGAAAACAAAAGACATTTCCCCCATAGCACATAATAGCTGCTCCTCTACGACTGACTATCAAGTGGACCTTTGGACTACATTGTTCTCTCATTAAAAATAACTCCTACATGCCCTGGCTGGTAGCTCAGTGGATAAGGTGCTGGCTGCAAACCCAAAGGTCGCAGGTTCGATTCCCCAGCCAGGCCACATGATGAGGTTGCAAGCCAGGTCTCCAGCCAGATCCGTGGCTGGAGGCAGGTGAAATGGCAACCATACATTGATGTTTCTCTCCCTCACTGCCTCTCTCCCTTCCCCACTCTCTAAAAATAATAAAGTTTCAAAAAACAAACAAAAAATAAATAACTCCTACAACCTCTCAACCCATACAAACAATTGCAAACACAAGCATGTAAATTTTTACCTTCTTAATCTCTGTTCTGTACTCATTGTTATGGACTTCCATCTTCTTCAATTCTTCATATTTTTCCATTAGTTCCTGGCTCAGTTGTTTACATGTTGTACTCACAGAATCCAAGCTGTACGATAAGAATAGGATCACATATTTAAAACAAAACCCTGAGCCCTGACCAATGGGGCTCAGTTAGGTGGGTGTCTTCCTGTAAAGCAAAAGGCCACCAGTTTGATGCCGGTCAGGGCCAGGCCTGGGCTGCAGTTCGGTCCCATGATGCACACAGCAGGCAGCCGACTGCAGCTGCTCTTGCACGTGGATGTTTCCCTCCCTCTCTATCTCCCTCCCTTCCCGCCCTCTCCCAAAATAAGTATTTTTTTAAACCCTGAAAGCCACAAATTGAATTATCTAACTTACCTTTTTGATAGCTAAGACATCATCTCCCATCCCAAATTAAAACTCATTTCCAACTTTTTTAATCACCAGAGGCAACTAAATCCAATTTAAACTTTTGATATCTGTGCTTACCTATAGGCTTTCCTTCTGCTTAAAATTTAACTGGTTACAAAATTCTAAAGATTACAGCTAATTGCTTCTCTCTAGTTGTACAGGAACTGCCATCAAAATCTAAATCTTCACTACACTTAATTACGATTCCACTCCACACACAGCTGCTAAAATAATCTTCTTTAAAGAGGTTCCAACTTGTCACCCTTACTTAAGAATCCATCCCTTATCAGATTTGAGAACATCAGGGACATTAAACCTTTCCCATCTCACTGCTCATTTCTACAAATAAAATCTTTTTGCTTCTAAATCAAAAGGCTGTACTGTCTACCATGTGCCATTTGCTACGCCTGACTTCATGTCTCCGCTGTTCCATCCCCTTGACCACGAAGTTCCTTCCTCTCCTGCCTGGCAGTGGGCGCTCCACGTCCTCTCAAGAATCTGATCAGCATCGTCCTGACAGAGCCACCCCAACCCTCATTCCCCTAATCACCTTAAATACAGTTCATTTTCAATTTTTATAGCTTGAATGTACAAATTTCTAGAATTGTTTACTTTAAATCTACTGCTTTAAATTGCTCTCAGGTCCTTTAATGTGTACATTTTATCTCTCAAACTACAAATTCTATGATTAAAACAATGTCTTTTATTCCTTATTTGCCTCCAACTGTACCCACCATCCCTGTAGCCTTTGGATGGTTGGCTCCAGACTGTTCAAAAAATGCCTACTAACTACCAAGATTATCTCACCAACACAGCCAACTTACCAGGTAAGTATCATTCAAAAACAATATCTTTGCAATACAACAACACAAAAACAACTACTTGAATTCCTTCAATTAAGGTATATTTTTTTCAAACTGAACACAAATAAACTATCTAAAAGTTTCCTCTTTCACCAGACCAGTGTGGCTCAGTTGGTCAGGTATCATTCTGCAATGCAATAGGTCACTGGTTTGATTCTGTCAGGGCAAATGCCAAGGGCCTAGTTTTCAGGTTCTAGGTTCTATCCTGATCTGAGCACATAAGAGAGGCAACTAACTGATCAATGAATCTTCCTCTTTCTCTCTCCCTTCCCCTCTCTCTAAATATTTTTTCAAGAAAAATAAAAGGGTTCTGTTTTCTAGTTGCTTTTTTATTATTATTATTTACTTATTTTTAGAGAGAGGGGAAGGGAAGGAGGCAGAGAGGGAGAGAAACATCAATGTGTGGTTCCCCCTCACCTGCCTCCCGCCACAGACCTGGCAGGAAACCTGGCTTGCAACCTGGCCATGTACCCTGGCTGGGAATCGAACCAGCGACCCCTGGGTTCGCAGGTCAGGGCCTTGTCCACTGTGCTACCACCCAGGGCTCAAGTTGCCTTTTGATATTTAAAAAAAGATTTTTTTTGCTTCTATTTTCACCCAAGGACATTTTTTTTAATGCTGTTAGAGCAGAAGGGAGAGAAGCATTGAATGAGTGCCTCCTGTATGCACAGGACCAGGGATCGTTGCCAGAACAAGGATTAACCTGCAACCTAGATATGTGCCCTAACTGAGAACCGAACCCACAACCAACTGAGCCACATTGGCCAGGGCCTGAAAAAAATTTTTTTAAAGCCAGTGCAAGCACTGGTGTTTGCATCCATTCATTCCAATTTTACCTATATCTAAATATCCTAGTATGCTTATTTACTTGGGACTTAGTATGTGATTACAATATGTCAAACATTGAGTTAGAAAGCTCAGAGGAAACTCTGTCCTATCAACAGGTAGGAAAATCAGGGCCTAAAGAGGCTAAGATGTCCAAGATCATACTACAAGTCAGAAAAAAGAGGCAAGACTTCAGAGCCTGAGGAGAGCATAGTAAAACATACATATATGTAAAATATTACCCAAAAGTCAATCCATGGAAAAACCTACAATAAAAATGTGAAATTAGCCCTGGCTGGTGTGGCTCAGTGGATTGGCACTGGCCTGCAAATCCAAAGGTCGCTGGTTCAATTCCCCAGCCAGGGCACATAACCAGGTTGCAAGCCCGGTCTCTAGCCAGGCCCTTAGCTGGAGGCAGGTGAAAGGCAACCATACATTGATGCTTCTTTCCTTTTCTTCCTCCCTGCCCTAGCCTCTGATAATAATGAATAACGATCTTTAAAAAAATGTAAAATTAGTTCTACTGTCAAAAAGAAGCATAAGATTTAAATTATTTTATTGAATCTAAAGTATGAACATATACCTCGTTAATGATAACCAGGACTAATGTTAAGTATTCCAAGATGAAAAAATTAAAAAATATGGCAAAGACTGTATATGCATGTGTGTAGGCATATACATTTATCATGTAAAGAAAATACTCGATTGTTTACAAAAACAAAAATAGAAATAAAAACAAAAAAATGTATTACCTAAAAATAAAAGGATAAAAATAGCAACAGTTTATAATTTTATCTTTTAGATACAGAAAATGTTAGTGTACAAATGACCATGCATGATTGATGTTTAAAATATCAAACTCTCCCCAGTCAAGAAGTTTCGAGATATGACCAACAAAAAAAATTTACAAACATGACAGCAATACAAGTGAGTAACACAAATCGGGATTAAATTAATGCCCCAGGAAATACCAACAGCATTTCAGAACAGAAGGAAAGAGACCTCCGGCATGACCTTACCAAGAGCAGTTTCGGAGGGTGGCAGGTGGAGAACATCTAACTGAAGGGCTTCCACACAAGTGAGGGGTGAAGAAGTGGTGACAGTCAGTACAGACAATTTCTTTTCAAGAATTTGGTTTTAGAAGATTGCAGAGAAATATGGAAGTAACTTGATGGGGATATAGAATTAAAGGAAAATTTTAATTTTTTCCCCAAGATGAGAAATACTAAAACATATTTTATACCATTGGAAAAAGTATCAAAGAAGAACTTTATGATGCAAAAGAGAAAAGAAAAAAACCGTGGAGACAGAACACAAGTGGAGTTTAAGGAGCACAAACAAGTCATCCATCAATTAATCCACTGCAACAGATTATGGGCACAGATGCAGGCAGACTGATAGATTTGGTGGCAGCAAGATTAGGAAATTCTCCTTCAATTGCTTTAGTGACTATTATGTAGACTTTACTTCATCAACAGGATGATCAAAATCATTGTAAATCATTCCAACGTGACCAGTTTGGAAATGTGTATGCAAGTATCTACCTGCTTTCCAGACGCGTCACCTCTGCCTGCAGCAGCTCCTCACTAGTGTGGGTAAAATCCAGTTGGGACACTACGTTGTCTAAGTCCTGCTCCTGAGAGGTATACCTTCTTTCTGCCTGAGGCTCCCCCAGTGACCTAGGAAAGGATACAAGAGGACTAGCACAGGCCTTTCATCTTCGCAAACAAAAATAACATGCAAATCATTCCAATTTCCCAACTGATTCTGGTAACAAAACTCTTCGGGACTCTTCCATTTGTCTTCTGCTTTTTGCAAAGAACACTGGGCAAGTAAAGTGGCAAGAGATGGTGCTTCTCAAAAATGTCAGCGGCAGTTTACCCCTTTCCCAACTGGAATTTAGGCCTGATTTTCAAGGGGAAGAGACAAAATAACAAAAATCACTTTGTTGACACTTGATACCTTAAGTCAAAGAAACTGGAAAATTACCGGAGTTCTGGCAAGAATAGAAATGTGCACCAGGGTTTAATCAAGCAAAAGAAGTGTAGCCCCTGCTATTTCTTTCCACTACAAACTGCACAGCAGTAATTCATACACAGATATAAAATCAGTTTTAGGAATTTTCTTAAAAGGACCATCTCGATAGCTGGATCATCAATGATATTGATGATAAAGAGCTAATGATCATAACCTAATCTACATCTCTATCTAGGAGATGTAGACTATAATTCCTTTCAGATTTGGAATTTGGACAAGGGTACAGACTGACCAAGGGGTTCCTAATTTTCTAAACACCAGAGTCTCTAGGTTAGGGACCCAAATTGGGAGGCAGAAAACTACACAAAATTTTATAACACTATAAAAATTTAACTCAGAAATTAAAACTGAGAAGGAAAACCCATAATATAAGCAAACACAAAATTGGTGCTTGATGTCAAAACACCAAGTGGCTATTATTAGTAATATTTAAGATAAAATATACCTCATGGCCTCTACTGTGTGTTGCGTGTCGGTTGCCTTTATTTTTGCTGGTAGCTTTTCCTTTTGCATTTTTGCCTCACGAATGAAATTTTCTTGAGACTGAAGAGCTGCCTTCAGCAGTCTCTTTTCTTCCTGCAGAACCTACAAAATACTCAGAAAAAAAAGTCAGATGTTATTATAATCTTTCTGTTTCAAGAGAAAAGGAAGCCAGGGAATCAGACTAGGAGTTACATAACAGGCACAATATTAATAAAATTATCAATATCTGATCCAATGCCTCAAAATAGGGCAAAAACATAAATTTGGGAAATAACTCTAGGTTTTTTATTCTCCCTTAAAACATACACAATGTACACATTGTCGCATATCCCCAATTACAGTAACTTTAAAACACACCTCTAACAGTTTTTCAGATTCCCTCAATTTTTCTTCTTTTTGCTGCTGCTCTTGCATAACAGTCATATTACTGCCAACCAAGTCATTGACCTTCATGGTGAGGCGCTCTATTTCCAGCTCGTGGGCACAGATGGTGTCATTGGCCCGCTCCAGCTTGCTGCTCAGGTGCTGGATTTCAGACTGGCGGGACAGCTCCACGGACTCTAATTTCTGTTTCCGGTTGGCAAGCTGGGCCTAGAAACACACAGGTTACCAATAGGTGAAAGTGAAATGATAAAAAGATAATCAATGAACAAGGAAAACAAAAATGAAACTAAATTTTACTTCCATAAAAACATAAAGCATTAGCTCATTAAAAATATAACCCATTCACAGTAAAAAGAAAAAAATCTCTCATGGTAAAAACCAGGCATGGAGGGGAACTTGCTCAACTTGATGAAGGCTATCTGTAAAAATTGCACAGCTACAGCATGGGAATGCAGTCAATGATATTGTAATAACTACATATGATGTCAAGTGGATACTATATTTATCAAGTATATCTAAGTTATATAAATATCTTTTTTTAAAAGATTTTATTAGAGAGGAGGAAAGGGAGAGAGGCAGAGAGGGAGAGAAACATCAATGTATGGTTGCCTTTCACCTGCCTCCAGCTACAAACCTGGCTAGAGACCTGGCTTGCAACCTGGTTATGTGCCCTGACTATATACATTTTTTAAAAATACAGTTGATATTTTATCATAGTTTCAGGTATACAGCAAACCACTAATATAAACAGGAAAAAAGAATTAAAAAACAAAGAAAGAAAAATCAGCCCTGGCTGGTGTGGCTCACTTGGTTAGCAAGTCAGCATCATCCTTATTAGGGCACATGTCTAGGTTGTGGGCTTGGTCTCCAGTAGCGGCATGTATTAGAGGCCACCAATCGATATTTCTCTCCCTTCCTCTCTCCCTCTCTGAAATCAATAAGCATGTCTTCAGGTGAGATGCTTTTTTAAAACTTGTACAGTTAACATTATATTTAATATAGAAACTTGTAGTTTTCTCACTATGATCAGGTATAAGGCAAGGTAGTTCTCTCTCAACACACCTTTTCAACATTTACTGAATGTCCTTGCTAACGAAGTAAGGCAAAAAGGAGAAATGAAAGGTAGTAAGCAGTTTAGGAAGCAATAAACACAACTCTCTTTGCTCACAGATAACATTATTGTCTATGTAAAAATATTTTGAAAGAATCGACAACAAAAACAAACAAAAAAAACTCCTTAATAAGCAATTATAGCCAGGTGCTGATACAAGATTAACATACAAAAGTCGATTTGCTACATACTAACAATGAACATATGAAACTTAAAAACATAACACCATTTACTCTAACACCTAAGAAATTAAATACTAAGTAAAGTCTAACAAAATATGTACAAGGTCTATATGAGGGAAACAGCAAAACTGGTGAACGAAGTCAGAGAACTAAATAAATGGGGAGATTTCATGTTCATGGATACAAAAGACTTAATATTGTCTGAATGTCAGTTCTTCCCAACGTGAACTACGGATCCAACCCAATTCTGATCAAAATACCACCAAGTTACTTTGTGGATATCAACACAATATTGAAGGAGGAAAAAAAAAGTTGGATGACTAAAGCTACCTGACTTCAAGACTTCATACAAAGCTACAATAATCAAAACAATGTAGCATTTGCAAAAATGACAGATAAGGCCCTGGCAGATGGCTCAGTGGATTGGTGCCAGCCTGCAAACCCAGTGGTTGCTGGTTCAATTCCCAGCCAGGGCACATAACCAGGTTGCAAGTCAGGTCTCTAGCCAGGTTCATGGCTGGAGGCAGGTGAAAGGTAACCATACACTGATGTTTCTCTCCCTTTCTTCCTCCTTCCCTGCCCTTATCTCTGAAAATGATGAATAAAAAAAAAGAAAGAAAAAAAAAATGACAAATAGATTAATGGAACAGACTACATAGCCCAGAAATACAGCCATATACATACAGTCAACTGAACTTTCTTAATAATGGAGCAAAGGCAATACAATGGAGCAAAGACAGCCTCTTCAACAAATAATGCTGGAACATTATTTGTTGCACAAAAATAAATCTAGACAACCTTCACAAAAATTAATTCAAAATGCAATATAGACCTAAATGTAAAATGCAAAACTATAAAACTCCTAGAAGATAACGTAAGAGAAAAACCTAGATCATAGGGAACTAAGATGCCTTTTTAGGTATAACATGAAAGACACACTCCCTGAAAAAAAAAGTTAAAAAGTGAACTTCATTAAAATTAGAATTTCTGCTCCTCAAAACAAAGTCAAAAGAATGAGAAGACAAGCCACGGAACAGGAGAAAATATCTGCAAAAGACACACCTGATAAAAGACTGTTATACAAAATTGAAAAAGAACTCTTAAAACTCAACAATAAGAAAACAAATAACTCATTTTTTACAATGGGCCTAAAACCTAATCAGACATCTCGCTGCACTCTGCCAAGCCCCAGGGCTGCTGTACCTGTTAAGTATAGAAAAGGTTGAAAGAAATTTACCTTCAAAATATTAATCATAGTAATCCTCATTTCAGCTATATTTTCTCATTTTTCTGAAATGAACATGTATTATGTAATTTCAATAGCTGACTAAAGAAAGCAACTCAAGCAAATATATAACTCAAGGAATGTGATTGTTATTATGAACTCCACTTTTAAATATTAAAAATATATAAAGCCCTGGCTGGTAGCACAGTGGATAAGGCACCAGCCTGAGAACCCAAAGGTCACTGGTTCGATTCCCAGTCAGGGCACATAACCAGGCTGCAAGCCAGGTCTCCAGCCAGGTCCTGAGCTGGAGGCAGGTGAAAGGCAACCATACAGTGATGTTTCTTTCCCTCTCTACCTCCCTCCCTTCCTCCCTCTGGAAGTAATAAATAAGATATAAAAAAAAAAAAAAAGAAAGAAAGAAAGAAAATTGTGGACTATTTGCAAATGTAAAACCCTGTTATTATAAAAAAGATATATATGTAAGAAAAAAATTTACATCAAGAATTTTTTTAATTGGGGAAAGTATGAATGTTGATATCCATTTATCCAATCTCCCAGATTTTCTACCTTTATTGTTCAAAACAGCCCACATGTGAACAAACGGCAATGTGTCAGCTTTTACTGGATTCTAATTTGGGCATCCAACTGTAAAATACATTATTTCTGACAACTGGAAAATTTGAACATACCAGATATTAAATTACATTACAAGTTACTTATTCTGCTAATATCATACTTGTATACTAAAATTATAGGGTTTTTTTGAAGTTCCTATTGTTGGAAAATAAGACAATGTCTATTACATGCTTTCTAACATTCTAGCCAGAAATAAAAATTAGAGAAGGCTGAAATAAGATTAGCAAATGAGTTAGTTGTTCAATGGGTACAGAGTCTTAGCTATGCAAGTTGAAAAAGTTCTACAGATCCATTATAAAACAATCTGCATATATTATGTTGGCCAAAAAGTTTGTTTAGTTTTTGCTCACTTAGTTTTTTCTGTATGCTGGCTGTAATAGTGCTTAGTTGTCTTTAACTTCATTTGAAACAATTTTTGTTAAACTGTATTTTGACAGCTGTCATATCAGTGTGCATTTAGAAAAACTTTTGTGCAGCCATTTTAATATTGAAGATGAAAGAAAATACACAAAACTGTCAGTGTATTATGCTTTATTATTTTAAAGAAGGTAAAAGTGCACCCAAAATGTAAAACAAAATTAGTATAGTGAATGGAGAAGGTGTTATTCCTGATTGAACGTGTCAAAAATGATTTGCAAAGTTTCTTGCTATTATTGACATTTTGGCCAAATAATTATTTTTCTGTGGGGCTATCTTATGCACTGGAAGATGTTTAGCAGCACCCCTGGCCTCTACCCACTAGAAGCCAATAGTGGGAGACAGCCAATATACTCCAAATATCCAAATCAATAGTTATTGATGAAAATGAAAAATGTACCTTTATTTTATGGAAAACAACTTAATGGACTTTTTGACCAACCCAACAGTTGACATTACTGTACTGTTTACTCTTTAAAATGGGTAAAATGGCTAATTTTAATGTGCTTTTTTTAACCACCTTTTTTTTTAAGACTAGCAAAATGATAACCATTAATGCTGGGTAACAGTATGCAGAAGTTCATTTAATTGTTTTTTAAATAAGAACCATGCAGCACTGCCACCTACTGAATCACAGAAAGATTCCGTTTTGTTTATTTTGCTAAAGAGAAATATAAGTAACATTTTTTTTTAGTTAAACAGCAGTTTTAATTTTTAAAAAAAACTATGAAGAGTAGTTTCCCTTAGAAGGGAAAACAAATGTTGGCATTTTAAAAGCTTATTATTCTAGCCCTAGCTGAGTATTGGTAAATAAAAATCTAGTTTTTGCTAACAATAAAGTTTTAATTATGCAGAGTAATTACAACAGTAATTTGAAAATAAAGAATCTGCACACCAAAGAAGTACACACCATAAATGAAAAATTGAGAACTATTAAAAACTCAGTTTTCTTTTTTGCCAATCTGAAGGCTACAATTAGACTTTAACAGGATCTTATGGGTATTTATGTTTGTTTGGTGCTTTAGTTCAAGTCCACATATCCAGAACCCCTCTGCCATTCTCAGTGGGGTCTCTCACAGCAGAGCCATTAGTGGTGTTTAACAGCCAACTAATATTTTGAGGGGGGAGTAGGGGCGGGGGGAGGGGGATGTCAAAAGCCAATACATTACTGAGACTTCAAGTAGAAAATAATGCAGATTGGTTTTTTAAATAAATAAATAACGCTTCCCTCCCAGCTCTCTTAACTTATTCAATTTATTCCTTCCTTCTATAAAACAGATAACTACCAACCTCGACCAATTATCATATAAAATAGGTAATATATAACTATATTTTCTAAAGAATTGCACATAGAAGCAGCATTGAGACAGTGTCTAGAACATAACAGATGGTCACAAATACTCATTTCCCTCAATGCTTCCTTTTATGGTCTTGGTTCTTAATTAAAAAAGCAAACAAACTGAATGTGTCTCCAAAAGAAACATTCCTAAATTGGAGGCTATATTTTGGTTTTGCTTAAGCCATTAGCTCTTCATTAGAAGCTGGTTTATACTAGTATTCTAAAAAGCGTTGCTGTTGCCACAAGACGCTGCTTTTAATTAGTGTGCACACCAGTGCAGGGTGAATCGCTCAGCATTTGTGTCCCAACAGGAGGACGTGTTGCACCTCCCTGTCTAAGGCGCCTCAGCCCAAGTACCCAATCGCCACAGCATCAGAGCAAGACACAGAGATGACAGCCAAGGCCACAGCCAGAAACAGCCAGAACAAGTAAGCCAGACACAGAGTAACGGAAAAGATGAGGAGACTGGGCAGAAAGAGGGAAGCGGAGGGAGAAGGGGAACGGATGTGGGCGTGGGGTAGGGTGAGCATGAGAACGCAAGATGCTGACAGAGTAAGCAAGGACAGAGAGCAGTGGGGAGGGAGGGAGGGAGCCAGGGAGGAAAACAGGCAAGCAAAGGAAAGAGGACACACATGGATATGAGGAAGCACACGTGTACAGCATTAATCAGGTTCAAATTAAATCAAAACCTCTCTGCCTCTCATTCTTATAAAATGTCTTCAAACCCACCTGAATTATCTCTGATTGTTCAGCCAGAGCTTTCCTTTGTGCCTCCAGAGAAGATACCTGTTGCTGGTAAATCAAACGTTGCTTCTCCCAGTCCAGTGATTTCTGACGGAATTCCTGAAGAGGCAATTAAGGTACTTAACTTTTAAGTGCTTCCCCTTGCTGTTAGACTTGTCAGCCTCACTTTTACTTTAATTTCCCCCACATTCCTGGTACACAGGCACCTTTCCCCACAGCAGGAGTCCCATGATTCACTCGGTTGACAGAACTGTAGAACAAGAGCAATACTGGATGCACTGCACTTCTGAGCATCTGTCTTTCTAAATTTAACACCCTAATGGTGAAGCGTGTGAAAAACAGAGGCTAAATAACTGGGTTCAAGACTATTCTCACAGATTTGCTGCCACCTACGGGTTCTTACAATTTTTTAGTGTTTTTCAGGAAATTGATGCTAGGACAACTAAACTTTGAAAATATAATTACAGATATTCCTCGCTACCCAAATTCTTGATATCTAATCCCAGAACTGACTAGATTCCAATACATTTTCATATAAGTCCCTTGGTAGCCAAATTCTTCTCAGTATCTAAAACTCAGGAACCAAACAGATCTGGACAACCCAATATTTTTTGATACACACATTGTTACTATCTCAAGAGAAGAACTGCAGGAGACCTGAATAACAAGGGACATCAGTACTAAATTTTAATAGATATTTATAACCCAAAGCAAACAGTTTAAAATTAATGATGGATCACTAGTACCTTTGAGTTGCATGACCAAGAAAATGAGCCCATTGTTTATGAAAACAGGGCAAATCAAAGGGAATGAAAATTCAGTCTCTCTATCACTGTCCTTCATCTCCAGAAGTCACATGCTAGCTTAGGGTAATTACTGTTAACTAACTGTTAAATCATCATGCATGCATTCATTCATTCAACTGTTCAACACATATGCCAGGCACAGTTCCAGGTATTAGGGATACAACAGCTAACAAAACTAACAAAAATCCTAGTCCCACTCAATGTGAAAGGCAATTGACAACACATTCATTGTATATAGCACATTAGATGGTAACATGACTGAGTAACTAATGTTTAATTAGGCACTTAAGAAAGATGGGATTGAAATTACACTTTCTGGGGAGAGGGAATAGCAAGTACAAGACACTGAAGTGGATTGGATGCATCCTGGTATGTTTAAGGATGGACAAGGAGGGTCGGTGCCCAGAATAGAGTAAAAGGAAACATAAAAGGAAAGGGGTCAGAGTGTTAACAGGGAGTGAGATTGCAGGTCATCAGGATGACCGTCATGGGAGGTTTCTGCAGAGAAGAGGCCATGATTTGACTCACAACAGAATCATTCTGGCTGTTGCACTAAGAAAAGAGAAGTCAAGAAAGGCTCTGAGGCTTAGGCTTGAGTAAACTGAAGAACGGAGTTGCCATTAACTAACACAGGAATGGGGAAGAAAATCAGCACCTTCATTTTGGCCACATAAAGTCTGAGATGGCTTTAGACACTGAAGTGGAGCTGTGAAACGTACAGGTGGAAATTATTCTACTGTGGAAAGGAGAGGTCAAGACTAAATATATAAATTTGAGAGTTAACATATACACAGTGCTTAGAACAATGAAGCTGAATTTTCACCAAGGGAAACAGGAGAAGGGAAAAAAAAAAAGAGCTCCAATGACATGACCCTAGGGTATTTCAGTGTTAAAGGTTGGGGAGCAAGAGACTGAGCGTGGCTAACAAGGAAGGAGAAAAACCAGAAATGTGTGGTTGTTCTCCAGGCCAAATCAAGAAAGCGTTTTAAGGAGGAGGGAGTGACAGCTGGGCCCAATGCTGCAGCTAAAATAAAGAAGATGAGGGCAGGCCACAGCTTCAGTAACGTGGAAGTCACTGGTCACCTCCATGTAAATAGCTTCTATAGAGAGTGGGGGCAAATTCTCACTGAGTTGGGGACAAGAAAAACGAAAGAAAAGGGAACAGGTATAATGTCTAAAATAGTTTAGTTATAAAATGAAGGAGGAAAACAGGGCAGTCTTCAGAGGAGGAAGAGAGAGATCAAGAGAGAATATTTAAGAGGGAATACATTTAGGTATCGGTGGAAAACACCCAGAAGAAAGGGAAAAACTAAGGATGCAGAAGAGAGAAGGGCAATTTCTGGATCAACATCATGGGTAGGGAAGGGGAGAGCCTGGGCAGCCCCTCTAGCAGGAAGGCAGAGCATATGGGCACAGATGCAAACAGGCAGGTAGAAACAGTGTTGAAAATTCCCTTATTGCTTCTAGTTTCTCAGTGGAACAGAAAGCGAGATCATTACCCACAGGTGAGAATGTGAGAAAACGTGTTGAACGTCTAAGAAAAGCGGAAGTATGAAACTGTCATGGAAAACAGGAAAATGAGTGGAAACACAGTATGAGTGACCACAAATTTAAAATGAGACCAGTCCACATGATTGTTTTTCTCCAGCCATGTCCTGCTACACGTGGCAAGCACAGCTGGGTTTAACCAGTTATGGTTTTGCCAAGCAAATGCGATGAAGCAAGAGAGAAGCATGGGTGCTGAGGGGAGAAGTAAGGAATACAACGATGAACTTTAAGCTGAGTAAGGATTGGTAAGGAAGGACTTGAGGTGGATGAGAGCAGTGAAGAGGGGGCAGAATTCATTCACTTTAAAGGATGGGGTCAAGTGACGATTGAGAGTCCAGGGACTAGAGGAAGTGAGCTGAAAAGACAGGGATGGTAGTCAGAAAGTAAGATACTTAACTTGGGATTCTAGGAGGGATGCAAAGTTCTGGTAATGGCAACACTTAAGGAACAGTGATGAGAACAGATAGATGAGACAGGGAGATCAAAATATCTATGAAGGAAAGAACAGCAGGGAATTGAAAGGCCAAGAGTTTTATACCCATCTTTCTTGCAGATAGGAAAGCCTCAAGAACTAGGATAAAAATACTGCTGGACAGAGTGACAGTGAGCTGGGAGCTGGAATCTGAGCCAGGGAGTAACCAGGGATCAGAAGATGACTATTTTGGTTACAGGTACATTGGGGATGATATAGGCTGATGACATGAAAATCAAAGATGGAGTTTTTGAAGCAGAAGGAAAAGAAATTGGTTAGGAAGTGGTAACAAGGAATTTGGAGGGGAAAAGCCCAGGTATCACTGAAAACGGCTAGAGAGGAAGCAGTATCTGTAATCCTCAGAGTCTAAGCTCTTCAAATATATACAAATAATGAGATATAGAAGAATATTAAACAGAAAGTATAACTCTAGGTAGTAATAATACATTGGCATTTAACAGGTAGCTCTGAGTAGAAACATTTTAAGTAATCATATAAAGATGTTGAACAAGGTTTCTCAAATTAGAATCAGCTAGGGGAGTTGGATAAATGCAGATTATCCAGAATCTCTGAGAGCCTAAGAGGACCCTGGCTGATGCCTAGGTGCGCTGCAGAGCCAGTGGCAGAGAACGGAGGGGAGGGGCAGATTCCAGGAGGAGTGACAGCCTTTGCTGCTCCTTCATCTACTCCTGGTGATGTTAGCTCACCACCTCCCTTAAGTCCTTCAGGGAATCAATCCCATATACAATAATCAAAGTCAGCAAAGGAGGAGGTAAACGGCTTACTAGCTGTAAGCTGGAACTGGGTATGAACAATCTGAAACGCAGACAACTCTGTAGTAAAGAGCTATGAGCTTTAATAATCACTAAGCCTCTACTCTGCGAGGTGATAAATAAGACAGGACCACTGCCCACCAAAGCCTCTACTCTACGAGGTGATAAATAAGACAAAGACCACTGCTAGTAATTGTTCGTCAATGTTTCCCACTACTGACATTTTGAGTACGATAGCCCTTGCTGTGTGGAACAGTCCCCAGCATGTTTAGTGTTCCTAAACACCAGTTTCACTCCAATCATTGTGACAACCAAAACAGTGTCTCCATGCATCCCCAAATGCCCCTGAAGGGTGGTACTGCCCCGTTGAGAATTACTGCCAGCTAGTAACCCCATCAACCACAGGCAACCATCCGATGATAGGATGAATAGATCACCCTTGGCCTTTGAAATAGCTTGGTAGCAGTCATGAAGATGGGAGAGAAACGATTTCAGAAAGGAGAGCTATTAGAAAATCACTTTGCTCCAAGAAGGTTGACAATCACTACAAAGAAATTATTACTATGAACGTACCTCTATTTTTCCAGTTAACCTCTCAATTTCAGACCGATCTTCCCTGTGATTTTTAGTATTTCCTCTGAAGTCTCTTATTTGCTTTTTCTGTAGTTTTTCATAGCTTCTCTTCAGTTTGCCTAACTGTAGACACAATTATTTCTAGACTTAAAATGTAAGAATTTGTAAACAGTGGCAGTGGAACATATTGGTATTTTGAGAACAAGAGCAGTGCTAAACAGTACTATTGAAAATAGGTTAAAAGCATGTTTGATTTGCAAATCAATACAAAACAACTCAAACTACATATAAACATTAGGGACATGGAGTCAAAGAAAAATAAAGGGACGATACTTTCCCAAACAAAACTTTCATTTTTATAAAAGACTTGTTTTATAACAGCCCTACAACTCAGGCCACACCTACAACTCAGGCCACAACTCAATCCAAGCATCAAGGCTGGAGCTGCTCTCCTGTGGGACACGGATACTCAGCACGCAGGAGAGAAGTATTTTGGAATTAAATAAAAATAAAAGCAATTTTTCCCAATCTAAAGCATAAAGTTGAGTTAATCGATATTATAAAATTTTCTTACTTCCCTTATTCCAAAATGCTTCTGAAACCTTTGGATCCTCCACTACTTAAAATCTGGTAACTGATTTAACTAAAACAATAATATTTAATGTAAGTTTTTGGTGTCAATATGTCACCATATTACACAAAAATAGCTCTTCTTTCTTTCTCAACCAAGAAACGCATTTTAGAATCTCTGTTCTAGGTAGTACCGAAAGCATATAATTAGGCAAAATTTCCAATCCTGTTCCTCCTATGGAATATGTACTTCCCACTTCACAAGGTAGAAACTAGCCCATCAACAAATTCCCTAAGGGTTAGAGACAAAATGATACAACACGTAGAATTAAAGTCTCACTTCTTCCCGTAGTTGCTTTAACTCCTGCTTATAGCCCATGGCCATCTCTTGCTTGACTGTCTCAAGTTCTTCTACCTGCTGGCGCAACATTCCAACCTAGAAGTAGACAGGTGGTAGCAATTTTTATTATTAGCCTAGAAACAATATGCATGAAATATAAGAAAGGAAAATAACCTTTCTGCTTATCTTTAAATACAGCTTCTCAAATGTATGTGGCATTCTCCAATTTTCCAGTAAGTCAAATGTCTAATTATTTAATGATCCATAATGTTGCCAAATACATGGAAAACAAGTTTTCTATTTCTAGGTTTAGGTGAAAACCTGCTCTCACTGTCTGATTTATTTTCTCCAACCCCTCCTATATTAAAAACAAAATAAAACAAAACTGATGAAAAAATTAAGAGATATAAAGTTATAAGAACCTTGGAAACTAAGAATATTGAAGAAAAATCTGAGATGCCAAAAATAAGTTCTATAAATTAAAATGTAAAATAGTAATGCCAGACAGAAAAGATAGTATGAAACCTGTACCTGCTTTACCATATATCCCACTTCAAAGAAACCAGTTCCACCAACCAGAGCAAGGATGTTTTATCTTAACCCATTTCACAATGGTTTAATATCAGCCACAGCTAGTTCAGGCCCAGCCCTTACTTCCATCAACAACCATCAGTATTTCTCAACCTGTATCCCAATTAGAACTTCATCTATTAATAAGTGAGAAGGGAGAGGGAGAATGAAGATAAGGAGGTAGTTATCTCAAATATGATATAGAATGGTAATTTTAGAAATAAAACAAAAATGTAGATCTTAAAAGTTCTTATCCCAGGAAAAATATTTTAACTATGTGTGATGATGGAGGTTAAGCAGACTTACAGTGGTGATCATTTTATAACATGTACAACTATAATATCATTACTTGCATACCAGAAACTAATATATTGTTATATAGCTCAATTATACCTCAGTTTAAGAAAAAAAAAATTTTTTTTTTGGTTCTAGAACAACAAGTTAATGGAATTCCAATGAAAAATTCTAGTAGGATATATATTTTTTAACTTGAAAAAGTGATTCTGAAATTCAAATTAGAAGAATGATTAAATATAGCCAATACAAATGAAAAGAGAAAACTACTTTTTTAAAAAGATATAAGTGAATATTTACTGGATTTCTGGGTAAGAGATACTTTCTGAGCTTAAAACTAATGAGTCATTTAAACATGATAGACATGTAAAAAATGTAAAACTTTTATATTTAAAAAATTCAATAAAATTAAAAAGCGAATAAACTGAGAAAACCACTTATCAAAATTTTCAAAATATTTTGAATTTTTACGTATTTTCTTCTAACTTGTTTCCAGTGTATTCAAAAACCATACTCTATGATTTCAAGCCTTTGAATTGTGTCAAGATTTACTTTCTGGCCCAGCAAATGGCCCATTTCAGAAAGAGTTCTGTTTGTGTTAGAAAAGAACGCGTACTCTGCAATCCTCTTGTGCAATGTTCTGTATGTATAAATTAGGTTACGTTATTGATCATGATGCTCAAATCTATATCCTTACTGATGTTTCCCTCTTGTTCCATCAGTTACTAAGGAAAACAGGTTAAAATCCCCAGCTACAATTTGTGACTTATTCTATTCTCCTTGTGGTCCTGCCACTTTTTACATAGAAATAAGGTAGAGCAAGAAATTTCTTTTACGGCTATTTTATTAGATACTTGAGGCAGGTAACTGAAAATGATCCCAGGCAGCACAGTGAGGACATGGAAAGGGAGACCCAGGGAAGAAAGGAAAGCCAATAAAAGGGTGTGTTAACTGAGTCGATTTCTGCAGTTAAACAGCTGGGGCTAAATCACACTGGGAACTCAACAGGCAGGATGTGTTTCAGAACTGACCCTCTAGGGGACAGGAAGCTGGAGAATTTATCCAGGGATTCCAGTTCCTCCACTGCCTAAGGCTTGCCCCTTAAATTGTGAGCATCCCCACATTCCCAGGTTTCTCGATCAGCCTCCTGAGGCTCCCAGGAGAGCAGCATAGCGTAGTGAGGCTGGGGCAGTGCTAGGAGCTGTCAGAGTGTAACGGCCTAGATGAAATCCGGAGGTAGAGAGGATGCGGGACAGGCCACAGAGAATGTCTGCTACAGCTATGTACACTGAAATTCCGTATTTTATCATTATGAAGTGTTTCTCTTCACCTGAGTAATGTTCGTTGCTTCTGCCTCAAGTATTATATATTTTTCCTAATATAAATATACCTACACAATATCTCTAATTCAAACTATTTACATAATATATATTTTGATTACACCTTTACCTTTCAACTTTACCGTACCTTTATAAATACCAAACAATTGGGTTTCATTTTGTTTTTACTCAGTTGGACCATTTTTTATCTTTTAATTGGGCCATTTAGTGCATTTATATTGAATGGACCTATCTGGATTTAAACCTGTCATCTTATTGAGTGCTATTTGTACTTATAAAAAAAACTCTGTATTCCTTTTTCTCTTTCTTGTCTTCTTTGGAACTGATAACTAACTTATCATTTCATTCTTTTCCTATTAGCTTGGAAATTATATACTCTACTAATATGTTAATATATACTTTTAATGGTTCTCTCAAGATTAAAACATGGGTCTGTGATTGAACAAATCTAATGTTAATTAGTAGTTTTACTAATTTCTAGGCAACTCAAGGACTATAGAAATACTTTAATTCCATTTACCCCCATCTTGACTTAAATGCCATCATAATCCTACATATATTAAACTGAAAAGGTATTGTTGTTAGATACAGTTAATATTCATTGAGCTTTACCCACATATTTACTATTTCCTTTCACTTCTTCCTTAATCTCTCAAACTTCCATCTGGGATCACTTTCCTTCTGCCTGAAGAACATTCTTTAGTAGTTCTATGGTACAGGTCTGTTAGTGACAAATTCTTTCAATTTTCGTTGATTTGAAAATATCTTTCTTTCATTTTTATTCTAGGTATAGATTTCTGGTTTGGCAGGGAAAAGCATCATTTCTTTGTACACATCATTCCACTGTCTTTTGGCTTTCACTGCTTTAGCTGTCAACTGTTACGAAATGTTTGTAGATAACCTGTCTTTTCTTTCCTGGTAGATAATCTTCTCAGTTTTATTATTTTTGTTTGATCTCTTTTCAGACTTCTACTTTGTCTTTGTTTTCAGCCTACGTAAATATTCTTTTCTATTTACCTTGCTTGAGATTCTTAGAGTTCTTAAATACATCGTCTTCCTCACTTTTGGCAAAAATTCAGCCAACTTATCTTCAAATATTGCTTCTGCCCATTCTCACTCTTTTTTTCTCCAAGATTCCAAAAGTAGTCACATAAGACCTTGTACCTTTTCTCTTGCTTTCTTTCCTGCATTTGCTACCATTCAATCTATGCTTTATTCTAAACATTTTCTTCTATGCCATCTTCCAGTTTACTAATTCCCTTGGTCTTTAAGACCTTGATTTCAATTATTCTCTCTCTCAATACTTTAAATTTCTACTCATTTTTTTTTATCATTTCCAATTCTTTCTTGAATTGCTTAATCTTGTGTCTGAACACAGTAAATGTAGCTACTGTAAAGTCTAAGCATGACAGTGCCACTCTCTAGATTACCCACGGGTCTTCCACCACTGCCTCTGCTTTTTGAAATTTTTGTTGTCTTGTCTCTGTCTAACTTTACCTTCTCAGTGGTTATCAAACATCATATTTGCAAATTTATTAGATGTAATTCAAGACCCAGAATGGTTTTTTTCCCTTTGCAGAAAATGTAAGTTTGCTTTTCTGAGGTTCCTGGAAGCCCTGGCACTTTGAAGTCGCCTGGGGACAGGACATGTTGGGTCATCTTCAACTGAGTCACAGATGTAAATGTCTGCAGCTGGTAGGAGTTTGAAGAGGGCCTGTTCTAAAAGTGGCCCATCTTTCTCCTTTCAGGTTTCTAATCCAAAATGAGGAGGGGTTCAGAGCCACCTTGGAAACCAAATCCTTAATTCTCTCAACCTCTTGAAGTTATCAAAAATCCACTTGATGCCTTCTCTAGTTTCAGCTAATAGCTGCTCCAAACTCTGGGCTCACCTCCATGGACTTTTAGTCTAGCCCAGATCCTGGCCTGGAAATTCTTCACCATCTTGTTAGCACTGCACTCCAAGCAGATTTTTAAAAAATCTAACTTAACTACTTGTTCTCAGCAAATAAACTGGCCCAAATTACCCAGTCTGACCAAATGTGAAGCCTGAAAGATTCACATTTAACTAAAAACATCCTGAGTGAAATTTACTTCTAAAGCAGAATTCCATAGCCAATCAAACTTTCAATCAGATATGAAAAACAATAAAGATGTTTCCAACTATGTGACATTACATTCTATCAAAATGAAGTATGTATATAAAACCTCCTAAATAATGATGAAGGGAGTTCCCAAGATGAAGCTATATTGCTGGCCTAAAGAGCAACATCCATATTTGAAAACGGAGAGCTCAAAAAAAAAAAAAAAAAAAAGAAGGAAGAAAACAGATATATTACCTACTAGGTCTGAGACTAAGAGAAGATTTATATTCATATAAGAGAGTTTGAGAAGAATCAATGGTAGGTACATTATTTTTTTAATCCTTACTCAAGGATGTTTTTTACTGACCGTAGAGAGAGGCAGGATGGGGGACAGAAAGAAAGAGAAACACCTCCCATACATGCCTTACCCAGGGATCCAACTCACAACCTAGGTATGTGCCCTGACCAGAAATCGAACCTGCACCCTTTTGGTGAACAAGGCCAACCCACTAAGCCACCAGGCCAAGGCAATAGGTATATTTTTTAAAAGCAAATAAAAATGAGATAATTATTAATTCCAGGGAAAACAAAAACATTGTACAAGAAATAAGTTTGATTATCACTATAGTATCTGACTCAGATGTGACTATTTACTAGCTTAATGATGTACATATGGAATACTGAGATATACAATCCTGGCAGGAAGAGGGAATGGAAATTGTATGGAAGAGAACAAACCTCTTAATTTTCACAGGAGGAAGTCATTAGATAAATAACTAAACCTGAAAATTAAGATATGTAATATAAAAATGTTAGCTAGAACCATGAGGAGAATACCAAAAGAAAGTGGGAAAGGCATTGAAATGACTGCTTCAGAGAAGCACGAATCCTAGGGTCTGGGGGTGGGGCAAATAATGGCTGTTTTCCCTTGTGAGCCTCGGAAAAACATTTTTCTTTGTATTTATTATACTTGGCAAGCATAAATATTATATGGGAAGGAACGACTGTTTTAATTTAGGGTCTGACTCATGACGGGCACTCAAAATATTTAAAGTTCTTAAAGAAAAGGAGGGAAAAGATGTGAAATGCTGAGTGAGGTGGAGGAAAAGGAGCCATGGTTTGAAACACCAGCATGGACACCAGAAGAGCTAAAATAATTGATTCCAGATACAATTTATAGTTTTCAAAGTGCTTTCCTACACAGTAAGTCAATCTTCACAACAACACTGTGACATTCGGTTTTTATCCTGATTTTACACATGATGAAACAGACTCAGAGAAGTTGAATTATTTGTTCAAGGCCAGTCAGCTGAAACGAGGAAGAGCCAGGACTCCAAATTCCTTACTTGTTTCATTAAGTCTACCTGCTCTGCAGGGCATGAGAAGGTAACAGTAGCAGAAATGCCATTAAAACCAACCCAATCCCAACAGTGTAATCAGAAAACACACAAAGCATTTCACTCACAAAATGAGTTGTTTACACTAATATTCTGCTCAGAGCGATCCGGTGCCGGTCGCAACAGCCATCTCCCAGGATATCAGGAACTTGAGGCAGAATGTAAATTGACTATGTCACAAAACACACTGATAAGTGCTGCTGACATTTTTTTTTTTTAAAGATTTTTTTTTTTTATTTCATTATTTCTAGAAAGAGGGCAAGGGAGAGAGGCAGAGAAGGAGAGAGACATCAATGTATGGTTGCCTTTCACCTGACTCCAGCCACTGATCTGACTGGAGACCTGGCTTGCAACCTGGTTATGTGCCCTGGCTGGGGAATCGAACCTGCGACCTTTGGGTTCACAGGCCGGCACCTTACCCACTGTGCTACCAGCCAGGGCTTGACATTTTTATATAGCAAAACTTTCTATGAAGAGAGAAAAGTGCAATGTACTGATTTACATTCTGTTGCAAGCTTTTTTTTTTTTTTTAAGATTTGACTCATTCATTTTTAGAGACAGGGGAAGGGAAGAGAAGGCGAGAAACATCAAGCAATGTGTGGTTGCTTCCCACACAACTCCTAACGGGGACCTGGCCCACAAGCCAGGCATGTACCATGACTGGGAATCGAACTGGGGACCCACTGAGTCCACTGAGCCACACCATCCAGGGCCAGGTGTAAGCTTTTTATCTCATTGTGATTCTATTATCTGAGCAGCACTGGCTTATACTATACAACTAACTGCTTCTTGGCTGTCCAACAAATAAGGATGAAAAAAGTTAACCATACATTGATGTCTCTCTCCCTCTCTCTGCTTCTCTCCCTTCCCCTCTAAAAATAATAAATAAAATCTTTAAAAAAATTTTTTTAAAAAAGAACGAAAAAAGTTAAAGCACTGTTTTCTAGTTCTTACGTGATTTACTGTTCAAAGTAGAATTGAACGTAGTATTACTAACACAATTTCAGAGATAAACTCTGTGGAATAGAGTCCCATGACTAGTGTTCAGTAAAAGCACTTTAGTTCTAGAAATTTCAACTTTCAGCAGCCCATTCAATGAAGCAGCAAATCAACCAAACAGCTGTAATTCTAAATTTTTTTACGTGCCGGGCCAAACCTGTCATCTTCAAATCCTTAACATGAATCTGATCATTTCTCTTTAAGGTATTAAATAATAGCAAAAGCCCCTAACATCCAAACTAAACTACAGAAATAAGTTCAAACAGCCTCAAAGTGACTAAATATCCTTATAGCAACCTTTAACAGGTTGCTAACAAAATAAATGACTTGGATGGCTATATACAATGTTTTCCTTACCTAGGAAATCACTATCACTTTAAAGTACTGAACAGAACTACTTTGTTCTGCTCCAGGAGGAATAAAGAAGTGGTAGCTTAGGCAGGTTACCAGCTAAAGAGCACTGACCCCCATGCAAGTTAAAATTAAAATAAACATGTACTTTTTCACCATATATATCTCTGCATGAGGTATAATTTTAAAATGCACTCTACAAGTTCTACCCAAATTTTGAAGTAAGTTCCAGGTGAGCAAGTGGCATGCCCAGAAAGTGAATTTTACATGGCCAGTATTACTATGTACTGTTTTGGCCCAACGTGCAAATGGCCAACCAATGAGAGGCATTTGACAAGCATAAAAACACTTTTATTAAACATAGCCCTCTCCTTTTTAAGTGAAGTAGTCTAAAAATACTCTCAATAAGTGTTATCAGTAGACCCACAATTTCAGCATGTAGTATTCCCAGAAATGTACCTCAAAAAACTGAATGACAGCACTGAGTGGTGACTCTACTGGTAGGAAAGTCCATCAGAGTGGGACTTGGGACCAGTGTTTCCCTACAACTCTTTCAATACGTCTAAGATGGACATTCGTGCAATTTCAAGGCAATTCTTGCACTTATGCTTTCTGTTTCCTGTCCAATATTCAGTGTACAATTCCTGTACCAGCTAAATTATGAGGACTCACTCAGCAAATATTATTAAACTTTGCCCCCAAATAACCAATAACTGTGGGTGCTGGGATTACAAGTGATTTTTATTTTCCTCTTTTTTTCTTAATTATGAACAAGGGCAAACATAAATGTTTTAAAGGTTTTCTGAATTTTATTTAAAATCTAAAGAGGCTCAGTGGATTGGCATCAGCCTGCAAACAAAGGGTCACTGGTTCAATTCCCAGTCAGGGTACATAACCAGGTTGCAAGCCAGGTCTCCAGCCAGGTCTGTAGCTGGAGGCAGATGAAAGGCAACCATACATTGATGTCTCTCTCCCTTTCTTCCTCACTTCCTGCCCTTCTCTCTAAAAATAATAAATTAAATCTTTAAAAATAATAATCTAACCAAAAGAGGCAAATTATTGAATTCTGGGCTTAACTTTTTTATATTAAGCATACAGTGAGGCCAAAAATAATGTTCACTAAACTCAGTGAACGTTAATACAGACATACAGGATGGAGGTTATGTAAAGATTATGTGACACAATTTACATTTTCATAAAGAAGTAATATAGGTATTATATGTGACCAAGGTAACATGATCATTGAAATAAATGTTAACATTCTCAGGTATTTTTACAATGAATGTTTCCTCTAAAAGAAACCTTCAGAATTAAAAGACAACACAGAAACAAATGACGTAAAAATGCTTTTTTCAACAAATATTTAAGAAATATATTGACTAAAAAGGTCAAAATATCAACAGAGGAAAACATCAACAGCTTTACCTCATTGTGTTTTATATCCAACTGACCCCTGAGAGTCTTCAGCTCCTGCTCACGGATGTCTAAGCAAGCTTCTAAAGCATGTGTCTGCCCTTCCCATTCGGATTTTTTATGAGCCACCATTATATCAATCTGTTTCATGAGCTCCTGTAGTTCCGCTTCACAAGATGTCAAAAATCCCCTGTAAATAAGAACAGACCCTTAAGAACACAGAGTGGTTTTTCATCTTTCAGATGCAAAAGTAGAGTGTACATAAACCTACTTGAGGTGGAACAATGTTGATAAGTGAATTATCAGAAGCAAAGAACAGGATTTCTGAGCTTTTTCTTTAAATGTTCATATTAAGGTGATGACTTATCCCACAAAATATTTTATCTTCCTCTAAGAGCCAATCTAAAGCCTAAGTCTTTTGGTCAAACACAAAGTTGATGTTTGTGATCTGGCTGTGAGACTTCGACAACCAATGACTAGAACTTGTGTAATATTTTAGGGAGCCTTTGGGAAAACTCCAGGCCAGCTTATGCCACATTCTCAGCCAAAATATAAAGCCTTGGAAGCAAGTAGGCTATTGGGGAAATAGCACAGTTTAAAGAGCTATTGCAAGAAATTCATCCTTGCGTGAGATTTATTTCAACTATTTTTTCCCACCTTATTAACAGGAACTTACGGCACCCTATCTGATTACTGTAAACTTACTAATGTCCTTCAAAGTTCCAGGAGGTGCCAGATATTAGAGTTGGAAACAGACAGACACAGATGTAAGGGATGCAAAAGGGTTTCCAGGAACACTCACAGAGCTGTAACTACTAAGGCTTAAATACTTTTTAAAAAGATGATTGTTCTTAGTGTCACAAAGCCTCTGTACTTCTACTTTTGCTTTTGAGAGCAGAGCATTTAAAGAGGGACAAAGGCGAGCATCCAGCTTCACAGTGATAAGATGAAGCAAACACCCCAGCAAGAGGCACTATCTACAAACAGCGGGAATCAGCTTAGCTTGCTTCTGTACCCAAAGCACAAACGGTCAGAGGCAAAACTCAAACATGCTGTGTAAACTCAGTGAGAAGCTTCAGGACAAAAGCAAACTTACCCGTCATGTCCCCGATTTTGTATTCCTTCCAACAAAGCCTCCATCGCCAAATCCCCTTTGCTTTGGCAACTGGAAAAGCAAAAATAGCAATCACAAGAAAATTCAGTTTTTAAGTTCTAACATTTCCACGGACAAACTTAAGAATGTCAATAAAAACATGCAAATAACAGTAAGAAAATGCAGTGTTTCTTAGGATGACTGTAGGAGCAGTCAAGAAATAATATCACTTCAAAAAATATTAGGGCCAAACCCATTTCAGACCAAAATAAAATAACCTAAAAGTGATCTGGATTGCTGTTGACACTCTCCCTACACGGCTGAAATCAAATACCTCATTGCTGTATCCTAATTGCTCACACAAGGGTGGACAGTGGCGCAGGTGGTGTGCTAGAAGCAGAGGCATGCTGACATGAACCCTCAATACAGGAGAAATGAGGGGTCACACTGTAGCTTTATTAACAAGTTGAACGCCCTGAGCCTGAGCTCCTTGGTCCATCACAGGAAGTCCTACTCACCCTCAAGATGACAAATCCTTGAAGCTCCTCAGAATAACGTCCCCTCCCTCCCCTGAAAGGCGGCTGCAAGGGCACGCCTGCTCTACACAGCATCCTTCCTAGACCTTAATAGGATGTTTCCTAGGAGTTGCACCACCACATCCTTTTCCCTTACTATCCATCCCTCAAGGGCAGAAAACTGATTTTATTCATCCCTGCAGCTCCAGAGCTTTGCATAGCATTTCAGCATGGCACGTGTTGGATGCTCCTGGCTGAACTTCTGTCAATTCCCCTCCCTCTCATCTATCTCCCTAGGCAAATTGGTCATAGGTGGGGAAGTACAGAGAAGAGTCTGGCAGAGAAAGAGGAGAAGGGAGACAGGAAGGGAAAGGGAAATACACTATAAAGAAAGGAAGGTGAAGAGAGGAAGTGCCACCCTTAGATTCAAAAGTGCCAATGAATAGTAATACCTACTGTAGGTTTCTCACCTATTATTACAAATCTTCAAAACATTAATCATGCTCTGGCTGGTGGCACTGTGGGTAAGGCACCAACCTGTGATCCCAAAGGCCGCTGATTCAATTCCCAGCCAGGGCACATAACCAGGTTGCAAGCCAGGTCTCCAGCCAGGTCTATAGCTAGAGGCAGGTAAAAGACAACCATACATGGATGTCTCTCTCCCTCTCTGCTTCTCTTCCTTCCCCTCTCTCTGAAAATAATAAATAAAATCTTTTTTAAAAAATTAATCAAAGCCCTGGCTGGTAGCACAGTGGATAAGGCGCTGGCCTGCAAACCCAAAGGTCGCAGGTTCGATTCCCCAGCCAGGGCACATAACCAGGTTGCAAGCCAGGTCTCCAGTCAGGTCTGTGGCTGGAGGCAGGTGAAAGGAACCATACATTGATGTCTCTCTCCCTCTCTGCCTCTCTCTCTTTCCCTCTTTCTAAAAATAATAAATAAAATCTTAAAAAAAAAAAATAATCAAAGTCAAACCACTTCTCACTCCTGAGATAATGCTTTTTTCCTTAAACCTTCAAAGACTCAATCATGAATTAGTCTTTTAGGTCATTCCCAAATACTGTGGTGTTTGGGTTCTGCCTCTTTGTCCTCATGCCTTGTCTAAGAATTATTAATACTTCTCTGTGGATTCTTTCAATGAAAAATTCAGTGTTGTACTAACCATGAGACATACAGGGCTGAAAGAAATGGCCCTTTTCAAGGAATAGTTCAATACAGAAAAGAAAACATAAGCAAAACTGCTCTACCAGAGGGAAAATTCAGCGACAGAGTCATTCTCCTGGAAACACAGAGGATGAGAAAACTCGAAAATACGACCACTGCATGTTATTTGCATCTATTTCTAAAGCTCTAACAGGAGTATTAAACTATTTATGCATAAATATAGCAGAAAAGGTTTTTTTCCAGTTGGTTTATCCTTCATTAGATGAAAAAAAAACAACAAAGATAAAAGTTTTCATGTCTTACTCCACTTTCTTTCACACCACAATTCGGTCAATTACAATACAACCCAGACTGCGTGTTCTGGACCACTCTAGACACCTGAGAGGCAGCACAGCGTTCACCTAGTGCCACGTAGATGGAGCCCCAGGATACTGTCCTGCCCTGCAACTGACTAGCTTTGTATCCTCTGACTTCAGTTTTTGCATCTGTAAAATGAGGCATATGAACTATAATCTTAAAGGTTCTTTTCAGCTTTTTCATAGGATTCTAATAGCCAGTTAAGTGTCCACTTGTGACTAGCATGCTCTTGATAACTATACAAACATTTATTAAATATGTAGGAAAGTGCTATTATTCAAAATCATCATTAGTAAAATTATACTTTAGGTCACGTTATTCTTAAACATTAATATACTTAAAGTATACATTATAATATACATTTAGTAATATATAACACATTGATATATTTTGTGGATGGCATTACTTAATAATTAGCAATATTTATAACAGAAACTATATAAGTCATTGAGTGCTCAGTAGTTCTGCCTTGCATATATCGTCTAATTCATTCTTCACAACACTCATAAAAGATAAACACTGTTACTTTGAGGAAACTGAGGTTTGGAGGGTTAAATAACTTGACTATGGTGAATTAAAATTATAGCTGTAGGATTCAAACACTGGCAGTATGACTGCTGAGTCTCAGCCAATGTACAATCTTTACATATTTTACAGTATTCCAGGTCTTAAAATACCTTTATATTTTCTTTAGGTTCAATAGTCTTCTTGGGAATACTCAAAACCAAACCAAATTGAAAAGTCTAAACACAGGAGAAAATGTAAGCTGAAGTAGGACATGTTTATCATGGCCACTAGGTGCCAGTAGCACAATACTGAAAAAATGGCCTACATAAGGGGAGAAATGGCCATTTCAGAAATCAAAATAATGGTCTAAGACAAGGAGATCCCTGTTTTTAAAGGGAAGTGGGAGAGACCAGCAGCATTCTCTGTATGAAATAACCTTAGTAATGTGCAATGTATTTCACTAACAACACCCTTACCATCTTTTTGAGCAGCTGTGAAACACCATCAATCTTCACCCCTTAGGGTCAGGTAACAAGCAAGGACCCTAGATTGTCTGTGGACCTTTCCCATTTTAGTTTCTCACAGCTACGTCACTAATTCCTTTCCTAACCAAAGTGAACCTCATTCAGCTCTATGCATTCTGTAACTCTACTTTCTTCTTTGCCTGTGCTATATGATAATTATGTAAAGTTAGATATTCTTTGTTCATATTAAATACAAATTGAAGTAATTACTGTTTGGTAATCTGCCACTCCTGGCCACTAACATCAATGCTAATGTGGAAACTTTAGCTCTACAATTGTGGGGCAATCTTAGTCATTTCTGCATTTAGAGCAAGGTATCAATGAGCAAAAGTTATTAACTCTCCTTTGGAATGAAAGCTGTTTTGAAATCTGCAATAGCAAATACGAGCTTTTTCACCAAGTCTGGGAAGCAAAGAAACACACTTTAAATCTTAGGGGAAAAAATAATCCAAATAGGGTATCTGATAATGGCAAATCCTTGAAATTTATTAACATGTTTCTTAGGATATTATGAGCAAGAAAGGATCTGAAGACCCTCAATTTAACCTCTTTATTTTGTGGATCAAAAAAAAAAAAAAAAAAACCTAGAGCACTTGGCCAAGATAAAATTACTCACAAAATGGCACATAGGAAGAAAAAACCCTGGCTAGAATTACAAATAAATGTGTACTAACAGAAGTGACATGCTTACTCATCAAATCTCATTTAAATGAGGATAACAATTCCCTGTCCCTTACCTGCCTTGTGTTATCATGATTATAAAGATCTATGGCTTTGTCAGGTATATGATGGCTGCTCTAATAAACAATTGGTATAATTTCCCATTGCCTAGAAAGGCCCCTAAACTTAAGGAGGGGAAAAAAAAAAAAAACCCAACAGATAAAGGAAAGAAATTTTCCAAATAAAAATAAGAACTTAAAACACTGCCTAAATGTGACTCAAAAGCCAGAAAGAGTAACCCAGTAGGAGTAAGGGAAAAGACTGAGAAACCTAAGTAAATAAAAATACATCTTTACATGGGAAATATGCAATAAGCAAAGTTAAAAGACAAATGACAGTGGTATTTGTAAGTTTTATCACAAAGGCTTAATTATCCAGAGGACCTAAAAATCAAGGGGAAAACAATCTATAGAAAAATGGGTAGAAGGCATGAACAAGTAGCTCACAGAAAAAGAAATGCAAATGACCTTCAATAAATGAAAAGATGCTCAATCGTGCTCACCAAATTTAAAATACAAATTTAAAATAAGTTACCCTTTCTTTTGTACTTGATTAACCAAAAATTAAAAAGTTAACAATATACACTCACGAAGCATGGAAAGATAGTCACCTATGTACATTGCATGTAGGAATGCAAAAGGGTATGACTAAAGAGAAGATTCTGACAATACCGAACAACCAAATACATGCATTTACTACTCTTTGATCCAAAAATGCCACTTCTAGGAAAATATCCCAAAGATCCACTGGCAAAAATATGAAATCACACATACACAAGGATATACATTGCACAACTATATGCAATAGTAGGAAAAACAGAAACACCTGTCAACACGGGACTATTTGAATATTCATCTACCAATGAAATACTATAAAGCTATAAAAAGGGATAGTCTCTACACACTTCCATAGAGGAATATACAGGGCATATATTATTATGAGGAAAAAAAGCAAGTTACAAAACAGTATATGTGAATACTACCTTTTGTCGAAGAAAGGGCAATACAAATGTGCATATATAAATATATATAATGTTTATGTGTATATGCATACATATGTGCATGTGTGTGTGTGCCTGTACAATACATTGTTTTTAAGAACAGATAAACCCAAAACTAGTAAACATGACACCTATAAGAAAGGGAATAGGATGGAGAAAACAGAGATGAAAGCTCAACTTATCTGAATGTACTTTGTTTTACAGGTACTTGTTTTATAGAAACTATGCTCATGTTTTATATATAACAAATCCAAATGGGAAAAAAGCAGGATTGAAAAAATGAAAATAAAATGAACTATATTAACTATCAACTAGATATCAGGTTGGAAGCCTAACCATATAACAAATTGTTTCATGTCTTTAAAATGCAATAATTGTACTGCATATATCCAAGTGGAATATATACAAAGAAAAAAAGAGAATTGCAAAGAAATCCTGAACACTATTTAGGAATCATACTGTTGATAATAAAATTGGTATTGTTAATTTGAAAGTTACATATAATATAGAATAAGAAAAAAATTATGTTAATGACATTAGGTACCCATATTTTCATCAAGATAGAAAAAGATACAAATATAAAATCATATATATAAAAACCCTATAACATTAACATTATATTGGAAGTATCATTGTAAATTCTGTATATTTCTCTTTTAAAAATATATTTCCTAATTCTGGCCACTGTAAATCCTAGAACTAATGACCAACCAAGCAGCAAAAGTACCTTTACTACCCAGACTCTGGTCTTCCACTCAAAGGAACCAGGCTTTTTGGTGGCCGGAAACATATAAATGGCTAGCAACATGTTTTAACAGAAAATGAGAAAATTATCAAAGACCGCTGGTCACATTAAAGTCGACAGAACCAACTTAAAAGGGCCACTACCATCCAAAAACAAGATAATTTGAGTATCAAAAAAAAAAAAAAAAAAGCAAGCAAGAAATTACTACAAACAACTATATGACAAGAAATTTGACAACCTGAGTGAAATTGATAAATTTCTGGAAATGTCCCCCAAATAATAATCTCCCAAAACTGAATCAAGAAGATGCAGAAAGCCTGAACAGACTGGTAACAACTAATGAAGTTGAAGCAGTATCAAAAAAAAAAACTCCCAGTACACAAGAACCCTGGACCAGATGGCCACAAAAGTGAATTTTATCAAACATTTAAGGAAGAACTAACTCCTATCCTTCTCAACCTCTCCCAAAAAATCCAAGAAGAGAGAAGACTCCTGAACTCTTTCTTCCAGCATTATTCTAATCCCAAAACCAGGTAGAGACACAACAAGGAAAGAAAACTAATATCTCTGATGAACATAGATATGAAAATTCTCAACAAAATATTGGCAAACCAGATCCATCTATTAAAAAGATCATAAACTATGATCAAGTAGGATTCATCCCAGGATGCAAGGATGGCACATTTGCAAATCAATAAACATAATACACCACATAAACAAAATGAAAGATAAAAACCATATGATCATATCAATAGAGCTGAAAAAGCATTTGATAAAGTACAGCAACCATTTATGATAAAATGCTCAGCAAAATGCAGAGAGAGCATACTTCAACACAGTAAAGGCCATATATGAGAAACCTGCATCCAACATCATACTCAATGGGCAAAAAACTAAAACAGGAACAAGACAAGGCTGTCCATTCTCTTCATTTCTATTCAACATCGTTTTGGAAGTCCTAGCCACAGGGATCAGACAAGAAAAAGGAATCAAAGGCATCCAAACTGGAAAGGAGGAAGTAAAACTGTCATTATTTGCAGATGACACGATAGTGTATATACAAAATCTGATATGCTCCACCAAAAAACTACTCGACTTAATTTGCAAATTTAGCAAAATAGCTGGATATAAAGTCAATATTCAGAAATCAAAGGCATTTTTGTATACCAACAATGAAGCATCAAAGATAGAAGTTAGAAAACAAATCTCATTTACTATAGCAACAAGAAAAATAAAGTACTTAGAAATAAACTTAACCAAGGAGGTAAAAGACCTGTACTCAAAAAACTATAGAACATTGAAGAAAGAAATTAAAGAAGATACAAATAAATGGAAGCATATATATCATGTTCATGGATAGGAAGAATTAACATCATTAAGATGTCCATACTACCCAAAGCAATCTATAGATTCAATGCAATCCCTATTAAAATACCAATGACATATTTCATAAAGCTAGAAAAAAATACTTCAAAAATTTATATAGAGCCCAAAACAACCACCAACAGCCACAGTAATCTTCAGAAAGAAGTACAAAGTAGGAGGAATCACAATAACAGGTATCAAACTGTACTACAAGGACGCTGTAATCGAAACAGTTTGGTACTGGCATAAGAATAGACATATAGATCAATGGAATAGACTGGAGAGCCCAGAAATAAACCCAGGACTCTATGGTCAATTAATATTCAACAAAGGGGGAAGGAGCATAAAATAGAGTGAAAACAGCTTCTTCAACAAGTGGTGTTAGACAGGGATATGCAAAAAAATAAAACTAGACCAGCAACTTACACCATACACCAGAATAAACTCAGGATGGAAAAAGGACTTAAATATAAGCCGTGATACCATAAAAGTCCTAGACGAAAACATCAGCAGTAAAATTTCAGATATCCCACAAAGCATATTTTTACTGACACTTCACCAAGGGCAAAGGAAATAAAGGAACAAATAAACAAATGGGACTACATCAAACTGAAAAGTTTCTGCTCAGCTAAAGAAAACATCAGCAAAATTAAAAGGGAACCAACTGTATGAGAAAACATATTTACCAATGATACCCTCAGACCAGGGTTTGTTATCCAAAATAAAGAACTTATACACCAGGGAGACAAACAACCCAATTAAAAAATGGGCAAAGGACCTGAACAGATGCTTCCCTGAGATCATACAAAGGGAGGGCCCATAGGTATATAAAAGAATGCTCAACATCACTAGCCATCAGAGATGTAAATTTAATACCACCTCACACCTGTCAGAATAGCAATCATCAACAAATCAACAAACAACAAGTGTTGGCGAGGACGTGGGGCAAAGGGAACCCTCGTGCACTGTTGGTAGGAATGCAGGCTAGTGCAGCCACTATGGAAAACAGTATGGAGTTTCCTTAAAAAACTAAAAATGGAACTGCCTTTTGATTCAGCAATTCCACTACTAGGACTATACCCGAAGGATCCTGAAACACCAATTCAGATGAACCTATTCACCCCTATGTTCATAGCAGTGCTATTTACAATCGCCAAGTGCTGTTAACAGCCTAAGTGCCCATCAGTGGATGAATAGATCAAAAAACTTTGGTACGTTTACACAATGGAATACCACACAGCAGAAAGAAAGAAGAAACTCCTACCTTTTGCGACAACATAGATGAAACTGGAGAGTATTATGGTTAGTGAAATAAGCCAGTCAATGAAAGACAAATACCATGTGATCTCACCCAATACAGGAGACTAATGAACAAAACAAACAAACAAGCAACATAGAAACAGAGGCATGGAAACAAGGAACAGACTTTCAGTGTGCAAGGGGAAGGGGAGGCGTAGGAGGAGAAAGAGGCAAAGGAAGGGGAACAGTTTGGTCAAGAAACTAGCAAGGATGACCCACAGGCATGGACAATATGTGTGATTAACAGTGGAAGAAGGGATGAGGTGGGAGGGAGAGGCAGGGGAGAGCAGTGGGGGGCGGGAGGGGGGGGAGTAATGGGGTAAATGTAATACAACAACAATAAAATAAAATAAAATAAAATAAAAAAGGACTACCAATTTAAGTCTATGCAAGTAAGTCAATAAGTTGATGATTTTTTTAAAAGGCAAAAACCTTCATTGTTACCTTTGGAGGTTGTTAGGCCACCAACTCATTACTGAAGTCTGAAAATAGAGGGAAAGAATTAAGCATTTTTCTTGCCTTTCCTGTATAAATTGTATTTCAAACAACCGATGGTAGTCAATAGCTCATGGGAGAAAGTTCTTCATGAAGGATTTCCAACTAATACTGAGGGAATGATAGAATTAGAAAATCACCATATTATAACCCCTAATGCAATGAGTATAGGCAATCTAAATCCACGAAATTCACCAGTGAGTGAAAGGTTCATGGGTTATGTCATGATGAATGGTCAAGGTTGACAACACCTCAACACACCAGCTGATCAATCTTAACATCACAAAGATAGGGACAACTCACTGTGTGCCTGTGATAATTAATGCACCAGGAAGTGTACTGCACCACCTGGGAATCTTCTGCCCTCCACCCCAACAAAAGAAAAGAAATTCAAGGCTGAATCTAATCAAGCTTCTAGATCAGTGCTATTCAACAGAACTTTCTGCAATTATGAAAATATTTTATATTTACACTGTTTAGTACAGATATAAACATGAAGCACCTGTGACTACTGGGCACTTGAAACATAGCTAATATGAGGTACTGAATTTTTAGTTTTATTTCATTTTAATTCATTTAAATAGTCACAGCTGGCTAGTGGCTACTATTAGTGGATAGTGGAATTCTAGACCTAACCTTTAAAGAAAAAAAAAAAGGAAATAGATTTACACGTTAAAGGATACCATGGGGATGCAACCAGCTACATCTATAATATTAAAGGGATAAGGAAGGCAAGGGAACTGCTATATTTAAAAGATTTAAAAATTGCATCAGGCCCTGGCTGGTGGCACAGTGGATATGGCACCAGCCTGCAAACCCAAAGGTTACTGGTTTGATTCCCAATCAGGGCACATAACCAGGTTGCAAGCCAGGTCTCCAGCCAGGTCTGTAGCTAGATGTAGGTGAAAGGCAACCATACATTGATGTTTCTCTCCCTCTTTGCCTCTCTCTCTTCCCCTCTCTCTACAAAAATAATAAAATCTTTTTTTTTTTAAAGTGTAGCAGCCAACTGCAGCATGTGATCTCTTTGGGATTTTGATCCAAACTAATTATTAAAAGGTATTTAAGGGACAGTGGAGAAATTTGACCCCAGACTAAATACTGACATTATGGAATTTTTATTTATTTTCATAGGTGGGAGACAGTACTGTGGTTTTGTAAAACTGAAAAACCGAACTCTTGGAGGAAAAAACCTAATGTAACATAAAAATAAAAAGCTCAGTTCCTGAAAGTCATGTGAACATTGGCTTCAGCTAAACTTCATATCAGGCTTTCTTTCTTTCTTACTTTCTTTTAAAGTAGGAAGCTGAGAATGGACGGCTGATGCTTTCACCATCAGCCACCTCTACTACATACAGCAGGAAGGACCAAGCACAGGTCTTCCTTTTAATGGGAGAAAAATGGCATCAGTATAATCAACATACAGCTATTACAAATATTTTTTAAAACCAGAATTTACCTATTTTAAAGAACGTGACTGAATGTTTATAAGTCTCTAGCAATTTCACATTGTATTTTTCACCTTATTAGATCACTGTTGACACAAAAGACAAAGGTAGGGATAAGATGGTTCTACACCAAATTAGAAAATACTTTATCATTAAGCTATAGCTTTAAATATAAATGTAAATATTTGAAAATAATGTGCAGTTGATGATCCTTATTACAATTTCCCCTTCATGTCTATAAAAGTAAGTGCAAGCATGTGGGATGTGGGGAGGGGACGGGGGAACAGCTGTATAACTATAGGGTACCTGCCCTATAACACGATTAAAATAATAAAAATAACACCTAAGTTTTCAGGAATCAGATGTAAGGCTCAGAACAACCCCTTTGTGCAACAAGCGTACTCTTAATTACAAATTAACACTAGCCACTGATTATCAGACTCATCTTCACTCTCTGACGGTGTACGACACACAAGAAAAAACACATTATGAGCCCAGATTTGCCGTCCTTGGTATCTTCATTATTAACGTGTACCTAAGGAATCATCATCCCTTTCACTCTATCACTTACTTCCCATGCATGCTTTGCATGGAGCAATCCATAGCTCAAGGTTCCCCAACTTCCATCCCTTCTATACTGTTTGTAAGCCAACTTACTTTTTAAAAGTTGCTAAAATTCCCCCCATAAATGAACCGGTCCCCTGCCTTTGATGACCTAAGTAGCCACAAAGCTTAGCAAGCTAACCAGACAGAGCAGGCTAGGAGGGAAGGTGGCCCTGGGGACCCCGCCCCCAAGAGGACAGGCCGGCGGCTGACTCCGCCCAGGGGCCGGAGGGGTCGGGAGCTGCTCGCCTGCCATCCTCCCGCGGGCCGGGCCTCAGGGGAGAGCTGACCACCTGGCCTGCCCGGCCCGCGCGCCTGGTAAGGCCATATCCGCCTTCGCGGGTTCTCGGGGTGTACGCGGCGAGGCCCAGGGGCGGGGCTCCGCTGCGAGCCCGGGCTGGAGGAGGCGGGCCCGGCGGCCCGCGGGGTGCTGCAGAAGCCAGCCCCGGGCCATACTGCCGCTCCGCCGGCGGCACCGTCGTGGCCAGGGCGGCCTCCGGACATGGACACGCCCGCCCCTCGCCTGCCCGCCGTGCGCACATGCGGTTAGGGGGCTGCCGCGCACACACGCGCGCAAGCCCGAGCCTTCCCGCCGTTACCTCCGGCCGCGGGTGCACGCGCGCGTCGCCGCCAACCTGACGTCCAGCCTTCGCCGTCGGCACGTCTGTTCCGCCCCCTGCCCCTGCACTTGGAATGGAAACAACCTCCTTCCCAGCCCCCCTCCGCACAAGCAACTGAGCTCACGCACATCCGGGGATCCCAGGAAAAGGCGAGCGGGTCACGTGGTGCCGAGGGTGGGCTCGGGCGGCCACCGGTACAGCGCTGGGTCGGGTTCTGGTAAGAGCTTTCCGCGCCCCTAACTTAAGTTTGGGGAGGGGGGACGAGTTCGTTCCACAGCGTCACATTTCCCCCCAGTCCCATCGGCCGAGGCTGATGTCTTCATTTCATCGGCCTCCTCACTGCTTTTATTGCATGCCCGGTCTGGTAGAAGGAGACTTGGATGGTGGGCTTGAACTTGCTCCTCCGCCGCTGACCCCCGCCCCCGCTTCCAGGTTTGGTTTATCCAGCCTGAGGCCGGAAGTGGGTGCTGTGCTGCGGGGCCGCCTCACACACCTGTACAGATGGTGGTGGTGGTGGTGGTGGCCTGCGAGGGTCATTCCTAGCAAGGGCAAAGACCTCGCTTTGATCTTGTGACTACGTATTTATGGAGATCGGTATAAGGTGCCCCTCCCCTGGGGAACGCACGCACCGCCAGTCTGGAGAAAGCGTGAAACGGGAATTGTGACAAGGTCCCCATTGGGGTCGTTCGGTCCGCACTGGGACCCGGAACCGCGGAGGGGCGGGGGCTGCGTTCCACCAAAGGCGTAAACCAGGCCGCCTGCAGGAACCAAGTTTCTCAGACCCGCTGTAGGGGAGCTGGGAGCTGGGAGCAGGGTGAGGAGATCGCATTCCCTGGCCTCTCATGATGCTTTCCAAGCCCCTTAAGAGTGAAAACACATTAGCGCCTAACTTTGGAAGTGGAATGAGGACCCTAATGATCTAACAATGTCCATGTTAGAATTTGGCAGGAAAACTAAAGGTTGGTGATGGAGTGATTTAGTGCAAAGGATGGAAAGTATGACAGGTTATTGGTGAACCTGTTAAGTGCAAGGGAAAGTATGATAGGATTGGAGGTATCAGAAAGAGTAACATGAAAAACGTTGAGGCCAAATTGGGGAAAGATGAGTTAAGTAGTCACGGATACAAAGCTTAGACAAAGCAGTTAGACATGATAATACCTGAGCAGTGGGTCACAGCACCAACCAAACAGATAACGTGTTTGGTGTGGATTATAAGGACAAGAAAGAAGTATTTGAGAGCAGAATATCTGCTGAAGCTGGAGTGACTTGAGAAAACTTTACAAAAATGGGGAAATCAGTGTGGGTCAGTGAAAATTAGCAGGTTTTGATCAGCAGAGAAAAGGGAGGAAGGTCTCCCAGAGGCCAGAGCGTCGGGGACAAAGGAGTGGCAGTAGGACAAAGGAGGGATCTTGTAAGACAGGGATTTGGGAAACGTAACTGGAAGAAGGGTAAGGACCCCCTTGTGTGTAAATTTCCTAAAGACAGGGTCCTTCTTATGTTGAGTTCTTCACTGGGTAATTCTGGATTAATTCTTGTGTGAAACATCAAGACCATATCTGGTTCACTGGTTGCAAAAGTACCTGGGTACCTTTTGCTTCAGTTTTACCTAATTCATTATCATGGGGGTAAAAATTCTTCCCCCATCCCAACCTGTATAATTACTATCCAAGTATTAGGGCAATTTTGCAACCATACTGTTTGGAACAAGCACAGGCCTATGTGAAGGAGTTGGATTCTACTCCGAAAGATTGTTTCTTGTATGGGTTTTCATATTCTTAAGAGGAGGGGGTGACTGGGAGTACCAATGGTGCCATTGACTTCCAGGCCATCAGGAGGGCTGTTTTGTAGCAGGGAGCAGAGTAGGGTGATACCTGTGATGAAATATAGCCTAATGGTGCAGGAAATGCCAGAAGGACCAGAGAAAAGACTTGGTTATGAGTCAGAGGCTCATCAAAGGTGTCTTAAACAGGGAAAGATAAATGTGCAAGTTAGGAGAGAAAAGCTACATTCTAGATGTTTTATGGCATCATAACAGAAGGTACTGCCCTCCTGTCACACTATGACACTGGCTTACCAACAGGGCTATGTCTGATCCTCAGTTTACACTACAAAGCATCCATCACCTGGAGGGGAGAGAAGGGACTATGATCAACTAAGTAAGCTGTCACCTGACCCAGAGGAGAAAAGAGTCTTTCCCAGGATGATAATTGTGCCAAAGGACACATCGAGGCCAGAAAGCCTGGAATCCTAGCACTGGATTACAACACCTTCTGAGTCTTGATATGTTAGAAATAACCTCTTTGGCTTACAGATTCGACAAGATCAAAGCTGAAGGAGAATGGACAGCGAAGTGCTGAGAGATGGAAGGATCCTGGATCTGATTGACGATGCTTGGCGAGAAGATAGGCTGCCTTACGAGGATGTTGCAATACCCCTGGTAGGCTATGATTTATGCTAAGGATGATGGGTTAAAGAAATAACCTAGTGGGCCCTATAGAGGCAGAATATCAGTGGGTAAATATGCTAGGAGAGCAAAGAAACCAAAGCAGTGGAGTCCACTAACATTAGAAGCTTCAGGAGAGCATCTAGATTTTTTATATGAAAAGTGTGCTTCAGAGAGCTGACATGGCCAGCTGAGTCAAGGGTCATTTCAGGACTGAAACACAGGACTTCTGAGCCATCTTCTGTCAACGACACCAAAGCCAGTAAGCCAAATGATGACAGTTTAATGCATAAGGCAGGGAAGAATATAAAGCAGTAGCATGTAAGCTATACTGCATCTCTTTATTTCCCTACCTGTCGCTTGTCAGTCTGTTGATGTTTTTTTGAAAACCACATTCTTGAAACACACACCTATCCTAAATTCCTTAGAAAATATTCAAAAGGCATCTGGCTTTTTTTCTTTTGCCTTTAGACCAACAGTCTCCTGGAATACACTTTTCTGCTCTCTGGGAGCCTTGCCAAGAGTTTGTTAAAGTATGTAATAAAAGTTTCGCTTGTATACATGCTTGTTAAATATCCTGTTTTTGTCATAGAGACCTACAAAGGACAAAGAGATCAGCAATCAAAGACTGGTTTTCTTTAGAATATGATAACTGTCCTGAGAAGACCTGTTAATAAGATATAGCCTACATTCCCAGCCAGGGCACATAACCAGGGTACAAGCCAGGTCTCCAGCCAGGTCTGTAGCTGGAGGCAGGTGAAAGGCAACCATATATTGATGCTTCTCTCCCTCTTTGCCCACCTCCCTTTCCCTCTCTCTGAAAATAATAAATAAAATCTAAAAAATAAAAAGATGTAGCCTACAGACTGCTGCATTTTATACAGAGAAAAGAAAATTCAGTACATTTACATTTCATTTAGGAATGAGAGATGAAGCCCAGGCTAGTGGCACAGTGGATAAGGCACCAGCCTGCAAACCCAAAGGTCGCTGGTTCAATCCCTAGCTAGCGCACATAATCAGGCTGCAAGCCAGGTCTGTAGCTGGAGTCAGGTGAAAGGCAACCATACATTGATGTTTCCCTTCCTCTCTGCCTCTCCTCCTTCCCCTCTTTCTAAGAATAATGAATAAAATCTTTTAAAAAAATGAGGTGATAATGTGTTCACTGAATAATAAACATCAAATAATAAGCCAAAGCTTAGTTCAAGTTTAGAAAATAGTCAAAAGAGACTATAACAGGAATTATGGCTGCCACTTAGTGAAGACCAGTGTTATGCCATGGACCAAGTTTGAAATTTGACATATATTACCTCTAATCTTGAAACAGCCTTGCAAGGATGGTGGCATTATCCCATTTTACAGGAAAGAAATAAGGTCAGAGAGGAGAACCCCAGGGTTGGGTAGCTGAGAAGTTGGACTTCACACCAAAGTCTGAGAGGCTCTAGACCCTGTCCTGTAAACTTTGGGTTCTTTCATTCCGGAAGCATTATAATAATTACTATAATTATTTGTTTATACGTGTTACCTGTTTAGACCCTCAATGACCAGCTAGATCATGTGCCAGATTATGTGATCATAAGGTACAGTTTCTGCCCCTGGGTGGAGGGTGTCCATTGAGGTAACACATGGAAATAAGTGATTCTAATAATAAGGGTTCTAAGCGGGAATCATAAACAGCCACCATAATATAGGAAGTAGCTCATTGGCTAGTGGGCTTCAGGAGAGGCCTCAGAGAGAATCTAATGTTTAAGCTGGTCATAAGGGTGGACCAGAAGTTTAGTGGGGATAGACAAGGGCACTTCAGCAGTGGGGACACGTGGAGAGGCTCAGAGCTTTAGAGGTCTCCAAGAGACAGTGAGGTATTCAGTGTTGATTGACGCTGTGTCATGCAAGGTAGGCATGAAATTTGGCTGGGACCAGATTCTGAGAGGAATATTTGATACCATGCTTAGGCCTCATCCTGGGATATTCAGGAACGAATGGCCTTCAAAGTAGAAGTATGCCATGCTTAAAATCAAGGTTTTGGGAAATCAGTTTGGCAGCATCATCACAGACTGTCTGCCATGGAGAAAGGGGCAAGTGACAGGGCAGAAAGATTCATTAGGAAGCCATTGCAATGGTCTAGGCACGGTTGGAGGGTCTGGACATGCTTATGACTGGATCCGGGCACTGTTTGTGTGGTAGGGGATGAAAGGGAGGGAAATTGCTGAGCTGATTTCCAGGTTGCAACATGGCCCTGTCGATAATCCATGTCTTTTCCTGTGTCTCGTGATTCTAAGACGTTGTGCTGATATTAGTTATCTTTTGGTGCTGCCTAACAAGTCACACTAAAACAACCGTGGCTTAACACTTCTCATGATTTTGTAGCTCAGCTGAGGGGGTCGTCTGGTCTTCGCCAGCTCGTCTGCTTCCTGCTGTGCCTGCTTGTGCCCAGCAGTCAGCCAGCAGGCCCGCTGGAGGCTGGGTAACTCGGGACACCTCCTCACTCTGGCAGTTATGCAGGCTGTGAGCCGGGATGATGAGGTGGCTAGGCCAGTCTCTCATGACCCATGAGACTAGCCCAGACTTCTTCACATGGCCATCTCAGGGTCCTAGAGCAGCATCAGAGCAAACTGCAGGCTTCCTGGAGCTTAGGCCAAAACCCACTCTGCACCTGCTTCCTGTTGGCCAGACCAAGTGACCTGGCTGGTCCCCATCCAAGACTAAAGAAATAGACTGCCTTTTCTTTTCATAAAGAGTAGCTGCAAAGAATTGTGATCATTTTTACAATATGCCAGAATAGATGATTTCATTTGTGATAACTTTGTTTTCCAGGCACATATGCAGTTTTTGTGTTGGTGTTCATGGCCAAGAGACAGTAATGACCAAATGAAAGATGTTATTTGGAACACGTATTTCAAAGTCAGCAAAGTTGCCTGTCTATGAGTTAAATACTTTATTAAACAAGGACTTGTTTATGCTTTGTCAGATGTAACTAATTACCAAAGTTTGAGCCTATTACTGCTTTACAACAAATGATAGTTATTTTCAGTTTTGTACAGCATGTTTGAATTTCAATCTTAACATTTGTAGAGCAAGAAGAAGATACGTGTAATTCAGATATGCTTCATATAAATAAACCATGTTATGTATACTGAACATAACTCTAAAGGAGAAAGACATTATGTTCATGCACTGTAAACTGGAATCCTTTGGAAAGTCCTAAGACTGGATATTGAGTAACAGTTTGCTAGCCCTAAAAAAAGTGTCAATTCAGATAATTAAAAAGAAATATATTGGTATCAGTGAACTCTGAGACAAGGCAGAGTCCCAGTAGTAATAAATTTAAATTTAAAATATAAGGAAACTTTCTTAAAAGTTTTACTACACACAGAAAAATGGTAACTATGTGAGGGGATGGATATGTTAACTAACTTTATTGTAACTATTTCACAGTATGTGTGCATCGAATTATCACATTGGATACCTTAAATTTATAGAATATATATAAATTAATCTCAGTAAAGCTGGGAAAATGGAAATTATTCTAGATTCTACACTAGGTATAGCCCATTGCTTACCACTTGAAGAAAATGGAGTAGGTCATTTCCTGTTTTCTGTTGCCCGGCTCCACCACCAGGGGGTAGTCTTGTTACATTTTCACTGCTGCCCACTTCCCTCCATTATAATCTAGGCATGTTGGATGCAGGATTGTTTTTTAATACATTTCTGTGGTTAAGGGAATATGCCAGCAAATGTGATATTCTATTAAGGTACCCCCACCCAAAAAAATGACATAGTATTGGCTCTTTTCAGTTTTCCCAGCCACTAATAATAATAGCAAATAGTCCTTGAGCACTGGATGTCCCACATCGGGCTGAGCACTTGGTCTAAATGACCCCATTTAGTCTCACAGTGGTCCTGTGAGGTGATGGCTCCACTCTTCTCTTATTTCCAAAGGGAACAGAAGCTCCAAGGGGTTTGAATGCCTTGCCTGAGTAGCCCAACAAGCAGTGGAATTGTGGGCCTGGATCCCAGTGGCTTCTGGAAGCTTCTGCCATGTGCCTCCTACAGAGCAGTTGTAAGGGCATCAGTCCTTTCAGGAGAGGACCTGAGTGATAATTCTGATACCTGCTCACTTCATTTTATTCTAACTCTTTCTTTAGTACACACTTCTATCAATTACGCTGCCTGTTTTAGGAACTTGGGTTTTAATTCTACGTGCTCTTGAGTTTTAAGGAGTTTGTTAAATACAGGATACTGTCTCTGAATGTCCATTGTACTTTTTCAGAATGAGCTTCCTGAGCCTGAACAGGACAACGGTGGCACCACGGAATCCGTTAAAGAACAAGAGATGAAGTGGACCGACTTGGCCTTACAGTACCTGCACGAGAATGTACCCCCCGTGGGAAGCTGACACCTGGCTCCCTTCTCATGGACGGATGTTTTTAAAAAATACATAGATACAAAAGGGTGTTTTTTCAGTCTGCTAATTCAAATCTTTTTGCAATAGAGCAACACTTAAAAATATGCACGCACTTAGTTTGCAGCAGTGAAGTGCAATGTGCAAATACCAGAATGAGAAACTGATTGAGATTTCTCAGGAATGCAGAATATTTGACTCTTTGAACCTCAAGTTCTTCATTCCCTAGCTTGTGTTTAAACATGTTTGGTTAAACATTTGCCTTTAACTCTATTTTGTTTTACCATCAGTTCAACACATCCCAACTGCTTATGTGTTCTATGGCAGGTAATTGAAGATAGGAGAAGGAAGGCTTAGAAAGAGGAAGCCAACAAAAGGAGAATTGCTAACAGCTCCTGTACCCACCTTAGAGAAGCAGTCTGAGTGGAGGTGTAGGAAGCCTAGAAATATAATAGATATTAGAAGCACATTCACTGACTACTGGAATCCCTGAGATTCCCCATGGATGTTTTTAAACTTTGGCTATATTAATAAATTGAAAAGTATCTGACAATTCCCCCACCACTTCTTCTGATGCTTCTAGAGAGGATCCTTGGCTAGATGGACTACCAGTTTTATCCAATAATGGGATTTATCTTCTCAAAGCCCTTCGAGGCATAACTGAAGCACTACAGAGTCAGTATTTTCACATTTATATAAGAACTTGTATTTTACAAAACATATCTCCTGGAATTATTTGCCTTAGTTAAGTGGTGTCTGTCTTGTTCTGGATCCAGATTGTAAGCTCCGTGGATGGAGGCGTTGGCTTATACTTCTGTATTCATCACTGAAAAACTGAAAACACTGAATAATTGAAATCTCTCTTCTCATCTGTTTTTACTGGGTCTTTCTGTTTATCTGGCTTTTAGAAGGAACACATATATCACAAAACAAGTGAGTGTTTCTAGGATTTCAATAATAACGCTGTAGCAACTCTCCTGTAATCCAAATGCATCCAGGCTAATCTCCCTGTGCATCAATGTTCTGCTGAGATGTGGTTCAGCTCAATATGAAGGCCCCAAGGCCCCAGTCCCTCAGATAACTAAAGTAAACAACTCAGTAGAAAAGAGATAATACGATGTTTAGGAAAAAATTGTATAGCAAGAGAAAGCTTTTCCAAACAGGTACCTAGAACAACCTTCCACATTCTAGTTAAATGAGGGTTTTATTCCACTTACAGTATGTAATATCTAAGACACTAGTATCTATTTTAAGAGCTTAGCAGATGTTCCTATGAATCCAGCCTTTCCCGAGAATATTGGTAGACCAGAAAATGTTTAGATTGTCCTGATTTCATCTGAATCAGAGTGTGATAACCTGTAAGGTGGACAGCTGCTGGTTTATCTGCTTGGCTTATTACCCTGGTCTGAAAACTGCCCTATGCCATTGTGTTAGGAAGTAGATGACCAATCCTAGGCCACATTGTCAGCTGGGGCTTTCTAGTCTGCTCATTTCAACTGGCTTGAGGATGGTGAGCATGAAGAGTCAAGGCTGCTGTGGGAGGGTGGCTTTCAACCATACATGTCAAAGTACCTGAAGGAGAAGGTGCAAAAGTAGGCAAGAGGCTGTGGCACCTGGCTCCTGCAGGTTTGCAGGGGAAAGCACGTGTGTTGTTCTCTGTGGGAGGCACCTGGCTTGGGGCTGGGGATGTAGCAGAGAGCAGAGTATGGCCTCTGCCTCGGTTTAGTAGGATAGACAAGCCCTGAGCACGGAACCAAGAACCGTACAAACCAGTGATTTCAATGTGACATTCCCGGGAAAAACAGAGAGGATATCACTTGGGTTGGGTTCCTAGAAGCAAAGCCTGAGGCACTTGCAAAAGGGATTTGTAGAGGCTGTGCTCCTCGAAATCGGAGGGCATCCGGGAAATCGGAGGAGGGCAGCAGGATAGGCATGAGCGAGAGTGAGTGAAGATGAGGCTTCAGCTGAAGGCTGGCCTCAGGCCGCTCCCACAGCAGCTCATGCAAAGTGAAACCAGAAGCTGGGACTTTGTATGGATGCCGAATGCTTGTTGGTTAGTCATGAGCTGTGTCCCTTCTGCCATGCCCCAGGGAGGACGTCGCCAGGGGACGTGACTCTCCAGAGAACAGGGCAGCTCTGCACTCTTAGAAGCGACCACAGTGCCAGGGAATGGATGCAGACGGACCAGGTGGAGGGGATCTAGGCCCTGACAGTGGCAGGGTTTAAGGTACAACTGGCAGGACCTGATTCAGATCGGATAATTATGGGGAGACCTTATGATAGGTAGCTTTTAGGGCACATATTTAGAAGTTTAATTTTGTTTTCTGAGTTTTTCCCACTCGCCTAAGCAAGTGGCCAGGCCGTTTGTGCTGTGTTCACAGCAGAAAGCTGACATGCTAAAAGCAAGCCTACCTACCCCTTATTCAGGAAGCAGGGAAGGGAGGGAAAGAAGGAGCCTGCCTCTTAGGAGTAGTAGGAGGCTGTGCCCCAGCAGCTACTGGTACTTGGGGATAAGGTGAACTTCAGAGATGCATGATTATTGTTAGAAGTCTTTTGGGGGGGAAGGAAGGGAGAGCAAAGGACACCAGAAGCTCAGCACTGAGGCTTCCAGCCAAGGCAAAGATCCTGATGCATGAGAGCCACTTTCTTCAAGTCCCCTCGGATTGACCATGAGGACAGCAACAGTGACCCTGGTAGAGTGAAGAGTAGAGGTCCTTGCCCATTTTCCAGATCAATCATGAGCATCCTAAACTCTTGTGCATCCCTGAGAGCAGGCAAGGACACTCCAGTGACCGCAGATCTAATTTCTGCTTCAGCACAGCACAGTGATTTGAAGAAATGTGCTATTTCTTGTACCCTCCTTGAACCTGTGAGCCAGCACATGGAAACTGGGTGGGAGTAGCCAGGGGAAGGATTGGGGGGACAAGGAATGATGGCAGAGGAAGATGAAACTGGCAGTACAAGCAAGATGGGTGGGGTGGGCAGATGGGAGGAATTGGGGTGGCCTGGTCAGATTGTATTTTACATTTTTAAATATAAGTCACTGGTTTCGAGCAGGTAGGGATAGAAGTGGAAAGGCAGAAGAGCTTTGCATTGGCTCAGGTGAGAGATGATGGTGGCTTGGACTAGCAAGATGGAGATGAAAATAGAGGAACTTGGAATAGCACTTACAGGCAAAACTGTCCAGATGTGCCCAGTGAGAGGCCTGTTTCACAAAGACAGCACCCTGGATCGGCTTGTGTGGTTCTAAAGAGACTTAAGTGTCCAGTGTGAACCCTTCCCTTGTAACCCAGGGGTGAATTCTCTGAACCAGACATGGGACTCCAGGTGCGGCCTCTGGGAACAGATGCTGGGTCCAGGGGGCTGCCCATCCTTTGAAGTCCAAGTTAGACCCACCTGTAAGTAATGTAGTAACATTAGCTGGTGGCTCAGTGGATAAGCGCCGGCCTGCGAACCCAAAGGTGGCTGGTTTGATTCCCAGTCAGGGCACATAACCAGGCTGCATGCCAGGTCTCCAGCCAGCTCTGCAGATGGAGGCAGGTGAAAGGCAACCATACATTGATGTTTCTCTCCCTCTCTTCCTTCCTTCCTGCCCTTCTCTCTCTAAGAATGATGAATAAAATCTTTTAAAATAATAATAATATAATAACAATAACAACAGTTAACTGAATGCTTCTGTGTACTTCAGACCCATGATCTCCGGCCCTCATGTCTACTGTGAAGGTGGATATTTTTCTCCTTATCGCTCAGGGGATGATGACTTAAAATTAAGTGACATGCTCCAAGTGAAAAGACTTATTCTAAAGTCACTCAAGTTGTAAGTGAACTCCAGTGTAGGCCATCTGATCCCAAAACCGTGTCCTCTCCCTAGACCACATGACCTTCCCATAAAGCTCTCTAGGACCACTCCCTTCTGAAATGGGAAGAAAGTTCTATTGAAACATTGAGATCTTCAAAACGTTAACCTTCTGTAACTGAGATCAAGAACTGAAAGAATTTTATTAGGAACCCAAGAGTCATACATTTAAAAATTCAACCTATTACCAAACCCATATATAATTCACAACTTCAGCAGCATGAATCATATTGTTGTCACGGGTTTCTATACAAGGTTAGATTCCCCAGGGTGCATTTTCTAATTTTGGTGCATTGAGAAAAGACAGTTTAGTGTCAATGCTAGTTAGTATTGTACCAGCAGGGGGCGCTCAATTCCTGTAAGAAAGTTGAATCACTGGCAAGTCTTGAAGTAAACTTGAAACTGAACATACCTAATAAATGTGGTGTTTTGCTTGAAAGTGATTCTGTATATGTGAATCCCTGGGATTCTAGCCACCCACCCTTGGGCCAGGGAGCTCACCTAGTGGGCAGCTCACCTGGTGGGCTCCTCACCTGTGCTTCATAGGAGGCCAAGTGAGGGAACCTGGAAGGCCAGGGCAGTTCAGAACTTGGCCCGCATGTGACCACAATTTATACTCTTAAGTCAAGCCCAGGAACGCTTTCATTAAGCTTTTGTCCAGGTCTTCGTGTTAAATCATTCAGGTAATTTAGGTATCATTCTGAATGACTTTTTCCAAAGCATCCTTTTTTGATTTGGCCCTGCATTACCTGTAAGTTAAATTCTTTCTGCAGCTCCTTGCCCCTCCATAGGCCATCAGTGAGCTCCTGTGGAAAGCAGTGGGGAGTTAGGGGCTAACATGGAAAGGCAAAATGTCATTTTGTTGTTCCACCTACTCATGCATTTATTGGTTGCTTCTTGAATGTGTCAGGACCAGACATCAAACCTGCAACCTTGACATATGGAAATGATGCTCCAATCAACTGAGCTACCCAGCCAGAGCCCAAATGGGTAGTCTTGAGGAAGCTTCATGATTTATGGCCTTCCCGACCCCAAATAATGACCTTGGCCTTTGACCCTCGGCCAACAAGGACTGGCTTTGGGGGTATGCAACCTGGACAGTCACATGGTCCCACACTCAGAAGGACCTGCTGTGGCTGTCTTGTACTCTTAATAATTTTTGATCAAGGGACCCATAAATTATGTAGCTGTTCCTTAAATCTATAGTAACCATCTGTAGGGAGTCCCTGCTGGATGGTGACTAACTTAACCTGGCAAATGCCCTAACCTTGGGATTGAGAATTCAGGACACAGAATCACCCTTTAGGGTGAATGGAAGGCAGGCAGGACCAAGAGAAGCAGAAGAAAAAATGCTGGGGCAGACCTCCAAGCCCACTGTGACATCCTGAAATCCAGCAGTTGCTGAAATTGTCTCCTGAGCTCCACTGAGTTCTGTGTCTTCCCTGCCACTTGAAGCCTAGCCTAACTGACCCATGGGGTAAAGGGGTTGGAACAGAAGTGCTCAAAGTACAGCCAGATGGATTGTGTGAACAGCTAAGAGAATTTGAAGCAAGGTTATCACCTCCTCCCAGGGTATGTCCTTGCCCAAATTTCATCTGGGTCTTAATCAATGACTACATGAACTTGCACTCTGTCACCCTGGGGATAGCAATGAAGTTGTCTCAGAACAGCTTCTGATGGAAATGAGAACCAGAAGCACAATTACAGAGCTGGGAACAATGATCAACGCATTAGTTTATGAAGGGTTCCTACCTGAATATTTAATTTACCCTATCATGTTGTGGTTCCTACCTGAATATTTAATTTACCCTATCAATTTTATCCTTACCTAGAGCCCGCTGAGCACATTATATACACACAACACACCAGAGCCAGATTTGATGGGTAGAGGTGGGGAGCCGGGAAAGGGTGGAGAATTTGAAAACAACCAAATGACTCGAAAGGAAGTGAGGGAGGTAGATGCGTAAACCCATCCCAGTTATTCCATGCCTTCCCTGGTGACTCAGCTGCCCTTCGTCATGGTGCCACCACCCAAGGGCAAAAGGGGTTTTCCTCCACCCATGCCACACTCTTGCCTCCATGCTTGGCATCACTGCTCCACTCCTCTTCCCACCTTCTTCTTAGTCCCCAGCAGTTCTCTGTCCCCACCACCTTGCTCACAGATTGGTAGTCGCGCTTCCTGGCATCAATGCCAACTGTGCAGGACTTCCCAAAGAAGAATGAGATGGCAGCATCCCTGCCCCTTTGCCAGTGCGGATGCCCTACCAACTGTCATTGACCAAGACCCCATATGGTCACTCCCAGCTCAGCCCAGACAGAAAGGCCAGGGGCCAGTCTGGGGAGGCACTTCTCTCCAGACTTACATTGCCATCTGCTCTCCTCCAGCCTCTCTAGGGCTGTGCAGGTGCTGAGACATTCCCTCCTCTCCACACAGCTCCTGCTCACCCAGGGCTGCCCTCTCGGAGGGTAGGTGCTCTCAATTCTCAGTTCTTAGCCAAGGAGGACAGGCAACCTTGGCCCCAGGAAGGAATATGAGAAAAATGAGCATCTGGCTGGGCTGGCGAGTCCCAGATGGGCTGGAATCTTGGCAGGAGTGGAAAGGGCTGCAGCTCTGGTCCCTCCTCCTCCCACTGACTGCTTCCGACCTCTTTGCCCAGTTTCTCCCTTCCTCTCAATCAACCAAGCAATCAATCAATCTTTATCTGTGTGTGCTCCTACTTCACCCTTCCCTGCTGTTTTTCTCCCTCCTATTCAAGTGTTTATCTAAATATCTTACTCTATGCACTAAATTTATCTTTCTTTTTTTTTTTTTTTTTAAGATTTTGTCTACTTATTTTTCTAGAGAGAGGAGAAGGGAAGGAGATAGGCATCAACTGGCTACCTCTCCTACGAACCTTTTTTGGGCAACCGAACCCGCAACCCAGGCACGTAGCCAGACTGGGAATCAAACCCACCACTCTTCTCACTGCGGACGCCGCCCAACCAACTTAGCCACATTGGCCAGGGCTAGGATTATCCTTCTTTCATACTGCAGATACCCTTAAAGTCCAACTCACGTCAAATTTACACCTTCTTTTATTTTATATAATGTTACTTATTTGAAATTACATATAAGTGAAATGTATATAGGCTGCTGTAAAGTATAAAGGCTAAGAGTTCAGACTTTGGAGGCAGAGGGACCAAAGTTCAAAACCCAGTGTAGCATGCACCAGCACCCCCAAACTAGTCATTTGCCTTCCTGAACCTCAGTTTCCTTGTTGGAAAGGTTGATAATGCCAGGCTTCCTAGAAGATAAAAAGAGACAATGCAAGTGAAGGGCTTAAGAAGTTTCTGGCATATGGTAAGCACCTAATAAATATCAGCTGTTGTTTGTTTTCCGTCTAATAAGCTTTAAAATGAATTCCACATGGCTATTCTGAAGTCAAAGAATAATTTCAGCATGTAAATAATCATTCCCAAACAACCCTCAGGGATGATGTTGCAGGGTAGGAACAGAATAAATTAGGAGGCAGAAAAACTGGGTTCAAGTTTTAGTTCCAACACATACTGGCTGCGTGACCAGGAGCCTGTTCGTCAACCTCTCTGAGCCCACATCACAGGGCTGGGGAGTAAATTAAGCACAACATATTCAAAACTATTCTGTAGTTATTAAAGAACTATATACACTTAAACATCATTATTTACTTTGTAAACTCGTAATTTATTCTCAAATTCATATTTCATACAGGCACTAATTTAAGCATAAATGTACATGTAGACATACCTGTATGTGAATTTGCATGAAAACGTTTTTTACAGTCTGGAAGAAAAAAACAGCAAACTTTTGGCAGTCATTGACTCTAAGGATAAGATTAGACCGGCTAAGGGAGGTAACTGCCACATCTTTTATTTCCTTCTGGAAAAGTGGTGGGGTTATGGGAATTTTTCAAAATAACAATGTAGATATTGCAAAAAATCAGAATAGCATTGTTTTAAAAAATATTCTCGCTACCTCTGAATAAAGGTTTGGGATTTATGTCAGCATTTAGTAATTTTCATTCCACTATCATTCAGCAGGAGCACTCTGGGAGATGCAAAGGTGGATCAGACACGGGCTTACCCCTGAAATTCTAATATGTTAAACCAAATAGAACACTTCTCAAAGAGCCAAAATCTAAGAAGAAGGTGGTCATAATGTGCCTAGTGCACTATAAGTGTTCAGTAAATACCTACTGGAAAAATGGACAGATGGATGGATGGGTGGATGGATGGACGGATGGATGGATGGATTGGTGGTGGGTGGGTGAAGAGGGCATGGAGCTAATGTCATGGAAGAGGGGAATCGGAAGAGGAATAGATATATAGTTGAGGAAATTTGGAAAAGACTTGTGAAAAAGATAGCCTTTGAAAGACAGGCTTGATTTGAATGTCCAGAGATTCAAAGGGGAGTTGGGAAGGTAACTTATGGTGATGATATCCTGTCATTTGTAATTTAATAGCAGTTTTCCCCTCCTTCCTTCCAACTAAGGGGCGGAGCAGGTGTGTTTGGAAACATGTGGGACATTTTTTTGAGTGTCACCATAACTGGAATGGTGAGGTAGAGGGGTGTCAGAGAATACTGCTGCATTGTAGTAGTAAATTTGCCAGAGCTCTTAAATATACTGTAATAATGAATTGTTCTACCCAAAATACTGAAAGTGGCCACGTTGAGAAATACCAGTAGGTGAGAGGAGCATCATAAACAAAACATTACAAGGTCATAAAGAACCTGCTGATATAGAGATCTGCACATGTTTTCTGCTTGTGTAGCCAAATCAAATGTTGTGACCCCTCTTGTGGGAAAAGGAACAGGGAAATAAGATTGGAAAGCTCCCCAAGGATGCTGAGTAAACAGAAAAGTAGTCAACAGAGATTAAACGTTGGTCTTGAGGAAAGGGAACCCCATCAAGGTTTTTGATTAGGGGAATGATCTTGTCATATCTGCGCTTTAGGAAATGCCAAATCCCTACTTTTAAGAGGCTTTTAGAGAACCAAAATGTGAAATGATATGTTGATTTTTCTAAGCTTTACTCTGCCTCAGAAAAACCTAAGAGGCTAGTCTATATTTTAAAAACTTCTCCATATGTAAAGTATTTAATAAAACAAATTCATTCAACAAATTATTCTAGAGCCATTGGCTTTCTATTTAAGAAAGAAACTAAACTTAAATTAGATCCCCATTTCATGCCACATATTTTCAAGATGGATTGAAGAATTAAACTTTTTTTTTTTAAAGATTTTATTATTTCCAGAGAGAGAGGAAGGGAGAGGGGCAGAGAGGGAAAGAGACATCAATGTATGGTTGCGTTTCACCTGCCTCCAGCCACAGACCTGACTGGAGACCTGGTTTGCAACCTGGCCATGTGCCCTGGCTGGGAAATCAAACCTGCGGCCTTTGGGTTCGCAGACCGGCACCCTAACCACTGTGCTACCAGCCAGGGATAAACATTTTTAAAAATTATAAAGATATTAGAAAATGTAGTTGAATGTTTTAGGAACTTTGGGGTCGGGGAGGCCTTCTTAAGTTACAAAACCTAGGAACCTGAAAGTATAGAAAATAGATAAATTTAAGATTCCTACATGACAAAAGATAAAATGTTAAAAGAATACAAGTGCTCCTAACGTAGATTACAGACAGTAAGTAAACGATAACACAAATAGGAAAGTGGGCAATAGGCATAATCAGGAAATGCACAAGAAAAAGATACAAAACGTGAAAATATGATCACAGCAGGTATTTCAGGTTGATCCACCCAACTCCATGCCTCCCATGTGGCTCGCCTTGCTGCATGCTGGAGCTTGAAAAGCTCATGCACAACTGCCAGCCAGGCTCTCCTAGGGCTGAGCTTCCGTGTGGTGAGGTTACACCGGCCCAGGTCTGGCTTTCCCTGGGCCGGTGTCACCTCAAGAGAGCTATTGACTAAGGTCGGGTTAAGGGGTCCTTATTTTTTGTGTTGGTTTGGTCTGGGTTCTCCCTGGATCAACATGGAGATCTCAGTGTCCAGATGCAGTGTGTAGGTGCTTTGTGAGGGCTGTAGACAGGACGCAGTGTAATCCTGGAACCAGGGGCCACTGAGGTTTCCAGATTGCAGAGTCAGCAGCTGCAGCACAGCTTCCAGAATCCCCAGTTTCCTGCTCCTCCTGGAAGAAGGAGAGGCTCCTTTGATGAGTAAGTTCTCAGCTGGAGTTCTAGGAGCCTAGAAGCTCAACCAAGAACCTGACAAAATCATGAGCACCTACATTGTAATTGTAAGTGCCCTATATTAAATCATGCAGTTTCTCCACCTGCCCCCCTTCTCCCTATCTTTCAACATAAACTAGCTGTCCTCTTGTTGCTGAACTCTGACACCGTGGTCAACCTTGTTAATAATCCAAGAAATACAGAATAAACCTCAATGAAGTCATTCTTCATTCATCAGAAGGCGAACGCTTAAAAAGGCCGATACAATTCAATGTTAGTGAGGGTGAAGGAGGTGGGCTCTCTCGTGGAGGCTGGGGAGGCTGGTGCAGGCATTTTGCAGAGCAGTATGACGTTATCCATCCAAGTGTAAAATGTGCATCGAATCCAGCCCAGCATGCCACCTCTAGACCTCTGTCAAAGAGGAATACTGCCACATGTCCTTAAGGAAACATTTCCCCGTGGATATTAATCACATCATTGCGCAAAATGGAAAAATAACAATAGCTGAAGTGTCCATCAAGAGAAAATAGTTAAAAAATTATTGTACAATCGTTTTTTGGAATACTTGACTGTGGCAAAGAATGATGCGGAGCTCCAAGTACTAATACGAAAAGATCTCAGACATATTTCCAAGTGAGAATGAATTGCAAAGTAACATGTATAGTATGATCTCATTTATGTCTTAAAATATATACAACAAAAGTGTATGTTTCTATTTAAACATACATATGTCTGCATACACACAGATGAAGGTCAGGAAGGGCAAAACCCAGGTTACCCTCCAGGGTGGGGGAGGTGCGCTGAGGACTTTTGCTTCTATTTTCTAACTTATGTTCTGACACTTGAATATTCTACAGGAAGGCTATTATTTATGTTCTATATAATTATATGAATATATTAATACATAATTTAAAGGTTATAAAACACTATACGGGCAAGATTTCAACTTTTAAATGTCAAAGCAGAAGCCACATTGAGACCGATGATCATATTTAGAAAAAGAAAGAAAGCAAATATGAAAAAATAAAACACTTTGAATCTAGGTGGAAGAACATGGGTATTCATTGTACTAGTCTTTCAACTTTTCTGTATTTTTAACATTTTTCTAATACAAAAATGGAAATCTTTATCACATCAAGTACACATCCTTGGACACACACACACACTTTTCCTGCGCAAGCAAATTTTTCCAGATGTGGAAGCAAAGCCTGTGGCTCCCTCAGCTGCAATTATGGCCAAAAGGCATTGGCAGTCTTTCTCCACCGTTTCCTAAAGCAAATATCTCTGACTCCTGTGGCCAGTGTCCTGAGGAGCCTGCAGATGCATCAGTGGGGACTGACGTGGGTGGACAGCAGCCATCTCCCCAGTCCCTCTGGGGGCAGTCGACACCAGGGCCTGGAGGGCAGCAGCTGTTCCTCCTCTCCTCTCCCTACAGAGGCAGAGAACCCCGTGGCGACACCTTTAACATCAAGGAACTAGTATAAATGACCTATGGACATAGACAACAGGGTGGGGATTAACTGTGGGAGAGGGGTAGGGGTGGGCGAGGCAGGGGAGAGCAATGGGGGAAAGATGGGGAAACAACTGTAATAAAGCAAAGAAAGAAAGAAAGAAAGAAAGAAAGAAAGAAAGAAAGAAAGAAAGAAAGAAAGAAAGAAAGAAAGAAAGAAAGAAAGAAAGAAAGAAAGAAAAGGAAGGAAGGAAGGAAGGAAGGAGAAAGAAAGAAATTAAAATCATAATAAAATGAGTGAATATTTGTAAAAAAATTTTTTATTAAAAAATAGCTTAGGCCCTGGCTGGTAGCACAGTGGGTAAGGTGCCGGCCTGCAAACCCAAAGGTCGCAGGTTCAATTCCCCAGCCAGGGCACATAAACCAGGTTGCAAACCAGGTCTCCAGTCAGGTCTGTGGTTGGAGACAGGTGAAATGCAACCATACATTGATGTCTCTCTCTCTCTGTCTCTCTCCCTTCCCCTTTTTCTAGAAATAATGAAATAAAATCTTAAAAAAAAAAAAAAATGATGCAAGGGAATCTTTGCATGCAATTATTATTAAAAAAAAAAAACAGCTTAAACAATTTAGATATATATATCAACTGTACCCTCAGCCCGGGTGCATATTTAAACCAGCTGCAAGAAGAGAAACGCGGTCATCATTAAGAGCTGGGGGCTTCTTCACGGGCACAACAGGGGGCTGTGAAAAGATTCCACCCAACGGAGCTGTTATACTAAAGACACCTCATTCAGTTTTGGGAGAGCAGTTTGTGGGTAACTGGAGAAAAGCGTATAGCAAAAAAGAGCGGGGGGAGGGGAGTGGAATTTTAATGAGAACCATCTGGAGTGCTTGCAAAGGGTGTCGTGTTTTTAGTATAAGAAAGGAATTTCTCAGCTTAAATGAGGAAAAGCGCAATGGAGAAAAGGGTCAGATTGCGCTTACCCCGAAACTGACGTGGAGCAGAGCGGCCCAGAGCGCGCACCGCAGGCCCGCAGGACCGCAGGCCCGCAGCCGGGCGGGCGGGGCTGCGCGGCGCTAGGCCCCTCTGCGGCCGGCGTGTGCGGGGCGGACCGCCGCTGCTCCGCCCGGAGCCTGGGAGGGAGGCGCTGCCGAGGGCTCCGGCCCGCGCCTGGAATCCGGGTAACCGTGGAAACGGGCTCGCGGGTGACAACAAACAGGGGATGGAATGTCAGCGTTCGAAGCCAGGCCGCAGAAGCAGAGGAATGGGAAAGTTCAGGAACGTTTTTGTGTTTGTTTGTTTTTAACCCGGGGGGGGGGGGGTGTGCACAGGAGGGAGCAGCAATGTTGGGAATCAAGGCTCCCTCCCTGCTCGGCACCCCACCAGAGTCACCGGGAGCGGGACTGAGGATTCTGGATTCTACAGGATCAGTGTGTAAATGCCAACCGTCCACGTGGCTGAAGAACAGCGGGCCTTGATTAAATGACCAAAGACAGTTGTGAGGAAGGGAAATCTTTTACAGAATAGGCAGAAAAGGTTTTAAACAGAATTGGTGGGCTCCCGAATTTTCTTTGAATTTTTCACAGTGTTTTTTTTTTTTTTTTAAGTATATTTGATTGATTATACTGTTACAGTTGTACCAATTTTTGCCCCTTTACTCTCTTCCACCCAAAACCTTCCTTCCCTCTAGCAGTCCCACCCCTCCTTAGTTCATGTCCATGGGTCATGCATATAAATTCTTCAGCTTCACTCTTTCCTATATTATTCTTAACACCCCCCTGTCTATTTTGTACCTACTAATTATGCTTCTTAATCCCTGCACCGTTTCCCCATTTATTCCCCCTCCCCCTCCCAGTTGATAACCCTCCCAATCATCCCCACACCTATAATCCCATTTCTATTCTGGTTGTTTGCTTAGTTTGTTTTTGTTTTTATTTTTTAGATTCTGTTGTTGATCACTGTGAGCAGAATCTTCTTTTCTGAGGCCTTTAGAAATGGAATGGCTAGAATCATGCCTGGACAGAATCAGGGCCTGGAACTGAAGGAACTATAGTTCCTTCCCTGAAGGCTCTTTGCTTTGCAGATGAAGGAGCCAAGGCAGAATGGGGGACTGGGCCCCATGTCCTGGCTCCTGATACAAGGTTCCATCCTTGACAGCATGTCCCAGGAGTCCAAACAAGCTCCTAGTAGACCCTTGGAGTCCGCAAATGGGTTTAGGTGAAATAGTATATACTGGCAGTGGCAAAATAAGGAATAACTTCAGAGCCTAGGATTGTTAACCCTGGGATTTAAAAGAGGGGAGAAAGTGCATAAGGGACTGGCATTCTCAGAAATTGAGATTAATATGGTGTAAAATCCACTCCAATTTCAGTTACAGCCATCAGCAGTTGAGGAGGAGCCTCTGTTGTGAAAAGAGAGACTCAACAGTTAAGAATTTAGCAAAGATAGTTTTAAGATAGTTTTAAATAAGCAAAGTTACATAACCTTATAACTGTTTCCAAAAAAAAATCATCTTGAAACTTCATTAGCAAAAAATGCCCCTGAATCAGCCAACAGGAAATAAGAAGTCCAAGGAATTTCTGGAAATAAGGATTTTTTTTTGTTTGTTTGTTTTTCAAGTGGAAAAAAAGAGAGAAGTTTTTAAGGAAAAAGGAAGCCCTGACCCACATAAAGATAGGTTTTCTGTAAAACTAATTTGACAGCGAGAAGGAAAGTGTAACCCTCAGGGATGGAGCCCCAAGCCCTGGAGGGTTCTGGGTAGAATGCTGAAAACAACTACAACCCCCCAAAATGGCCGCAAGACACAGCCAGTTTTACACTAAAGATGAAATTCCATCCACTGAAAAAATAACAAATCTGCACAAGACTGTCCACAGCCCTGTTACGACATTCACAGAGAAACTTCGAAGTTGCTTCAGCACTGAACAATCCAGAAATACTTGCTATCTATCCTGAAGTCAGTGATTTTTCCCTAAAGCTCTGCTTCATAACTTTTTATCCTGAAAACCCTTATTTCCCTTATTCAGTCGTTAAAAATTGGGGGAAGTGTTATTCATTTTCTCAGCAAATGATTTTGATCATTTATGTCAGGTCCTGAATACAGTGCTGTGATCATATCCGATTAATATTGCCTCTTTGGCTTCACACCACATCTAAGTTTTTAATATTAAAATGCAGAGCTGGCTGGGAAACCTATGAGCCTCTTATAAAATGCTGAGAGTTGTCCACCTTCAAGTAAGTACTAGGCAAGTTTAAAGAGGCTACTGCTCATTCCTAATGAGAATCTTCTGTTTATGATTCATGGATTAAAATCCCTATAATGGCTCTATATACATGCCCAAAATATGTGGATCCACAAGAGGTCTGAGAGTATTCATGTAAGTATGTATGTGCTTGTGAGAAAGTATGTGTGGGAGGGAAGGAAGGAAGGTGTAGAAACTTTTCATTTTAAAAAACTAGAAGGGCAGGTAAAAGCTATTCATGCACCTCACTGAAGAAGTGAGGTATAGGGTATAAGGCTGGGAGAAGCCAGAGCCTTTTCAAATTGTCATTTTTTAAAATAGTTTTCATTTATTGATTTATTTTTAAAGATGTTATTTATTTATTTTCAGAAAGAGGGGAAGGGAGGGAGAAAGACAGGGAAAGAAACAAGGTGTGGTTTCCTCACATCCCTAACTGGGGACCTGGCCTGTAAACCTACCCATGTACCCCAACTGGGAATCAAACATGTGACTCCTTGGTTGGCAGGCCAGTGCTCAATCCACTGAGCCACGCCAGCCAGGGCCTAATTGTCCTTTCTTTCACCCTTGAACAGATTACTCTTTTGAGGGAAACAAGAGCTGGTGTTTGTTTTCCTCAGTAATAATTACTCTGTTTTGGTGTGTTTTAACCTCGGTGATTTTTAAAAGGTGAGAAATCTTGTATCCTTTCAGGAAAGCCTTATTTAAAAAATCTCAATCACTCAAGTTTTCATGTTCTCAGCGATAATTATTACACTGAGAGAAAGAGGCCCTGCAGTTGGCATGGTGGTCCCCATACCTTAAATTACATCATGAGGTACCAGTGAGTGGAAGGGGCCTGAGAGGAGGTCATTTCATCTGGGGGTGCCCAGCTATTTGTCATGAGGACGTGTTCTCCATGCAAGGTGTCCCTTTCTAAAAAACTCCAGTTTCCCCCACCAGATGAGCAAAACTTGAAGTAATGGATATGCTCTAAGTAAGGGGTGCAGACCCTTTCCTGTCCCCTCCCTGGCCTGTCCCCATGACTTGCTTCTAGACTTTGTGGGAAGAAGCAACCAGAAACACTGGAGCTGTTACTCAGATGTTCTACTTATGTTGTACAAAACTGAAGAGTATAACACCTTCTTCAACAACTTCTTCTTCCTCTTCCTCTTATTCTTTTTGCCAAAATGCCCATGTGAAACTGGATATTTTTAACAATAAATCCAATGAACCAGAAAATGTTGAACTCTAGTTTGTATTGTGTTGTCAAGTAGAGAAGCCCAACAGACAAATTGTATCTGGGCAATGTCCTGTATCCAACTAGGAAAACTGCAATATCATTTAGGAGGTTTTTGGTTGCAAGTAATATGAAACTCAACTAACAGAAGTGCAGGCAACAAAAAATTGATTATTTCACCTAACCAACCCAGACTAGGGTTGGTTAATTCTATAACCAAATAACATCACCCATAACCAAGTGCTTGCCCATCTTTAGGTGCTATGTCTTCCTCAGCTGTCATCTTGCTCCCATGATGGTCCTAAGATGGTGGCCACAACTCTGGGCAACACGACCTCACAAGAGGAGCAGTCAAGGGATTATCTTTTCCTTCTCATTCAAGGAGAGAGGAATCAGAGCCATGGAGAGCTTAGTTGCGGAAGGGAACATGCACCCACACTCACTGGATGGATCAGCCACGTGGACTGCTGACGCCATCCTGTAACTATGTGGTGAGTGCCTACCTGAGGATGAATAACCTGACTGTTCAGAAGACAGAACCAAGAGAACTGGATACAAATATCATTCTGAAGCCACATACATCCTTGGCCTTTTCAGTTGCAGTAAATTTCCTGTTTGATAGGACTTCAAGGTGGCTTTTCTGTCACTTGCTACACAGAGACCTCACTCATCTGCCTTACTTGTGGATCCACGTTTCCAACCCTACACTAGTCCTCCAATTTTGTTTTGTTTTTTTAAAATATGACTGGTTGGGATACTACACAATATACTTGGCTAGTATTCCTTCAAGTGGACAAGGTAATGATAAACAAGGAAAGACTGAGGAATGGTCACAAATTGGAGGGGACTATAGGGACTCGGAAACGAAATGTAACGTCCTATCCCAGATATGATCCTGGAGCAGATAATGGACAGTAATGAAAAACTAGGAAATGGAGTCTACAGCTTAGATCACAGTGTTACACCTATGTCAGTTTCTTAGTTTTGACAAAGGTGCTGTGTTGTGTAAGATATTAACATTGGGAGAAGCTGGGTGAAAGGTATATACAAGAACTATCCTATCTTTGCAACTTCTCTGTCCATTGAAAATTGTTCCGAAATGACTTCAAAAAATATATAATTGGTTGCTAATATTCCAGTCTCTAAACACCGAGTGTTTAAGTCACAGATAAAGTGAAGTCCCAAAGACGTTAAGGGACTTGCCCAGAGCAGATGGTAACTCATATCAGAGACGAGCCTGGAACCCAGGGTGTATCACCTGGATGCACACTGCAGCCCGGGAGTCCAGAGGCCTTGCTCAAAGGGTTTAGTTTCTATGGAAACAGCTCTTCTTTGAGCACACTGAATTCCCTTGCTGGTCTCCATATTAGCTCTGGCCTATTACATTTCAAAGCCCATTTTTCACATTGATAAATTACACCATTACAGCAATCCAGGAATGAGCTATAACAGCATGCAAAAGGAATTTGTACCAGAAATTTAAACTACCATATGGTCAATGGATTAACATCAACCATAAATAGAAACCATCACATTCTCTGGTCCCTGACAGTGGCATTCATATGAATTAAGCGTTTTCTGAATACCAATACATGAAAAAATGTTAACACACACACACACACACACACAAAAACCCAAGCCACATAATTTCCAAAAAAAGTTTTTAAAGGGGCTGCAACTCAAATCACTTCGGCGGGAGTGAGCATGGCATCCTGGAAAAAATGATATTAGATGGCTCAAAAAGTGGTTCTGGTGATGACCCTGATGTCAACCATTCATTTTGGATAATGGGAAACTTTGGCAAAGTTAGGATAACATGTGTTCTGTAAAATGTGAAGGAAAAAGCCGCGTAAACTCCAACCTCCCAATAGTGATCTCTTGTATCATGATGAGTGCCCCCATGCAGAGTATGATAATACAGCCTCAAGGTAAGTTTAAGTACAAGAAATACACTCTTGATCACATGCTTTCCCCCCAAACCATACCAATCCCATCCTCCAGAAACCCTCCCTATAGTGCTGCTGTTACCCACACCCTGGTATGCAGAGCTGGGCACAGAGTTCGTCACAAATGTTAGTTTCCCCCTCTTCCTCTTTTTCCTACCCAATAATTATTCCCCTTCCATCTTGTGAGCACTGGCCCTTAGGCAGAGCCCAGGCATCTGCGGGGGTGCTGATCACAGTGTTGGAATCCAGAGGATCCCTGAGAAACTCGGACTGAAGTACGCTAATTAGCACCCTTTCCCATGATTGCTGGTGACTTTTTGAATTATCTGATGAAAGTTATGAAAATAATTCCCTTTCCTTGGCACAGAGGTGATTTAGGAAGCACATCTTGATCAAGGAGCAAGCCACAATTTCTGGGGTTGGCCACAGTGTTCCTTATTAGCTAATGGTTCAATGACAGAAGATAAAAATGATCTTGACAGGCAGGAATAATGGGCCCCAACTTACAAAGTGTAATTTAGAAGGAATGTAGGCAGTGCCCTACAGTTAGGATCCAAAAAGTGCCCTGCAGAGATCCAGCAGGCGGCATGTGTTGACCATGAGAGCCGGGGCCTGAACCTGGGAGTGCCAGGTCCTACCCGAGCCTCTGACCAGCTGGCCGGGCTCAGACAAATGAATAGCTTCAGGGAATGCAGTCTTCCCATCTGGAACATAAGAAATTCAAATGGGATGATCTTGAAGCAATTCTTTGCCAACAATAGGAGGGTGATTCATTGAATTATGCTGTGTTTCCATGATAGCATATCATGCAGCTGCTACAAGCCCTGTGTTTCCCAAGAATATTTGATAACATGAGAAAGTGCTTGTGATATAGTATTAAGTTAAAATTGAAAATGGATTCTGGTTCTAATATTGCAAAAAGAAATAAATGAATGTTACTAGAAGATAAATGTGCAATAAACAGGTAGGAGAGTTTTCTGATAACTAAAGTGGTCCCTCAAAGGGATCAATCTCTTCAAAGGGAGGTGAAGTCCCCATCGGAGGAACGATCCGATCAAGAGTAGATGGCTGCCTGACAAGGACATTGGCCGAGATTCCAGTGGGTGGGAAGCATGAATCTCAAAGGACTCTTCTGATAGTAACGGTCAACAGAAAGTAGAAGAGATGGTCACTGGGGGAAATGAGTGGAGGCGCTGCAGAATTCTGCAAAGACCTGGCTTGATCGGTGAGAAGCTGTGGTGTGCATTCTTTGAACCGGATGTGGTCTGCTGCCTGATGCAGCATAGCAAAAGAGTTACGGTGGAAGTCAGAGGCATCACTGAAAAGCACAGCAAGCTAACCACTTCCCTCTGATATAGCACAGATTCTTTAAATGGGATTCTGTAGTTGGTCTGGAATGCTGAGCTTGAAAAGCCACTTCTGATGACTTGGCCAAGATGAGGGTAAATGTGTTAGAGGCTGGCCAGAAGCTCGGTGGGAATGAAAGATTTTACAAACATCTGCATACATGTGTGACTGTGGAAGTGACCAAAGTCAGCTCAAATCCCACATCCCATTACCAATCAATGATCCCAGCACCAATTTGAATTTCAGCCACCTGGACTTTCTTTTGATTTATCAAACATGCCTATTTTCATCCCAACTTAGAGCTTTGGCCCTTGCTCTTCTATCTACCCAGGAAGATAGGTCTTCATGCCTGGCTTCTTGGGGTTGCAATAGGGGTAGCACTAGCAAGTGACAAACACAGTCACGGGCTATTGCTACCCAGGAGAGTGTAGTCTCAGTTCAGACAGCAACAGATCCTGAAGACTCTACAGCTGAAGGCTATCATGTCCTATTGACCAGTCCCCTTTTGAAAGGAAAACTGAGCAGCACACTCCCATGGCTGCCACACAAGGTCAGCTTAAGACAGCGCTTTCACCCACCGTTCGAAAGGTATGAGCTCAAAAGGCACCTCCTTGGTGAGTTCTTTCCTGACCACCCACTCAATTAGCAACTATGTCCAAAGCAAGTGCCTTGGCCCAAAGACAGCCTATTCTCTCCATCACGTTATATTTGATTGTCTTTCTGGAACTCATTACTATTGGAAATTATCTTGCTTATTTATTTCCCACTTGTCTATGCTCTTTCCTCTCCATTCAAGCATAAGCTCTGTGAGAGCAGAGACCTCTCTGTTTTGTTCACTGCCACATCCTTGAGAATAATTGCTGGTACAGATGCAATGAATATTTGTGGAATGAATAAACGATTAAATGAACACAATCTTTCCCACCTTGCTCTTGGAGAAATGTCCTCTTACGTAATATAATGTTCTTCTGGAAGACAAAGCAAGAGAGTGAGGGAGACTCAGGTAAACTCTTTTGTTGAAAGGACTCACCCCTAGCAACTTGCCCTTTAATTGGCTTGATGTCCTGAGGTGACCAAGAAGGAAAGGAACACAGGACTTTTTCCAGAGCACTACTTGCTAGGGTACTCAGTGCCTAAGATAGTTGATCCAGGATGGTTTTGAAAATCTGAATGCACAAGACCAATGCTAGCTCGGATTACCTCCAGGGGACTTTGCCCCATGGGGAACTTCTTTCAGGACCCAGGGAGGAGGAGGCCTGTAATTATTTAAAGGAAAGAGGATGGGAGGAACTCTCTTTGGAATGTCATCTCACAGGCTTTTCTGAATTAAGAGTAATCTCAGGGCACCCTAATCATATTGGCCAACACAGACAGAGCTGGCTTTAGCTTCTTGGAGAAGTCCATGTGCAGGGATGGGGAAACAGGCTTTCTATAAGGAATTTTTAAAAAAGTTTGAATATGGAAATGTCATCTTTAGCACAGGGCCAGATATTCGGGAAGAAAGCGTTCAGAGGTGAAGTAAGAGAGCGAATTAACAGACTACAGGGACCATACCCATTAGGAAGATAGGCATGGGGGTACATTTTTGGCTAAAACACTAAACTGTTGGGATGCCTTTTATTTTGGGTTCACATATAACTCCTGGAAGCATAAAAAGTGAATATTCTTCATTTACTTATTCATCAACTAATATTATTGGGTAGCTGTCAGGTTTCAGATACCACTTTTGGTTTTAGGGAATCAACTCTGAACAGGACAGATAGAGTCCCTTTGTACATACGGCTTATATTCTAGAGGTATATATAGGTAGACATTTAAGAGGTGTCTGCACACATAAATTAGCACACATATGAATTGATATGTAGGCAAGTTGGCTAAATGAAAAGGTTTCACTGCCAATTTCTTTCCTATTGTTCCACCTGTTGTAAGACTCCTCAAGGTTTGAAGGTGGACAGCAATAATGGCTAATGGAAGGAGGTGAGCATCTAACCTGGATGGCAGGCTTCCCAGGCTCTGTAGAAAAGGGGCCGGATCTAGGGAAGCACAGAAATCACACCAAGGGAAGGAAGAAGCCCACACCTTCCTCCATTTCACTCTGGCTCAAGTAATGCTCTTATGGGCAGGTGCTTTGGGCAGGCCATGGTTGGCCCACTCTACCTTCAAACCACTTCTCCCCTCTTTGCCAACAGCTGAAACCCACCTGTGTCTGTTTCAAGCACAGTCTTTCTCACTTCTGTCAGCTGCTCCAGGAAGCAGACACCAGGATGGAGTTAGGAAGGCAAAAAATTTATTGGGGGAGTTGACTGTGAAGGAGGAAAGAGAAGAAGGAGGAGAAGTAGGTGGGGAGAGACTCAAAGTGGTACATACTCAAGAAAATATTGACCATCCAATCGGGAGCTTTAAAACGAAGATTGCCACCCTGGCTGGTAGCACAGTGGATAAAAACGCCAGATTGTGAACCCAAAGGTCACTGGTTCGATTCCCCAGCCAGGGCACATAACCAGGTTGCAAGCCAGGTCTCCAGCCAGGTCTGTAGCTGGAGGCAGGTGAAAGGCAACCATGCATGGATATCTCTCTCCCTCTCTCCCTTCCTCTCTCTCTGGAAATAATAGATTTTTAAAATCTTAAAAAAAAAAAAGATTGCCCTTTAGAGAATCTTGCACTGGACAGAAATTGTCAGGCTCTGGTGCCTCTGACTACAGTTACCAACTATTGCAACCCGGGAGAATGTAGTCTCAGCAAAAACAGCAACAGATCCTGAAGGCTCTGCAGCTGATGGCTGCTGTGTCCTATTGACCAGCCCGGTTACGAAGGGAGAACTGAGAAGCACACTCCCATGGCCGCCACACAAGCTCAGCTTGAAACAGCACTCTCACCGCCCATCCATTCTCTCCTGCCAAGATTGATAGCCAAGGGAGGGCTTCCATAAGCACAGGCTTTGGCCCTCTAGGGAGATAGTAGGGGTGACATGGGGAAGGTGAGCACGGAGGGCACAAGCAGCCCCTGGCATTTGAGGACAAACAGGTGACATGATCAAGGCTCAAGCAGTGCCATATACAGTGGCTGAATGGACATCAAGCCTCATTCAGAGGATACTATACTGGCAGGTAGCTGACTGCCAGGACGGCCACAGTGGACAAGCTAGTGATGGGGATGCAGGACAAGCTCTACTGCACAATCTTCACATAGAAGCAGCCCAGCCCATGATTTTAGAGGCTCCTCCTTGGTTCCCTGTGTTCTCCTCATGGGAAATCCAGACACCTGCCTCTATTAACACTTACCTGCATCCAATAGGGTCACTCCTTATCAACTGATATTAAATTAAAAATTGGAAAATTATTTTGATTTTTAAAAATCCAAAATTCAAGTTGAATCTACCTTAAGCTAATTTCTTAAAGATTTTATTCATTATTCTCACAGAGAAAGGAAGGGTGGGAGGAAAAAAAGGGAGGGAAACATCAATGTATGGTTGCCTTTCACCTGCCTCCAGCCACGGACATGGCTGGAGACCCAGCCGCAACCTGGTTAGGTGCCCTGACTAGGAGTCAAACCAGTGACCTTTAGATTTTCAGGCCAGAGCCAATCCACTGAGCCCCAGCCAGAATTAAAACTAATTTTAAGTCATACTTCTCAAAATACATAGGAAGCATCATCGTAAAAGTATGTTTAACCTAATTTAGCAATTTTCAACCTTTTTCATCTCATAGCACACATAAGCCAATTACTAAAATTCTGTGACACACACAAAAATATATTTGTTGTCAATCTGGCAAAAAAAAAAAAAAAAAAGGTATAATTTGGATTCATTCACACTAGACAGCTATTGTTGTGTTGGCTCTTGTCATTTTTTCAATTTGACAATCTAAGGAAAAAGAAGTCAGTGCCCCCTGACTAAATAGCCAGGTACTGCATGTTTTAAAAATTCTTGTGGCACACTGGTTGAACATCCCTGGTGTAATTTGATAGCTCTCTGAACTTTATCTTGAATTTCACATCCAATGTGAAAAGACCCTTAGACACACCAAAGACGACATTGTATTATGAACTGAGGAATATGCTGAGCTAAAATCTCTGGGTCTAAGATTCAAAGAAAAGATCAAATGCAATGATGACTTGGCAAGAAGGGCCCCCTGATTTCAAGCACCCCACATATTACAAATACAAACTCCCAAACATCCACGCTCTTGAAGAGCACCTCTTAGAACCCAGGAAAATCCATCTCCAGACCTTTTGCTCTGAATTCTGAAGACAAGGTGACTGGATACTACAAAGGTATGTCATCAGGGATGGGCAGTGTGCTTCGATGGCAATGGAAGAGTTTTGGTCAAGAAAAGGCAAATTAGCCCTGGCTGGTGGCACAGTGGATAAGGCTCCAGCCTGTAAACCCAAAGGTGGCTGGTTTGATTCCCAGGCAGGGCACATAACCAGGTTGCAAGCCAGGTCTCCAGCCAGATCTGTGGCTGGAGGCTGGTGAAAGACAGCCATGCATTGATGTCTTTCTCCCTCTCTGCCTCTCTCCCTACCCCTCTCTCTAAAAATAATAAATAAAATTTTTTAAGAAAAAAGAGAAAAGGCAAATTAACTTCCTCAGTCCTTCCTCTCAGAGAGCATGAATGCAACAGAAATTCTTGCATAACTGAAAATAATTTCCCAGGAGTGCTGAGTATTTTCTTTCTTGCTTCTCTTCGTGTTCCAGATGTGTGATTCTGGACATTCTCAGTCATTAGTGCTGCCTTCGCAACATTTGTATATATACGGTAGCTAAGGAACATTTTGCAATATTAAATAATTCACAATGCTGTTAAATTTGGTCATTAGCTGAACTTTCAGTGTGTAGGCCTCCCTTTGGACTCTTAGCTTGGGCCCCATAAATGTGAGGGACAGGCCTGGACAGTGGTATCCTGGTTACCAAGCAGAAGTCAACAAAAAGTTCCATGTAAATGGGGCCACAGTTCATGAAAACATTCCCATAATGGAGCACTTGCAATGATGATAATCACAGCAGCGGTCCTGTAAACACACCTAAAGGCACTGGGTCCTACACAGTTTCCATGAATAGTTGTTTTTTGCCCTGAGTGCTAGGGGAGAAGTGCTGAGGGGCAGCCCCTAGTTGTGAAGAAAGGGCAGCTTCTAGTTCTACTCCAGGCCTTGCACTGCCAAAGCAGGGAATCTGGGCTCTCTGAAGTCATGCTCTCCAGATGGCTCTTAGAGTGCTCCCAGATGCCATCCCATGTGGGGTCTAGAGCCAGGCTTCAGACATGCTTCTCACTCATCCTCAGCCACAGCTGCCTCTTCTGCTTAATGTCCTTGTGAGGGCATCTCTCTGCCGGTGGCTGGGCCGCAATGCACCCTCCCAGAGCACCACGGTGAGGTCCTGCTTGGAGAGCTGGCTCCCCCATTGGCCCCTTATTCATGCGCTGAAATTCTCTCCACCACTGCTCAAAGCATCTCCTTGGAGAACCCCCAGCTCAGCCCTTCTGCAGAGTCCCTTTTTTTTTAAGCCGGCTTCTTTTAGCTCCCAGACATCCTTCAAGGACAGGGTTCTTTTATGGCCTCCTCCATCTGGTTGTACAGCCCCAACCCACCCAGTCCCCAGGAATCCCCATGACACATGCTCAGCCCAGAGAGAACAGGGCTTTCCCTTCTTGGGCCACCAGTGGGAGTGCTGAGTGGCCTCTTTTAAAAGAGACATTCAGTCTACCCTCGATGTGACCCTTATAACATAGTCATTTTCTTAAGTTTTAAAATTTTAAAGGAAAAGAAAAAGTCCCTGAAAACGTCCAATTCCACCACATGCTCTGGTTCACATCCAACAATCCATCTGTCATCTTCCCAGTTGCCAAAGATTTCCAACATGCCCCTCAGAGTCGACATGCTCAGGAGCGAACATCAGAGCCAATATGCCCACAGCCATCACACAGCTCTGAGGAGAAAGGTGTCCTCAGAGTTCTGGAGCAGTCCCAAAGAGACACAAAGGTACCTGCACATGTCCAAATTTCCAGAGTTGGAGGACCAGAGAAACCATACTTTCACAGACAAGGACATTGAGACAAAGAAGATAGGCAATTGAGCCAGTCACTCAGAGTCAGGGCAGGGCAGGAGCTCTGATTCACGGTGCTTTCCATCACAGAAAGTCTATGGCCTCTGTTCCCAGGAGACAAACCCACACTTCCCCGGTAAATAGGAAGGGACTTCCAGTATCTTCTCTTAAACATTTAAACAAGCTATGGCCAGGCACTGTGGGCAGAAGACCTTGGACAGTCACCAACCGAGCTGGCTAATTCCAGCCTTATCTGGGCCTGGAGAAGAGGAAGAAAGACCAGAGGAGGAGGAAGGGACAGGGCAACAAGGACAGCGCTCTTCACCTCTGCCTCGCCTCTGCCTTTATGTCCCTTCTAGGACCCATGCTCCTTTCCTCCCCGACCCCCACTGCAACACATCCTACCTGGCCTTCCCACTGTCTCATCACCCGGGGGCCTCCTTCTGAGCAGAATAAGGGCAAGGAGGAGATGTTTACAAAAGTAAAGGAGTGGATGGTAAGTGGGTGAGATACGTACCTGATATCCTGGTACAATCAGACAGCTGACACAGCTCCCTAGGGAAAAAGATCTGTAGTCCCCTGCTGGCTGTGGAGCAATGGTTCTCAGCCTTGAGGGCACACTGGAATTACCTAAGGAGCTTTAAAGATTCAAATGCCTGGGCCCACCCATCTTATATTGGGTTCTCTGCTTCAAAAAGAAGCAAATGATGTTAAGACAGAAAATACTCTAACCCTTTTCCCATCCTATGCTCAGCCTGCCTCCAGAAGTTGCAATTGTTCTGACCTGAAACTGATTGTCTGCTGAGATCCCTTCCCTGGTATCCAGTCCTCCGCTACCAGGGATCTTCACACCTCAGCTTCTCCAAAACGCTTCCTGGGTCTCAGAGTATATTTGGATATGACGCTATGAAAAATGCTTAGAGTCACCACTGCTGAGAATGTGATCTTCTTAAAAAGTCATCTTCTTCTTGTCGTGATAGAGTAACTGATACCAGATGTCTTCTCACTATAAAAAATGAGAAAATTGGACAAACATAAGAAGCAGCTATTTCCAAACACTGGCCAACAAGCAGTGCAGGACTATGACCAAGGAGAGTCGGGAAAGAAAATGAGCCCCGTAGCTGCCCTGGCTTTCTGCCAGGAGCCGCTTTCCCAGATGGTGGCACGGAAGAGGACATGCAAATAAAACCACATGAAGACAATAGTGCTGAAAACCAAAGATGAGGAGAAAAGCTCAAAGGCAGGTAGACAATCAAAGATGCACAACATAAAGGGGGGAAAATGAGGGTTAGCGTAAATTTATCTTCAGGGGAAAAAATGCGAGCTCAAAGATAATAGAATGGTGTCTTTAAGCTGATGAAAAGAAAAAGAAATCAATCTCAAACCCTTTAAGAAGTGACAATATCCTTCCAAACTTAAGTGAAGAAAGACATTTTTAGACAAATAGAAGCTGACAGGATTTACTGTCAGCTGAGCTAGTCTACAAAATATTAAGATTTTTAAGAAATGTAAATGGAAACTAAATAAATATAATTAGAGCTTTTTCAGTTTGAAGGAAAATGATTCCGATGAAATCTTGGACTCACACAAAAGAATGAAACATGCCTTCCTGACCAGCGTGCCTCCCTGATCAGTGGCTTGATCATAACCAAAGGGGTTACAGGTTTGATCCCTTCCTAAAAAATCAATAAAATCTCTAAAAATCAATAAATAAATGCATCCTCAGGTGAGAAAAGAAAAGAATGAAATGTGCCAGAAATAGCAAATAAGTAGGTAAATGTGAAATATTTCCCCCTCATTTTAAAATGTATTTAAAAGATCATTGCTGTTCAAAGAAAAAATAAGGACATATTGTGAGATTATAATAGAGTAAAATGTATAATAATAATAGAACAAAAGATGGGGACCTTAAAGTATATTGTGAAGTTCTGTATTATATCTGAAGTGGCATAATATTATTTATGTATACTGTGATATGTTAAAGACATACACTGTGCATCCTATTATAAACATTAAAAAATAAAACATGGGGAGGGGGACAGAGGGGAGCAAAAAGGGGATGGATGTAATACAACAACAATAAAATTTTTAATAATAAAATAAAACAAACATATAGCTAAAAACTAAAAACTGAGATAAAATGAGATAACTGGATTTAAAATAAACAAAGAGACCCAATGATATGCTGTTTATACAAACCTCACTTTAAGCATAATTACACAGAAAAGGTAAAGGTAACGAAGATCTTTTCTAGAAAAAGATGTACCACGGAAACTAATTGTAAGAATGCTAAAGTAGCTGGATTAGTACTAGATGGAGTGGACTTTAGTTGAAAGAATGTTACCAAAGATAAAGATGAGTATTTCATAATGCTAAAAGGGTCCATTCACATAACAATCCTAGTTATTTATGTACCTAACAATAAAACTTCAAAATGCCTAAAACAAAAACTAACAGAACTGAAAAGAGAAATAGACTTTTCTACAATCTTAGCTGGATATTTCAATATACCTCTCAATTTATAGAATAAACAGAAAACCAGCTTGTATATAGGATTTTTGACCCATAATCAACCAACTTGATCTGATTGACATTTATAAAACACTCCACCAAAAACAGCAGAGCACATTCTTTTCAAGTACGTGTAGAATATCCACCAAGAAGGACCATATTCTGGACAATAAAATAAGTCTCAATAAATATACAGATATTGAATTATTGTCTTCTGCCCATTCAAAGTTAAATTAAAAACCAATAACAAAAGTATCTAGAAAGAAAACCCCAATAATAAAAACCTATGTTCACAGAGACTTGTACTAAAAAGTTTATAATGGCTTTATTCATAATAGACTAATACTATAAACAATCTAAATGTCCATCAACAAAAGAATGGATAAACTCATTTTGGTATAGTTACATAATAGAATATTACTCAACAATAAAAGAAAAATAAACTATTGATAACCACACACACACACACACACACACTCACACACACAAAAGGATGAATCTCATTGTTCTAAGCCAAGGAAGTCAGGCACAAAGGAGCTCATACCTCATGAGTCTTTTTATACAAAACTCTAAAAAAAAAATGTATTTAATCTATAGCAACAAACACAGGTCAGTGGTTGCCTGGTGTTAGGTTGGTCAGAGGGGTCAACTGCCAGGAGGGACTAGCAGTACCAGCTACATCATTTGCAGGGCCCAGGGCAAAATGAAAATGAGGGGCCCCTTGTTCAAAAAGCATTGAGTTTCAAGGCTGTGGCAGCAGAGCATTTAATCAACAAAACCAACCCTGGGTCCAAGAAGACATTTTGTGCTGATGAAAATGTGTGTCAACATATTGACCAGGGGTGGGGGGTGTTATTACACATTTGTGTACATTTGTCCAAAAGCATTAAATTGGTGTTAAAATGGCAGAAGTTTCCAAGGCCACTAAAGGGAACACAACTGCGGACAGGAAAGCCAGCCATCACCAGTGACCTGCTTTCTCCATTCATCTACCAAAGGCAGCCCTTTAACATACATTGATGTCTCTCTCCCTCTCTGCCTCTCTCCCTTCCCCTCTTTCTAGAAATAATGAAATAAAATCTTAAAAAAAAAAAAGAAGAAGAAGAATTTGCTGTCCCCTCCTCCCCTGGATTTGGAAACACTCAATCCCCTGTCTTCCCTGAGGAGCATAACTTGCCCCTTTTAATCCTTATCCGGCACGTGAATCTCCTCTGTAGTCTGTCAAGGACTTGCCAGCCTCTGCTTGAATACCTCCAGTAATGGGAGCTCATTGCTTTGCACCATAGCCCGTTCCATTGTCAGGCAGCATTCTTCGTTGACAGAGCTGGACAGGTGACTAGAGAGGCTTCCCATTGTCTCAGTTCCCCAATTCCTTCTCTTTTGGAAGTCCTTTATCTCTGTGAAGAAGACTCCAGCTTCCTCACCCCAGAGCCTTATCCTCTCCTACTTCTAAGGTACTGCCATGTAAACATCTCTGTGTGCACCCTTCTGGGGAGACCTTAGCATGGCCTGCTCCTACAGCCTTTGTAATAGGCAACGCTGATAAATGAAGGCCCATAGTGGTTCCCATAGAGCCACTGCTTTGGAGCCTCCTTTAAGTCTTCTTTTGTTGGTGACATCAACAAAAGCATCATTAAAAATTGGCCTCTGGCGTTGCTGCAATGCCTCAGCCTAGCTGCACCCCTGGGCCTTTGACCACATACCCCTACAGCCTGGCTGGAGGCCAGCCCTAGCCCAGCTATGGGTGCGGGGCTGCCTGACCAGAGCTTCCTGTGGACCACCTTCCAGAGGGTTGATAAGATAGGAGCAGTGTGATCTCTGAAAATGAGCTTATTCAGCAAGCACTTGCCCAACAGCACCTGGACTCCATTTAATCCCATGACTGTTGGTTCAATCATATTGATGTTTGACCTCAAGAACAAAGCCGTATGAACTTCAGTGAGTTCACAGCATCTAGAAGTACATCACGGACTGGCAGAATGTCTTCTGCACCTACGACAGGGACAACTTGGGGATAATTAATAAGAACAAGCTTTAAGCAAACTCTCAGGTTTTGACTATTCATTCTGTCCAGTTTCACGACATCCTTTCAAAAGTTTGACACTCACAGGGTCAAATCACCTTTGATGACTTTATCCAGGGCTGCATTGTCTTGCCCATCTAAATGCCTGTGGTTTCTCTCAACAGTTCACAGATATTTTCAGACACTACGATATAGATCAGAATGGCTGGATTCAGTTGTCATATGAACAGTACCTCTCCGTGATCTTCAGCATCGTGTTACACTGGCCTTTTACAAATAGCAGCATGACTTATGGAAAAAAAGACTAAAAATGCCAAATCTCTTACCTTTAATGAAACCGAACACAGATGGAGTAGATACTGTTCTTCCTTTAGACTTTGTATAATTAATATTTGGGGATCCAACTGTACATATGTGGATAAGCTGATTAATATTTTGCAGTCATAACAAAAGTCATATTGTTATTCAGATACAGGCATTTGATTTGAGACTGTTTAATTGTTCCATGAGGTAAGATATAATAATGGTTTGGGTATTCTGCATATAAAATATTCATCATGGGAATTTCTACATATCTCCATTTCTATAGTGGAAATAATTTTATTAGCCAATAGAAAGTTTAAAATAATACAAAACTTGCACAGAAGGCTTTCCTTGTGCTTTACTTTAAGGAAAAAAAAAAGGGTGGGGGGTATTGTATTCATTTGAATATGCAACCTAAGCAAAAAAGCAATGTACTCTTTAATTTTTTTAATCCTTACCTGAGTATAAGTTTATTGATTTGAGGCAGGGAGAGAGAGGGAGAGAGAGGAGAGAGGAGTGTTGATGTGAAAGAAACATTGATCAGTTGTCTTTCACACATGCCTTGACCAGGGGTCAAACCTGCAACCTTTTTGGTGTACAGGACAATGCTCCACCCAACTGAGTGAGCCACCTGGCCAGGACTAGCAAGGTACCCCTTTAGGAAATTTTACCTCTATCTATGACAAAACCATTGTTCACTCAGGGCTCTCTGCATAAGCCCCACACAAGACACTTCTTTGGAATTGAGCTGTATTTTTAAAAAACTGTCCTAGAAAGGTTTCCTCCTTTATTATGAGAACTCTCAGTGTGTATGTTTATTCATTTACTTATGTAGCCTTTTTCATCAGGCTGCTCTGAAGCTGGGAGCCTGATGAGAATGCCTCTCCTTAGCAGCACCCCCCCCACCCCTGCCCTTCGCTCACCTAATGCTGTGGGTCTCAGTGACAGCGACACTTCTGGGGCTGTGCTGCTACCTTGGCTGTTTGGGGGAGCTCAGGAACACCCTAATGAGAAAAGTGGGGAAAGTGAAATCTATTTATGGCTCTTCTCCTGTCTCTTCCACCTCCCACCTCAGCCTTCTTTCTCACCGGCTCCCCTGAGGAGAGACACTACAGGACTGGGGACCCCCCTGATGGAGATGAGAAAGGAGAGTCAAGGGACAATGCAATCACACCCCAGGTTTCTGAAAAGTGTTGTAAAGGGTATGGGAGTAGCTTTGCAGAGGGGCCTCATGGAATGGGTCTTTTTAAAAACTTCCCACCAAAAATGTCTTCATTGTTACCACAGTTTCAAAGTGGATTACCATTTCTTCCAGGAGGATGGCTCTCCCAAGAGTTTCTCTCCCTCTTTGTTAATTTCACACCTCCAGTCTGGAGAAACCAGCCTGGGAGTGTAACTCCCTCCCCGCTCCCCAAGTGTGCCTTCACCCCCCTCCCCAAAATGTGCCCATACAAAGAGTTGCAGCCTCTCCTTGGAACCTGTCCCGCTCTCTTACACCTGAACATCCCACATCCCATGCTGAGCCCCACCAGTAGGCAGCCTGCCCGGTGCTCATTCTCAGCTGTCCCTGGCAGTGGGTGGGACCTGTCCCAAAACCCTGGGGGCCAGATGTGTTTCAGAATCCAGAACTTTCTGGATTTTAGAAAGTGAATGCAGTGCCTATTGCCTGTATTATGTAAAATCCCAGTGGGGTCTGGTGCAGCCCTCAATAATCAAATATATCAGTATTTCTGCACCAACATTCACACTCCATGGCACAGAGATGACAAAGGGCTTCAGGTCAATTCAGCTTAAGTTGTACTGCCAGGTGAGCCTTTTGAAAACATGCAGTTTTTCAGAGCTGTTTTACCTTTTGAAACTGCAGATAAGGGAGAGTAGGTCTGCCTGGCCTGGCCTTTCATCTTCTTTTTATTGCCTGAGTTATTTTCCAAACTAATCTTCCATAAAGAGATTCCTAGGGCATTTGTGGGCAAAGTTTGAAAAGCAGTTAATAAATAGTGACGAAATCCTTGTACTCAGCCCAACTTTAAATACAAAAAAAAAAATAAATCTTTGTTTCACCTGGGCAAACCCCTTTCACAATGATCCAACATCTGCCCATCTGTCATCCTCTTTGTTCCCTAATTTGTCTTCAAAGAACCAAACCATCTGGCACCTTCCAGCCCAGCCACCTTGCACCTGCACCGCCCAGATGGCCACCTTTTCTTCAAAAGCACCTGATCCCTCCTTTAATCCCACCTGACATCCAGAGTCAGTGTGTGTTAATCACAAAGCTACGGGGTGGCTAATTATCCGAGGGCCACTCGCAGACTCCTCCTGAGAATCTCCCTCAAGCTATTACCTGCACTGATTTCCAGTTGACGAGATGCAGCTTTCCGCTGCCCCCCAACACTTTGCACAAAGCTTTCTCTTACTAAACCCTCACAATTCCCACATCCCTCCATCCAACCTCCCTTAGCAGGTGGGGGTATTGTTTTGGAGAGAATTTGACATACCTACTCCTGTTTCTGCTGTTTAGAATTCACAAGTTGGCCGCCTAGATGGTCTCACGCTGTCCAGCCACTGTAATGACCCAGATTCTTATTTTACACGATATCCTCAAGTGCCTCGGGCCTCTTCCCTTTCTCCTGGTTAGCTTGCTCTCATTTCCTGCTCCCACTGAATTACCCATCTCCTGTCTTTTGTCTCTGAGTATGGCTAAACTAGACAACACATCTCCCTTCCTTTGTTCATCTCCAAACACCTGTCATGTCAGGTGCTGCTAGTAAAATATCTTCCACTGAAGATCTGGGGTGGGGGCGGGGGCTATGCTACAGGCCTGACCATTAGGCAGTTTAAAAAAGACTATCTGACCTCTTTAACAAAGGCTTTGGGTCCCTGGCTGGTGGCACAGTGGAAAAGGTGCCGACCTGCGAACCCAAAGGTCGCTGGTTTGATTCCCCAACCAGGGCACATAACCAGGTTGCAAGCCAGGTCTCCAGGTGAAAGGCAACCATACAGTGATGCTTCTCTCCCTTTCTTCCTTCATCCCTGCCCTTCTCTCTGAAAATAATACATAAAATCTTTAAAATAAAATAATAAACAATAAACATAAATAAATAAAAAGGGCTTTGTTCTCTCAGGCCCAGCTTTCTGCCTCTCCTCACACGCTCCCCCTCTCCCTGGGCTCCCTCCCTGCTCCATCCCATAATTCTGCTTATTTGAATGTGCAGAACAATTTCATTTCCTTCACTGCAGTCCAGCTGAACCAGACCAGGCCTAATTTGGCCAAGGTCAAACCATATGGCCTTTCACACAGCCATAGAGGGGCTTCTCTTAGCTGGGCACCTACCTGCACATTGTGCCTGAGGTCAGACTCAGAGTGTGTGTCTGTGACCTGATCCTGCTGGTCTGGATATACTTTGTCTCCATGCCTGTATCCTCTGAGGATTCCTAGCATAATACATCAGAGCTAACACAGGATGCCTGCTCTGGGCCAGGCCGTGTTCCACATACCTTATGTGTAATCCTAACATTTCCATTTTTAACATCACCCATGTTCATAATAGAGAAGAGCCCTGAGGTCTGGAAAAGTTAAATAATGTTATCATGTATTCAAGTGTCTTGGGGGTCTCTGGGTTTATATAATCATGTGTTCTCCACAATCATGTGTTCTCATGTACATTCATGTTCGTGTGTGTGTGTGTGTGTGTGTGTTCATCACCCTAGAAACCCACCATTCTGGCTCCTTTCTCATCCAGGGTTGGTCTCTCTAGCATAATACATCAGTGCCTACAGCTGCAGGTTAGTGCCTACAGCTGCAGGTCTTAGCGTACGGTCCAAGGACAGTGATGGGAGAAGGGAATGTCTGTGCCTCCACATGAACCCAGGCAGCTCACCTGCTATTTCAGCAGAACCAGTGCCCCGTGCCTTCTGTGAGGTTAGTGGGAACTGGGGGAGAGGTCCTGTAGGTGGCCAGGGTCTGGACACTTCTCTCCAGTGATAGCACCAGAGGCTGCCAGGGTCACTAAGGGCAAATCAAGGGGGACAAGGAGAGAGAGACAGGCAAGACTTCCCAGCCGTGACAGTCAACTGATAAAGGACTGGTGCAGGGCACTAAAAACAAAATCCACTTCTCTCAGATGACTTGAAAGTTTTATTGCCTCTACCAAATACTGAAGGGATACTTACACCCTCCACCATGGTAAACATCTTACAAACTCCATCTGTCATCTTTGAAACAATTGGGTAAGGGTAGCTTATTGCAATTGTCCCCTAGCTACAGATGATGACATAAGGCTCAGAGAGGCCCAAGTCCACACAGCTAGTGGCAGATCCATAACACAAACCCAAATCTTTTGGGTCCAAAGCCTGGATTCCTTCCATTATACCAAAGTATCTGTGAACTACTTGATCACTTCCCTGGGATTTTCCCAATTCCTTGAGTAAGGTGCCACCTTACAATGAAGAGGCTGCTATGTTTCTATGGCCCCAGGCTTTGCTGGCCTGGATGAGGGCTAGTCAGCAACAGCCTCTGTCTGGTTTTCCCTTTAACAGAGCATGAGGCTCCTCCCCTCTAACCACTGCTATTAGAAACTTGGTGCACAGATTCAAGGCTTAGTGGACCCATTTTACAGTAAGGGGAACTGAAGCATCTGCCCCCTGTCACCGGCAGTGGGCCTGGGTAGGATGACACCTGGAAGCCAACCTCCTAGAGCAGAACATCTGGTCCTGATCTTTTCTCTGACTCACAGGCTCTCACCCTCAGGCAGGTGTAACCAAGGATGGGGAGATCAGAACACTTGACAAGCAGAAGCTCCAAAAACGCCTGCAGGGCCACCAGGGGCCTAGGCCTCCCCCTCCCCTGCCTAAGAATGGTTCTTAGGATGAAGCCAGGGGTCCTGGAGGGGCTTCCCAAGCCCTGCCTGACCTGACTCCTGCCCTTCCCCCTTCACTCCCCTCTCAGCCCACACTGACCATGCTGTTTCTCAAAGTCATCAAGCTCTCTGCCTCCTCTGACCCCTCTGCTTGGAATAACCTTCTCGGGTAAACTTCCCATCCTTTCTCTCTCATCCTACATGGCCCTCAAGAAGTCTTCCTTGGCCCCCTGGGTCCTGCTGAGACCTCTGTTGGGTGCTTCCAGAGCCCACAGGATGGGGCATGCAGGGTCCTTTGCCCGACCTAGACCACAGGATGAAAGGGACCATCTGTTCCCAGGCCACGCTGCCTGGTACACAGTAGCTACTTAATAAATATTTGAAAGCTGAACATACATATGACAGAAGGGAGATATGAAGGGAGGGAGGGAGGCAAGGACACCGGGAGGAAGGCACAGGAAGGGAAGGCAGGAGAGCAGCAAGGAAGAAGGGTTCTCAGCCTCTGACAGCCCTTAGGCTCCACCCTTTGGGGCTCTGATGCACACTTGCTCATTCTGCTGAAGACACATCATTTGCAAAGCTGTCATTCCTTTGAGGGCACTCAGGAGAGAAACATCAGAACAAGGCACTAGAGGAAGCCATTCTCAGGAATGCAAAGCCCTCCGTTCTGTGGGTCCTTGACTCACTTTCCAGACATATCAGTAATGTTGTCCCCACTCCAGATGCTCATCACTCATGGGGTGACTACCCTGCTCGCCGTCAACCCAAGATGACTCAGTCTACACTCCAGCCAGACTTCCTGCTGTCTCCCAGGCTTTGACGCTGCACATGCCGAGGCTGAGGTCACCATCTCCTTGACCTTCACTACCACTGTCTCAGTCTTGGGCAGTGGCGGGGTGGGGGCGGAGGCAGGCTTTTAGCCTTGTCCTTTCTCTCCTTCACCAAGGACAGTTAATTTGTTACCTCTTTCTAGAAGGAAGCAACTATAGAGTAGGGAGGGACCAGAAAGAGAGGGAAGGGAGGACTAAGTCTGCCTGTCCTGACAGTCCTGCCTCCTCTTTTATTTCTAGAAGCCAAGCAAGATGTCCCTGCTGGGGACTCTGACAGAGGACCCCAACCAGGCAAGGCAGACTTGCCCCTCCATAGTGTAGTCTGAGATCCACAGGGAGTCTCACTTGCCCCAGGGAATCTTAGGAAAACTAGGAGAGGGTGTGAGAAACTGGGTGAGGTGCCTTGCATGGGACAGCAAGCATCGAACAGCCTGCTGGCTCTCGGCTACGGCTGGACCTGCAGTAGCGGTGCCCCTGATGGATTTGCCCACTTAACCACCAGCCTGCAGAGAAATCGGGCCCCCGTATAGCTGGAGCAGCTCAGCAGAGGCAGGTTGTGACCACAAGCCACAGGCTAGAGAGGGTGCTCAGACCCTCACATCCTCAGGATGGTGTTCAAGGGCCCCAGACCTGTCTGATTGGGAAAGGTTTTCAGAAACCCACAGCTGACTTTTTCCCAGAACGCTGCCTGTAGGCACCTGGCAGCGAAGGGCTCTGTGTCCCAGCCAGAGTGGGTAGCCTGCCTAGAGGCCATTAGCACAGCTGACCTTTCTCCCGCAGGCCTTCCCGGATGCTCCTAAAAGTGTCAGTGGCTTGCAAGTGTACTGGCTAAAGTACTGTTGTCCCCAGTGCATCCTATAGGACTGCTGTACCTGGATAACATTTTGGGGAATGCTGATCTAGGTCAGTCCCTCATTTTACAAATGGGGAAACTGAGCCCTGGATCATACTAGTGGTAAAAGGCTGAGCTGGACCTAAAAGGAGGTCTCCCTGGGAATCCCCTGAGGTTAGGGCCTCTCTCTCCTCACCCCTGTGCGGCCTCCAGTGACAGCTCCAGCCTCGCTTAGAAATAAGCTGTAGGTTTATCTCTGAACAAAGTGGGAGATGGGGGTGGCAGAGAGGGAGAGAAACATCTATATGGTTGCCTTTCACCTGCCTCCAGCTGGGGACCTGCCTTGAAAACTGGGTATGTGCCCTGACTGGGAATTGAACGCTGCAGCAACCCTTGGGTTCATAGGCCAGTGCTCAGACCACGAAGCCACTCCAGCCAAGGCATAAATTTTTTAAAAATTATTTTCTGCCTTGGCCAGGTCACTCAGTTGGTTGGAGCATTATCCCATGCACCAAAAAGTTGCAAATTCATTTCCCAGTCAAGGCACATACCTAGGCTGTGGTTTGATCCCCCGTCTGAGAACATACTAGAGACAATAGATCAATGTGTCTCCTTCTCTTTTTATTTCTCCCTTCTTCTCCAAAATCAATAAACATATCTTCAGGCGAGGATTTTTTTAATGATTTCTTACACTTCCTTCCTTGTTGTTTTTTATTTAAATTATTTTTTCTTTTTTCATTGCCTTTGCTCTATATTTTGGAATTGCTTTTATACTCTCATAGATAAAATTAATTGTATTAGGCTTTATTATTACAAATAAACTTGGGAGAGAAACTTGGCCCTTGATGATCACTGCGGTCTATTCAGAGGTGCTCTTCATTTCTAAATTGAAAGCTTCAACCAGAAGGCAGCTCCCAGCCTTGACGCACAAGGCCCCAGAGAGAGAGCAGGCACCAAGGAGAATGCCTCATGGATGTATCATATTCATCTGTTTCTGGACTTCCCTCTGCTGTCTACCAAACTTCTAGCTGCTGAGGACTCCATGCCTGGCCTGGGTCTGCAAGACCTGGAATATGAGAGCAAACACGACATGGTGGGACAGGTGGCCAAGGGCAATGGTGAGGATTCCCAAAGGGTAGTATGAGCATCCTGAGCATGGAATTGCCTAAGGAAGAAGGAAATACGAAATGCAGACAAAAAGAGAAGGAAATTAGCATTTGTGGAGTACCTACTAAGTGCCAGCCAATTACCTGATGCTCTGTAACTTACTAAGCACTTTCCCAGAATCCCTCTCTCTCTTTTTCCTCCTCTCTTGTTTTGGTGACCCTTCTCATTTCTGTGTTGTAGATTATATATGTGTCAATGTTTGCTTATTAACTGTCTCCCCCAGTAGATTATAAATTTCATCCTGTAGGTTTTCTTTTTTTAGAGGTAGAAGGGTTCAGCAAAAACTTTTTTTAAAAAGATTTTATTTATTTTTAGAGAGGGGAAGGGAGGGAGAACGAGAGGGAGAAAAATATCAATGTGAGAGAAATACATTGACTGGTTGCCTCTCACATGCCCCCAAACTAGGGACCTGTCCCACAACCCAGACTGGGAATCTAACTGGCACTCTTGGTTTGCCTGCTGGTACTCAATCCACTGAGCCACACCAGCCAGGGCTCATTCTGTAGGTCTTATTCTCTACTGCTTTGCTAGCATCTAGCCTGGCACATAGTAGTTTATAGTTCAATAGATTTTTATTCACTGAATGGATGAATAAAATCATCATTATAACAACGGTTTCTTGGGAGAAATTACTATCCCCATTTTATCGATCAGTATGCTGAGGTTAAGGAAGCTATAACTTTGCCCAAGATCATGCAACTAGCAAATCTGGAGTCCAGGTCTTCTAACTTCTTTCTGATGCTCCAATATTATATCACCACACCAGCACAAAAATAGATCCTCATTCCTAGTGCAAGGATGTTCAGTCTCAGGGAAGTGAACTGATGCTGAAGGTCACTAAGCCAGTAGCTGTCAGAGATTTGAACCCAGTTCTTTACCAGACTTCTTTACAAAGAGAACACAGTTGAAGGACACACTGAGAGGAGCAAGGGCAGTGGTACAATTGCCCTAGGCCAGGCTTGATGCTAGAGGGCTGACCAGCTAAAATTGGGCAAAAGCATGCCAGTGAAACCTGAAGATCTGGGGGAGCCCCTGAGCCCCAGCCTTCTCATCTGTGAGATGAAGGATTCAACTAGTTAATAATTGAAATTCCTTCCAGTTTTTGAAGTGCTAATACAATGTCTCCTTTGTGACCTTTGCACCTTTATCCAGAAGATTGGGAACCAAAGTCTTGGAAGGAAAAGTCTGGTCCAAGATCCAGGTCAATGGGACCTTTGTCACCCAGAAGCACAGTGGACTTGAGTCAGCTAAATCAGGAGCTGAGAGTCACAATAGCCAAGAGATGGAAATAACTTAAATATTGATTGCTGGATGAATGGATATAGAAAATATGGTATATATATCCAGTGAAATATTATTCAGCCTTAAAAAATCAAGAAATCCTGCCATTTGCAAGAACATGGATGAATGTAATGGTTAATTTAAATGTGAACTTAACTAGGCTAAGGGATGCCCAGTTAACTGGTAAAGCATTATTTCTGGTTGTGTCTGTAAGGGTGTTTCTGGGAAAGAGGTTAGAATTTGATTCAGTAGACTGGGCAAAAAGCTTGCCAATTTGGGCAGACATCATCCAATCCATTGAGGGCCCAACCAGAACAGAAAGGTAAAGAAATGGCCAATGTGCTCTTTTTTCTTGAGCTGAGCTGTTCATCTTTCCCTGCCTTTAAACATCGGAGGTCCTGGTTTTCAGGCCTGCAGACTCCAGAACTTGTACCAGTGGCCTTCTGGTCCTCAGACCTTCAGACTTGGATTGAATTATGCTACCAGTTTTCCTGGTTCTCTACCCTATAGACAGACATTGTGGGCCCCTTGGCCTCCATAATTGTATGAGCCAATTCCTATAGTAAAGGGCCTCATATATGTATCTATATGTATCCTCTTATTTTTGTTTTCCTGGAATACCCTAATACCACAGACCTTGAGGTCATTATGCTAAACAAAATAAGACAAACATTGTCTGATCTCAGTTATAGGTAGATTCTAAAAGAGTCAAACTCATAGAAACAGAAAGTAGAATGATAGTTGCCAGGGGCTAAGCTGAGGAGATAAAGGGGAGATAATGATCAAAGGGTATAAAAGGTTTCAGTTATGCAATATAGATAAGTTTTGGAGACCTAAAATATAGCACAGTGCCTATAGCTAACAATAGTGCATTGTATACTTAAAATTTTACAAGAGGGGTGTTGAGTTCTTACCACATACATATCATCATTATAATAATAACAATAACACAACAATAATATGAAGAAGAAGAATAGAGGGAACAGGGGGAAACTGGTGGGTAATGGATATGTCCATGACCTTGATAGTGATGGTGGTATTGTTAGGTAGTGTAGATAGTAAACTAAGGGAGGATTGAGGAGGGAAACATATCTCACCCCCTAACTCAGCAGTCCTGAGCCTGGTCCGATAAGATCACCAGGTCTTCAGAACATCACAAGAAACACCCTGACAGCACAAGAGGAGGAAGGTGGGAGGGGGTCCATAGTGCTCAAAGGAAAAGCCCATACAATAGCTTTGTTAATTGCCTGCCTCTAGTCACTGTCAGCTTTATCAAGGGCTCCATGGTGCTCAAAGTAAAAGCCAATAAATGACTTTGGGTAACTGCCTGAATTTTGACTGTTTACTCTCACATATCTGTTTTACAATAAATGGGACAAATGTAGTCTGGAGCAAGATAAGAATTCTGGGGAACAGACCACCAGACATGCCTACATTTAGGAGGTCATGTTCCCCCAGGGGAAGCTGGCACCTCTGTTACCCAATAATCAGTTTGTAACTCCCTCACCCCATCTGGCCAACTATATCTGTCCTCACAACAAAGGGCCTGATGCCTTGTCTTGTCTTGTTTTGCCGCCCTTGCCTTGCCTTTACCCTGTGCCTTTCTCCCCGACCTCAGCAAGGCCCATTCTCTTCCATGGAATTGCATCACTAATAAACTCTGCCTCTATACTAATCAGCTTCCTGATCTTAAATTCTTCACCATGTCAGCAAGAGGAACTGAGTTTTTCCACAACAGTATCAGAGGTGTCTGTTTATCCCCAAACTCATCGAGTTGTGCACAGTAAATATATATATATATGTTTTTTTTACACGTCAATCAAACCTCACTAAAGCAGTTTAAAGAAACATCAGGGTCTGGGAAGTGGGAGCACATGGGGGCAAGGGTGAGTGAGGTTAAGGAAACCCCAGATCTTCAGGTTTCACTGGCATGCTCTTGCCCAATCTTAGCTGACCAGAACAGATAGGGTTTATAGCAGGAAGGAAAGGACTACAGATGGGGTGGTAAGACTTGACCAAGGGACTCTGGGTGAAGAGGGGCGCCAGCAGCTATGCTTGTAAGAGTGTGTGAGTATATTCCTCCATTTCTGTTCCATTTTTATTTGCTGTAATGATTGCTGTTGGTAGTGAGCTATAGAATTTGGTTTTAGGTTAGAAAAGAATCAGATGGGATGATGAGTGAATTAGAGAAATAGTCAACACCACCGGAGGTAGATACTGTGGCTAGTACCCATAGGTGGATCCAGTAATGGTGACACGGACTGTCTCGTTTCAATGGACAGTGACAGCATGTTTGTTTTATGGAGGGTAATTGCATCTTGTTACAGAGAAACTCAGAGTTATGATTGTAGTATGGGAGTTCAAGTATTTGCAGAGGGTGTGTGTCGATGTTCAGTAGCCAAAGAGGGAGACTTATTGGTCACTAAGTGGTTATCTCTCAGCCCCAAATCCACCTTTCCATATGCTGCCTTGTGATACTGGAGTTAGGACTGCAAACTATCTTCCCTTGGCTCTGTGGTCCCCTGGTTGAATTCTACTAATAGAAGGTGCTAGATGGACAGAGGTACTTCTTTCTCTTGGCTTCCTATCTCAAAAACAGCCCTTTACCATGCAGCAGCCTTGGGGTCCAGCCCCCACTCTCTTTCTAAACTCCTAGAACCAGCCTCGGCATGGCCTCCATCAGAGGTCTGAGGAGGCCCCTAGTACGTCCCCATCTTCAGAGTGCTGCGCCAGCCCCACAGCTGAACACAGAGGTTCCAATAACCTCTTCTCTTTGCTCCCTAGACAAAAGGGTGGTAGCTGCTCCCTACTTAGCTATCTGTTGGGAGCCAACTCTCCATGCATTTCTATATATCTTGTGATAACTTTTGTTCAGGGGTATGTTTGCAAAGAGGGTTGCATAACAGTCTTGGAAGCTGCAGATAGTGTCTCTCCCTGGGGCACAGGGCAAGTGTTCTGACCTGGGTAATAGAGATAAGGGCTCCGGCTGGGGCAAATTTGGGCAGGTGTGATGGACTGATTTGTGTCCTACCAAAATTCCCCTGTGGAACGCCTAACCCCCAGTACCTCACAATGTAGCAGTGTTTGGAGATAAGGTTTTTAAAAAGGTAATTAACCCTGGCAGGTGTGGTTCAGTGGATTGAGTGCCAGCCTGCAAACCGAAAGGTCACTGGTTCAATTCCTGGTCAGAGCACATGCCTGGGTTATGAGCTGAGTGCCCAGTTCAGGGCATGCTAGAGGCAACCAATTGCTATTTCTCTCCCTCCCTTCCTTGCTCTCTAAAAAGAAATAAAATCTTAAAAAAATAAATAAAAAGGTAATTTAAATGAGATGACTAAGGTGAGTCCTAATCTAATATGACTGTTATCCTTTCCAGAAAGAGGAGACTAAGACACAGACACATACAGAGTGAAGACCATGTGAAGACACAGAGAGGAGACAACCACCTACATGCCAACGAGAGAGGCCTCAGAAGAAACAACGCTGCCGACACCTTGACCTTAGAATTCTAGCCTCCAGAACTGCGGAAAATACATTTCTGTTCATAATTCACTTCTTAAGCCCCCAGTCTGTGAAGTTGTCACAGTGGCCCTGGCACACTATTTTATTCTATTAGTCCAGTATGCAGGCCCTGAACAGCTGCTCCTGTTGGGAGTCAGAAGGGGCGCCAGCTCCTACAGGACTTCCACATGAGGGCTGGGGCAGAAGCAACAGAGGAGCAAGATGGGAAAGGTGGAAGGGCAAGAGTGGAGCTGGATAAGAAGCTGTGACTACTCTGATGTCCCCTGTGTGACAGCTTATGTTGAAATGTAAAACATATTCTTAAAATCATACACAAGGTGCCTAACAGACTCTTATAACCCTTATTCCATTCCTGACTCTCACCCTACCCAAGGGGGCAAAGCTAAAGAATAGCACAGGGATGTCTGTGTACTTGGTGGGTTTTGTTTTTTTGTTGTTTTTTTTTTTTCCTTTTCCCTAAAGCCTAAAGTTTAATGGTTGGATTTTAGGCCAAGTCAAAATGTTCCTTCATCAAAACAACTGTGTGTGAAACAGCTGCTCCAGTTTCTATGAAAATGGCTGCAGGAAAATTCCACAGGCTTTCCCTGTGGGAGCCCCTCACACAAACTTATTTCTCAACTCTGCCAATTTGAGGTCAGTAATGGCCCTAAAAGGGTGGCATTTGTCTCAGCCAGTCCCGGCCTCCCAGGCGGGAGCTAAGTAAACAGGAGTCCTGGGGAAGACCATTTCTTCACGAGGGCCCATGCTGGATTTTTCCAAGGGAATGAAAGGTTGTCTTTGTCCAGAGAAGAGGAGAAAGAAAATCTGCTATTTCACAGCTGCCCATTCTCCATGACCTCATCGATGTTGACTTTCTCACCACTTCATCTCTCTTGGAGCTGGAGAGAAGGCGGGGAGCAGACGGGTGGACAGAGCCACCTTCACTTCACAGAGTGAGGCCAGGAAGGCCAGGAAGTCACTGAGTCACTGACCATCACCCCTCACGCCAGGCGACAGGAGACTAAAGAAAGGGAGAGGGCAGTTGGTGAGATCCTGAAACAAAGCTGTCTTGCCTTGGATGAGGTGTGCCCCATTTCAAACGCCCGCCAGCCAAATGTCGACATTTTGGGCCTGTATTATTTTTCTCAAGAGGAAGCAACATGGAAATGACACTTGCCCTGTAATTTAGGCACTTCCTGGAAAACCATAATTACCCATCACATTATAATTACCCACCACCACTCTTTTCCACTTGGAACCCTTGCTTCCGTGACTTCTATTCTTAAATTTCTTCCCCACCCTGAGAAACAAGACAAAACACTTAAAATGTCTTTTTGATGAACGTTTTTCTCCCTCAGGGACCTTTATATATTGCATGCTACCTCTGGAACACCTATTTTAATTTTCATATGAGATTATGTCTCTAAGTGACTAAAAGGAAAGGACAAAGAATTTATTTTTCATGACCAGCAAGAATAGAACAGACCATCATCTCCAGATGTTGTTTCTTTTTAAACACATCTAGTGGGAAGTCTGCTGCTTCAGGAAGAGCCAGCCTGGTGAGGAAGAATGGACATGGTACCATCCAGATGTGACCTGGCACGAGGTTCCATCTTTCCAGGTGTTGGTTTTCCATAATGAATCAGCATTTGCCCAATATGACACCTGGAGTCTGAGGTGGCACAAGAGCAGAGCATCCAATGATGTAGCTATTAATCAGTGTCACCCCTGTAAATTTAATACAATTCTAAAAAATGACAAGAAAGCAGACACTGAGAGAATTCTTTCCTTGTCTTTTCATCCTGTAGGAGAGAAAGTCTCAGTCTGGCGCTGGCGGACTTTAACATTTCTTTAATAATAACTCTTCCTTCAGAACAGGTCAAGCAGTCTGCAGGTCCAAGCCATCAGCTGGTCATAACAGCTGGAATTTAATGACGTCATTTTGCTTTTATTATTTTTATTTTTTCCAATACCTTCCATTTATTTTAACTATATCTAATTTTCTTTTTCTGTTGAAAATATAACTTCCTTTTTAATTTGTAGGTTTTTATTAAAAAGGGTTTCTCTGATATTTAAATAGCCAAGTGGTGGAAGCAGCCTAAATGTCCATCGGTGGACAAATGGATCAAAAAACTTTGGAGCCCTGGCTGGTGGCACAGTGGATAAGGAGCCAACCTGTGAACCCAAAGGTCACTGGTTCGATTCCCTGCCAGGGCACATAACCAGGTTGCAAGCCAGGTCTCCAGCCAGGTCTGTAGCTGAAGGCAAGTGAAAGGCAACCATACATTGCTGTCTCTCTCTATCCCTTCCCCTCTAAAAATAATAAATAAAATCTTTAAAAAAACAACAACTTTGGTACATTTACACAATGGAGTTTTATTCAGCAGAGAGAAAATTCTACCATTTGCTATAGCATAGATGGATCTGGAGAGTATCATGCTTAGTAAAATAAGGCAGCAAAAGGCAGATATCTTATCATCTCACTTAATACAGGAGGCTAATGATGAGCAGAACAAAAGCAGAGACAGGGGCAAAAAGGAGCAGACGGACAGTGACTAGGGGTGGGGGAAAGTAGGGTAAGGGTTTAGTGGAGGAGCCAATTTGAAAGACCCATGGACATGGACAATGAGATGGGTATTGACGCTGGGAGAGGGAATGGGGAAGGTAGGGCAGGGGAGAGCAATGGGGGGGGGGGAATGAAACAATTGTATTACAACAATAATAAAAATTTTTTTTTAAAGGCTTCTCATTTTAACATTGGGGATGGGAGAACAAGTAGGGTTGGGGTAATGTGTGCCCTAAGTAAACCTGCCAGGACTAATCCTTTCAGATATTAGATAAGACCAAGGAGATCGAAGGCACTTGCAAACTGAATTAAAGATGATCGATTCAAGCATGCACCCTGCAAATGAACTCTGATTTACACTGCTTTGTTACCTATCCAGCTCCTTAGCAGAAATAAACTAAGTGCAGATAAATGCCTCTGACTATCACCAAGGAATCAGAGGGTTTTGTTTTGTTTTCTGACTTATTTATTTAAAAAGTGATGATGGTTTTCTTTCATTTAAAAAGAAAAAAAACATACATATAAGGACTTGGTACTATTTGCTCAAAAAAAAATTATGGTGTATACACTGTCCTGCACTTTGCTTTATTTATTTAAAACCACCTCTGGAAAATTTCTCTAAGTCCACTGCTATAGCTCTGATTTATTTTTTTAGAAGCTATACATATCATGTGTATACCATGGTGTGGATGTGTCACAAGTCTTTCAGTCGTTTCTCTACTGATGGACATTCACACTGATTCTGAGTCTCGCGCTTTGTAAACAAAGCCGCTATAAATATGTTGTGAACAGGTATGTCCTGAAAGTATTGAGCCAATGTCAATACAATTGAAAACATTATATTGCTTGATACTTTCTGGACAGACCTTTGTAGATAGCTTTACACACTCAAGGTTTATTATCTAGGAGTGAGATTGCTGCTCAAAGAAGAGCTGTATTTTGATTTTGATAGATGTTCATAGAGTATATTCCCCAAAACACACATGTCCACCAGGCCTATATGACAGCACCTCTTTCCTGAATCTCCACCCATCAAAGCTATACCTTTGTTTGTGTGTGTGTTTGTTTGCTATTGGCAACATCTTAGACTGTAGAAATAAGTGCTGCTTTTTAAAAAAATATATTTTATTTATTTATATATTTTTCAGAGCAGGGAAGGGAAGGAGAAAGAGAGGGCGAAACATTGATGTGTGAGAGAAACAATCAGTTGCCTCTGTCAGGCCCCCAACTGGGGACCTGGCTGCAACCCAGGCACATGCCCTGACCAACAGTTGAACCGGCAACCCTCCAGCTTGCAAGCCAGCACTCAATCCACTGAACCACACCAGCCAGGGCTCTTCTTCATTTTCATTGTCAAGTGAGCAAAAACTGTTATTCCATTTTTAGTTCAACTTGTGTTTCCTTGTTGACTGGTGTCTTTAGCATCTTCACTTTAGTTTCTTGGCCATTCTAAACTCCCCTTTTCATACCCTTTGCTCAATTTATAAACTGAGCAATCATTTACTTATCAATTTGTAAGCAGCTTATCATATTAAAGATATTAACACTTGGACTAAATTCTCAGGCATTATATTATACTTCACAATTATTACAATAATTGTATCCAATTCAAAAATATCCTGTAGAAATTTAAAGATTTAAATTGATTAATTTTGTAATAATTGATAGTTTCTGACAGTATTGCCTTCTCAACAAGAATATGTATTTCAATAAGATTTCAGAATTTCACGCAAATAAACCTTGTGTTTTTCTTGCTAAATTTATTCTAGGGCATGATAAGTCTTTTCCACCCCACACTGAAATTTTTTCCTACTTTCTTTTTTATCTAGGTGTTTATTATTTCCTAAAATAAGGAAAATTTTCTTGACATGTGTCATATATCAAGACACATTCTAAATTATCTTACTATTTGCAGAAGGTTCTTTTTCCTAAAATCTTTCGAGCTTTCTGAGAGAACTGTAACATGACCTAAGGAGGAAAAATGATGGCTTTATTTCTCCTTTTCAGTGTTTATGGTAATTATTTAATTTTCTTTTATAATAACATCTGTTAGAACTTCCAAAGCAATGTTGGATAGCAGACAGCTCGGTCAATTCCTAATTTTAATTATATTATTCCAGTGTTTCACTATTTAGAATAACATTTCCTATTGGATTTGGCAAATCATCTGTTTAAATGTTTAAACAGTTTATTTCTATTTCAAGATTACTATGAAAATTATTTTTAGGAATCACTGTTAAATTTTACCAAGTCTTTGCACTATCTATTAATATGATTCCATGATTCTTCTCTTTTATATACTAATGTAATATATGGATGGAGTTTCTGATACTTTTTCCTGAGAAAAATTGTGCTTGGTCAAAATATACTATTCTTTTGACGATTCCCCAGCCAGGGCACATAACAAGGTTGCAAACCAGGTCTCCAGTCAGGTCTGTGGCTGGAGGCAGGTGAAAAGCAACCATACATTGATGTCTCTCTCCCTCTCTGCCTCTCTCCCTTCCCCTCTTTCTAAAAATAATGAAATAAAATTTAAACTAAAATAAAATGAACTTACAAGAAAAAATATATATACTATTCTTTTGATATTTTGCTAGGATCTATCTGGTATTTTCTTCACTTATTTGTTAATAATACATATTTATAGGTAGCTTTCTATGTTGTAGGCATTGTTTAAATCCACAGCAATGAATAAAACACAAAATTCCGGGTCTTGTGATGCTTACCTTTTAGCCAGCTGTTTAAAAATTCCATGACCTTCAATAACAAACCATTTATTTCTTGCTCATAGGTCTGTGGATTGTCTGGACTTGTATTTAACTTTCCAGGATACATTTAAACTTTTTATTGAAGAATATCATCTGGCTGAATATGAGCCCTCCCTGGGGCCCTCAAATGTCTGGGGTCCAAACTCTGCCTTGGCTCCACCTTTTCTGAAACTTGTTTCAAGGATTCCCAGTATTTTCTGAACTGATGGGGGAGAACAACTCTCCCTCTTTTTCTCCACTGGCCCTCTTATAGGGCAGAGGCCACCACATTTGGAGTCAGGTTACCATGTCCCCAAAATACCTTTTTAAAGTTAAAAAAAGAAGCAAGAGGATTTACACAAACATATTAAGTAAATAATATTTCAGATGGTATATGGTAAACAAATCCCTAAGGTGGAGTGTGAATGACAAAGCCTGAGAAATACTGCCCCAGAAAAAATTTGAATTTCCCTTCTAACTCTGGTGTGTTATTGCTTTTCATAGCAGAATTACTGGAATGTTCTAACAGGGTATTATGTGTTGTTTTAAAGAAAAGAAAAGGACAGATCACAATCAAGATTAAACTAATAAAGTGACTTCTCCATGATCAGGTAAGTTCTATGTAGACTATGTATGTATGTTACATATATGTCATATACGTGGCATATGCATACACAGACCTCAACATGGAGGCAGAGAATTAAAGAAAGCAAGAAGCTGGGAATACAGAGCCCTGGGGTTATTAGGGAAGGGCAGGCCAGCAAAAGGGTTGTGACCATTATAAGGGACTTTCTTTCACAAGGCACTCCCTGCATAAAGGGGTCTATTGAGGACAACAGAGCCCCATCAGCCTTTACTACATAGAAGAAATGTTCCCAAAATAAGAGCCTGGCCTGTTTCTTTTGCTGTGTAGCATTTATGATCACTGTCCACATGAGTGTGAGGGAGTGGGGAAAGGAAAGCCACTCTCAGAGGCCTGGGGCCCACACCCATCTGGAAGTTACAACCATGTCCCTTAAACACTCACAGCTCCAGGTCCTAGGTCACCTGGCTGCCATCACAGCTCTTCAATAGCAAAGGGGTCCTGGCACATGGAGAGACTGGGTCCTGCCTCCATTTGCAATGTGTTTACCCAGTCCGCAGTTCCTTCTGTGATTAAGACAGCGACCCTAAGGACTAATTGATCCACCCAGGGGGGCTCACACTCGTGCTGGGGTGGGCTCAGGACCGCTGAAGGCCTGAGAGGACACACAGAAAGGGTGCCTGTGGTCACCTGCCTTGCCGGCTTCAGGTTTACTTTGTTTAAGAAGGGGCACTGGTGTTAAGTGAACACTCTTTAAAAGGTGCTAGCCCACCCCCTTGGCCCCATGCAGTGGCGGAGCCACCTCTTGGCTGCAGCGGTCCAACTCCCATTCCGAAGTTGACTATTGTGCCAGTGAAGAAAGCCATTGTGTTCTCTGCATCGGGCTCCTTATACATGGGACCTTTTCAAGGACTCACTTGCCCAGCCAGGCTGTGCGCGCTCGCGTGTGTGCGTGTGTGCACCTGAGCACACACTTGGCTCTGCCCGGTATCCAGGAAGGACCTGGGGGATTCCCTGGGCTCTGGGCGCACAGGGATGGAAGAGCTGGCCTGCGCAGGACAATGGCGTGCTCGCCTGGTTGGCGCGTGGCCGAGCCCTGGGGGTTTCGGAGAATTCGGTCTTTGTTCGCTGGACTGGGCGGTCGCCGCCTGCAGCGCTCGGGCTGCAATCTATTCACTGGGCAGCCGGGCGGCCAGCGCACCTGCCGGAGCCCCTCCCCTCCCCGCCCGCCATCTGTCGTCTGAGCGCCATTGTAAGTAGCGGCGCCTGGCGTCCTGGACGACACCCAAGGGGACCCGGGGCTTAGGCTAGGCGAGAGGCAAACAAGGAAGGTTTATTCCCAATCCTATTTGGAGGTGACCTTGAACAAAAAAGCCAAGCCCAGGGGCATCCGCCCGCTCCCCCACCCTCCAGCTTTTGGCGCAGGGTTTCTTTGGGGGCCCCTCCTGGACCCGGAGACCCGGGGTCCGCAATCTGAGCCCAGCCTCCTACTTGGGCGTGCTTACTGTTATCTGGGCTGGAGACACCCATGCGTAGCAGATCCGGCCGCCAGCTCCGGGAGCCCGTTTCAAATGCAGATGCTGGTTTTGTCTGCAAGCTGAAGCTCCGAGTTCACCCCAATTGTCGGGGCCTTTTGGGACGCTGGACTGAAGTCTCTGTTGGAACTGCAAATGCAGGCCTTTCAAATACATCAGCCAACCTGCTGTCTCAGCAAGCTTTTTTTTCTCTGACAGTTTGCTTAATATCTCACATCTTCCTTTAACGTTCCGGAAATTTTATACATGCTTTGAGATATATAGACAAAGTTATAGTCATTGTGGTCATGGCATCTTTGTCAAGTTATTCCCCCTTCCCCCCTTGTCCTGCAAAGATTCGAATCCACCCTTTCTCCTAGGCACCTCCAGGGTCCCAAACCTGGAGAGCTGACCCTCCCCCAACCTCACTTCACTCCACTGCCTCCCACACACAAGTACATCACCTGTTTTCATAGATGGGAAGCTGGAAAAAAAGAGAGAGAAAAAGAGAGCCAGCCAGCCAGACAGACAGACAGACTAGAGGAGCTGTGGCCAGAGGTGACTTCACCTCTCTGAATTGAAAACAAAAGGAACGTGGCCTCCATTTGGGCTGCTGTTACCAGCAGGCAGAGCCATGCACAGAGGGCTGTCTAGGCTTAAGGGAGGAGGGCTGGGGCTGATCTTAGGTTGGGCCTCTCCAGGTATGTCTGTCTCTTGACCCTGCTGCCAGGGAAGGGGAGTGCTGGCACCCCAGAGATTTCAGTTAGGAGGCACACTCACCTAGGTAGGCAAAGTCCCATGCATGGTGGGGCTCTTTTCTAGAAATTCTTTTTGTTTGCAATTCATAATTCTCCATCCAAAGGAAGGCCTGGAGGACTGAAATCAGACCAGGGAATGGAGGAGCCTTGCTGAGATACCGCACTTTAGGTCCCCTCCATCAGACAGAACTAGATACAGGGGGAAAAAATACAAAACACACACACACACACAAAACATGCTCCTCTGAATCCCCTTTCCCATCCCCTTCAACTCACAAATGGCTTCTTTCCTTGTGTCTATTAATATTACTAATTATTCCTGGGCTGTGTGCTTACACATGTGTGTGTGCATGTGCGTGTGCGTGTGGGTAACACAGGGACATGGTACAGATTCAAGGGAAACAAATGTTTATTCACTGAAAAACAAGTTTCCCTTCCACTCTGTTCCCAGAATGCCAGTGCTTGTTTCCCAGCTCCTGCTTGACCATAAGGAGGCCTAGGCTCCCACCTTGTCCCTGGGCTTCTGTTTTGCGCCAGCTGTGGGGCCTGGCGCATGACCCTCCTTCTCACGGAGCCTGGGCTGCCTGCTCAGTAAAACAACGTACTACATGAAGCTGTTAGGACCAAATGAGACCGTGTAAAAAGTGTTCCAGGTTCCCTGAAGGCCTGTGTGCTCAAAGCTGAAGTTATCACTTGAGAAACAAAGAACTAGTCTCATTTCCCTCACCTTGCTAGTAAGGTTCCAGGGAATAGGCATTGAAGACTTTGGATGAGAAAAGGAAAGATTTGACAGCTGGGAGATAATAGGTTGTTACAATGCAGAAGAGAGCTGAAGTTAAGGAAAAAATAGGCACAGAAGCCTGAAGGGACATGTGTCAGTTATGCTGTGTAACAACCAACCAGCAAATATATATATGACGAGAAGCTGCTCAGGGGCTGCAGACCAGTAGCTGTTCTGCTTTAAGCCGTGGATTTATGGGGTGGTTAGGGGCAGTTCTGTCCTATGCATCCTATTCTGGGGCTGCTAAGGGGTCAGCTCCCTAGGCTACATTGTTTTGTCAGTGACAGAAATATGAGGTACCAAGCCATATTATGCAAGCATAATAGCTTCTAACATCTTATTGGCTAAAATAAGCCACCTGGTCCAATGCCAAGTCAAGAGGGCGAGAAGGATGTTCATTCTACCTACAGCGAAATAGTGGCAAAGGTATGTATTACTATGAAGCAAAGAATTGGGTGTAATACTTGGATCGTTTCTCTCTACATTCCCTTCCTAGATAGCACCCATCCCCACAGCCTTAAATACCATGCATTTGCTAAGGATTCCCTAAATTACATTCCAGGCCACAGCTGTCCCCTAAGTTCCAAACACCTCTGAGTTCCTACAACCCTTCTCCCCACTACTAGCTGCACTTGTATATCTTACACACTTCTCCAAATAATTCTTGGTTCCCTGGCTTCAGCAGTGGTCTCTCCTACCCGCTTGCTCAAATAAGAGACAGAGGATCACCATACACCCATCTTCTTCCTTTCCCACATTCAAATCATTACCATGATGCTGCCTCAGAATGTGCCTTTCCCTCGTGCAGCCCCTCAGCATCTCTCACCTGGATGACCACCACAGCTTTGTAACTGCTCTCCTTTCTCTGCCTCTTCAGTCTTTTCTCAACATAACAGCAGAGTGACACACACAACTTGTAGATCAGATCATGCCACTCCTCTGCTCCAAACCTCTGATGGCTCCCATCTCAGAGAAAAGCAAAGTCTTTATAATGCTCCACAAAGTCCTACATAACCTGCCCTCACTCCTCCACCTCTCCAACTTTACTCCCTAATACCCGGCCCTCACACATTCTGACCAGTCACACTGCCCTTCCTGCTACTCTGCAAATACCATCAGGCACACACTGGCCTTGAGGCCTTTGCATTTCTTGTTCACTACCTGGAAAGTTCTTTCCCAGAACTTCTACCCTGCTAGTGCTCTTGATTTACCTTCCCAGAAGAACTACCCCCACCACCAAACCCAAAACATCACCTCTTACCCAAATGTTCAGACCCCTGTCCTTGTCACTATCCAACCAATGACACAATTTCACTTGCTTGTTTTGTTTATTTTTCATCTCTAGTGGGAATAATGCACACGCTGTGTGTAGTAACCATCTCAGCTTGCCCAGGACTGTCCCTATTTCAGCACTAAAATTAGCATGTCCCAGAAAGTCCCTGGAAAACTAGGATGGTAGGTCACCTACAAGGCAGGAATTTTTCTCTATTTTTTTTTCCTACTCTATTTCTACTCCTGGTGCTTAGCACATTTCCTGGCACTCAATAAATAGTAACTGAAATGAATGAGTGAAAAAATAGGCAGAGTGGTCCTCTGAAAATGTAAATCAGATTATATCTCTCCTAAGCCAAAAAGCCTTTCTTCAATGGCTCAAAGCAAAATCTAAACTCCCCACCATGCCTATGAAGCTGGTCTCTGCTGGCCCTTGCCTGTAACATCTCATACCTTCTCTTTCTCCATAATCTTTGAGCTGTGGTGGAGAGTCTGACCCCCTCCCAGCTTCCTCAAGTATGCCATCCCTCTACTTACCTCCAGGCTTTTTCAGTTGCTGTGTTCTTGGCCTGAAATACACTTCTCTTGGAAGCTCCTGCTCATCTTTCCAGGCTCTGTTCAAAGAGCATGCCCTCAGAGAGGTCTTCCCAGGCTGCCCTTTCTAAGAGGCTTCCTTCCCCGATTTATCTCCTGCTTGCCATTCGTGGCTGACTGTGATCACTCCTGATGGTTTATATGTTTGTTTGTTTATGACTTGGCTACATAACACCACCATCTAGAATACACTGAGTGCTTTCAAATGTCTGCTGCAGCATTCTTTGTGGTCAGGAAAGGAGAAGGAAGACTTGAGAAGTTTTCATGCCCAGAGTGAGGAGCTAATATCACTGCGGACCAAATGGGCTTTTCGAGCAATGATGGAATTCTTTGGACCTTGTCAAGGAAGATACTAATTGTAATTAAAATAATATATACCATTTACCCAGCACTTAAACTTAACATAGGCCAGGCATGGTGCTGAGCACTATATATGTGTGTGTGTGTGTGTGTGTGTGTGTGTGTGTGTGTATCACCTTGTTTAATCCCACAGCAGCCTCATTATTATCTCCATTTTCAGGTAAAAGAATTAAGTAGGAAAAACACTGTCTGTTGCCTGCCTACTGTCCATTCTCTACATCCTCTTTGCTAATAGGATCGAAGTTTTGTATCAGGTCAAAACAGGACCAATCCTCCAGGATGGATATAACTATCAAAGACTCATGAGCTAAATTCACTGCTACTTGCAACTGAACATATTCCTAAATAATAGACTGAGGCTCCGATAATTTTGAAGAGAGTCAAATGTAGAGAGGAAGAATCTAGTCCAGACATTTTCACTGTGAAAGACCAGCAGGGTTATAACTGGGAAGTCAAGCCCAAATTTTGTCGTGGTGACTGAAATGAAACAAATCCTGAAGGCATTGCTTTTGAAGCCACTTAAAAGAGAGAAGGCAAAACAACAGCAACAAAAACAAGTTGCACTTCACCATTGACCAGGATGTGATTGTGGAATTTCCTAATAGTGGCAGAGGGAAATCTGCAGGAAAGATTAAGGGTAAAAGATGCAAAGTGTATATATATATATAAACAAACTAACATTTTTTCCCTTTTCATTAGGCTTCAGGCACTGCATCAGAAGTTTTACATTACCAGCCCATATGGACTGCCAACTGCCTTGCAAGGCAGAATTAGCATCTTCGCATTACAAAGGAGAAAACTGAAGCTCAGGAGGAAGTAAAGAAATGTATATAAGAACTACAAATTCAAAGCAATCCCACCCCTCAAAAGTTCAATTGGGCATTTTAAAACATAAATTAACAAACTGACTCTAAAATTCATATGAAAATACAAACAACCTAGGATGTCCAAAACAACCTTGAAAAAAGTTAGAGAACTAACACCTGATTTCAGAAATAATTATAAAGCTACAGTAATAAAGACAGCCTAGTATTGATGCAAACATAAATAAATAAATCAGTGGAACGGAATTAAAATTTCAGAAATAAACCAAAGCATGTATCAACAACTGATTTTTTTACACAGGCACAAAAGTAACGCAGTGGGAAAAGGACAGACTTTTCAATAAATGGTGCTGAAATAATTGAATATGTGACTACAAAATGAAGGTTATCACAAAGGAGGCAGAGGTAGAGGAAGAAGAGGAGGAGAAGGAAAAATTGTGGAGTCACTTTTTGCACCATTAATAAAAAGTAACTCAAAGTAGATTATAGATCTTAATGTAAGAGCTGAAATTCTATAACTCTTAAAAGAAAACATAGGAGTAAATCTTCATAACCTTGTGTTAGTCATTGGTTTCTTAGATATGACATTAAAACTACAATCTATAAAAGATTAAGTGAGTAAATTGAACAACATCAAAATTAAGGACTTTTGCTCTCAAAAGACACTGTTGAGAACAGGAAAATAATATTCAAAGAAACCCAAAACACTAATTCAGAAGAATATAAGCACGCCTATGTTCATTGCAGCATTATTTATAATAGCCAAGATTTGGAAAGAGCCCAAATGCCCATCAGTGCATGAATGGGTTAAAAAAACTGTGATACATTTACACAATGGAATACTACTCCACCATAAAAAAGAAAAAAAGTAGAAAATTCTTTGCAACAGCATGGATGGAACTGGAGAAATAAGCCAGTCAGAGGAAGATAAATATCATATGATTTCACTCATGTAAAATCTAATGAACAAAATAAACTAACTAACAAAATAGAAACAGACTCATAGATAGAAAATAGACCGACAGCTGTCAGAGGGGAGGGGTGTTTCAGGGCTGGGTGAAAATGGTGAAAGGATTGAGGAAAAATACTCAAAGACACAGACAACAGTATGATGATTACCAGAGGGAAAGAAGGGTGGGGGACATAGAAGAGGGTAAAGTCGCGATGAATGATGATGAAAAGAGCCTTGACTTGGGGTGGTGAACACCAATGCGATATACAGTTGATGTATTATAGAATTGTGCACCAGAAACCCATATAATTTTATTAACCAATATCATCCCAATATATTCAATTTTTTTTAAAAAACAGCAAAAGAAGTCACAGACCAGAAGAAAACAGTGGAAAATCATGTCTGATAAAGGACTTGTATCCAGAATATATAAAGAATGCCTAAAGTCAACAAAAGGAAAACAAAGAACCCAATTTAAAAAGCAAGGGCAACATATTTGAACATGCATCACAAGAAGATATACAATTGGCAAGTAAACAGATGAGAAGATGCTAAAATAATCACATGGGAAATTAAAATTAAAATCCGAATGAGATACCACTGCATGTCTATTAGAATGGCTAAAATAAAAAAGACTGGGCGTACCAATGTTGTTGAGTACATGGAAGAAGTTATACTCTCAAGCATTGTGACTTACAAATGTAAAATAGCAAACCACTTGGAAAATAGTTTGGCAGTTTCTTTAAAAATTAAGTATATACCTACCAGATTAATCAGTCATTCCTTATCTATCCAAGAGAAAAGGAAATATATGTTCATACAAATACTAGTACATGAATGTTCATGGTGATTTTATTTGTAATAGTGAAAAGCTGGAAAAACTCAAATGTCCATCAAAAAATGAATAGGTACATAAATCACGGTGCTGCATGCAATGCAATATGACATAGCAATGAAAGGAAATGAACTATTGAGACATACAACAGCACAGGGGCTTAGTGAAAGAAGCCAGACAGAAAAGAACACACCCCGGATGATTCCATTTATATAAAAGTTTTTAAAAGATAAGCTAATCCATAGGAATAGGAAGCAGATCAGTGGCTGCCTGGGTATGGGAAGGGAGTTGAAGAGAGGGGTTGGTAAAGGGACATAAGGAAGCTTTGGAGATGATGGATATGTTTGCTCTTTTGACTGTGGTGACCATTTTGTGGGTGCATGTATTAAGTCAAAACTTAACATGTTGTTCAGTGTAGTTTATTATATACCATTTTAATTTAATTAATTAATTTATTAAAGAGTTTATTCATTATTTTTGGAGAGAATGGCAGGGAGGGAGGAAGAAAGGGAGAGAAACATCAATGTATGGTTGCCTTTCACCTGCCTCCAGCTATGGACCTGGCTGGAGACCTGGTTTGCAACCTGGTTATGTACCCTGGCTGGGAATCGAACCAGCGACCTTTGGGTTCGCAGGCCAGCACCTTGTCCATTGTGTTACCAGCCAGGGAGGTATATGTCATTTTTAAAAAGAGTTTATTTATTTACTTTTAGAGGGAGGGGAAGAGAGGGAGAGAAACAACCATGTGTACCAGAGACGTATGAATCGTTTGCCTGTCACACATCTGGGCACACACATCACAGCCCAAGCTTGTGCCCTGACTGGGAATCAAACTGGTGACCTTTCGGTGTTGCAGGCCAGCATTCAATCCACTGAGCCATACCTGCCAGGACCATTCAAGTTTTTTTTAATGCCCAAGACCCTGCAGGAGGTCAGCAGAGAAGCCCAGCAGGCGAGTCTCTGGGACTTGGGAGCAGAGTCCCTACCACCCGCACAGGCTGCGCCCAGATGGCCATAATCTATTGGCAGGAGCTTTGCATGTGAAAACTCCAGCTGGAATAGCTGGAATTCTTCATCTGAATTCCAGGAAATCCAAGAACTTCTGGGCACCATATGAAAACAAGAGAAAAAAAGTGGTTTATTTTCTGAGAAAAATGAAGCCTGCTTTATACGGTCATGGAGCCACTGAAACATCACCGCCAGCCCTTTTCCTAAGTACGTGTAGGGGCTGGGATTGGGAAAGAGAAAACGCCAGTCTGCCCGCCTTTCTCAGACGGAGACAATACTAACACTCATTCAGGCTGGCAGCCTGCGGATCTAGGAGATGAAATTCCTACAGGCTTCCTAAGATGGGGTGGGGTAGGGGGTGGGGTGCAGGCTGATTCAGAGCTCCAGGTTGGCAGAAGCTCCAAACTCAGAAATGTGGGAAATTAGGCCATGTGACCCTAAGGAAGGCTGTGTCACCTGTAGTTTTCCCTGGTACCCAGACTGAGGTGGGAGCTGTTCCCAGAAAGGGCAGGCTCTTCTCCATAGGCAAAGACATGTGCGAGTGGGCGCGTGCAAACACACACACACGCACACGCACACGCACACACACAAACAAATGCAGCTGCCCTGGCTGTGGACAAGACAACAAATAGATCACGTTAGCTTTCCTAACCAGATCAAACTCTTTACCAGTTGAGCTTGTCACCTTGTACCAAGGCCTCAATATTCACTCCCTCCTGCAACAGGTAATGTAAGTATTTACTATGTGCCAGGCACACTTGTAGTCTCTGGGAATCTCCCGCCCTTGCCCTGTGGAGCTTAACGTTCCAGTGGCGAAAATAGACTAGATACTGAGGCAAATAAATAAGCATACATTGTGTCAGATGGCCATACGTGTAGTGGAGAAAAATACAACAGAGATGGGGGACAGGAGAAAGGATCAGGTTACCGGCAGAAAGTGGGGGAGGCCGAGCGTGGCTTCTGCAGTCCTAGAATGGCCCCGCCCCCTTCTCGCTCCTTTGGTATTTTGCTCCCCTAATGTTAAAACAGACTACAAAGAATCAGCATGGACTTGGTTGGTCCCCTGGCAGCTGTATCCAAGACCCAGTCATTTTCTCAGCAGCTTCTCCTGGACAGAAGGAAGGCATCTTGGCAGCTACCCCACCACTGCCCCCTCTTAGGCTGTTTCTGGGGGCTGTTCATCCTTGGGCCCAGTGATGAGTTAACTACCCCAAGAACTGAGTGCTTTCTGCTTCTTCCCAAGCGTTAGTCGTGGCTAGGAATTTAGTCCTTCCTAAACTTATCAAGGCCCTCCCCTTCAGTCTCATTCTTTTCTGAGCCGTTCCTGCGCACCTTCCAGTTATTTATTCAGACCTATTTCTCTGCCTGTAACTGTGGCACAAGTTCCCATTTCTGTGCTTTTTCTCGGTGTTGCTCCTCATCTAGAATAATGCCCTCCTCCTATTCAAACACTTTGCGTGCTCAAAGTGGAGCTCTGACCCACCTATTTCCAGAGCCCCTCCCTGCCCATGTCAGCCCCACCAATCCCCTTTTCTTGACTTCCAACATCACACCACATCTGAGCCTCACAATTGAGGCAATGTGTCTCTGTTTCACTGCTGTCTCCCTGTGGCCTGGTCCCTCCAGCTGTCTGGGGTGTCCCTCCCACGTCTTTGATTTCTTCAGTATCCCTGAGATGCAAGCTCGTGCCGAGCATACAAAAGGCATACCATGTATATGGCTCATTTCTTCCTCAAACATAAGCCTTTGCCCAGATTGCCTTCTCCCTATTTGAGAAATGGAAATGGTTTGGAAAATTCCAGTATGGGACTGCTCAGCCTTATTTGAGTTGTGCAAGTGGGGAAAAAGAAGTATGCTTTTCCCAAAATTAACAAATTCCCCCAGCCTTTTCTCTGAAAGAAATTCACCAACTTCTGAGCCCGGTATGTAAGCTCACCAGTGTCTTAGTGTCTCCACAAAATGAATTATTTTCCCATTTATATGTCACATGTACACATTTATTTTTGGATGAACGTGAGAGATAGAATCATAGTAGGAATTAACCAATCTTGAAAATGAAGCATGTGACACATGGAAAGAGGTGAACTCTTTGATGCCCATGTCCCTTGACTTTCCAGTGTACTCAGAAAACTATGTCCCTATTTGTCTCTCCTCCCTCTGCATTTAACCAAACTCACCCATTCATCCATTCAACGAACACGAATTGAAAGCCCAACGTGGTTGGCAGTTTCTTAAATAACTCCCCAAGGCCCTGTTGCCCAGTACTTACGTATACTTGTGTAATCCCCTCCATTTGAGTGTACACTGGGCCTACTGCCTTGCTTCTAATGAGGAGAATACAGTATCAGTGGTGGATATTGCATCCAGCATTAGTTTCCAAAAAATGGTCACGGTCATCTTGCTCAAACTCTCTTGGTGGTTCTTCTTGTTTCCTCATTCTGATGAGGTCAGCTGCCAAGTGGCCAGCTGCCCCAGGCAGGAGCCCGTGTGAGGAGGAATAGAGGGCAGGTTCTGTCCGATAGCCAGTGGGGAACGGAGGCCCTCGGTCCAACTGCCCATAAGACACTGAATACTGCCAACAACCGCATGAGCCAGAAGCACAGCCTCCCCATCTGAGTGTCCAGGTGAGGCTGCAGGAGCAGCCAACATTTAGAAACATACTCGGCCAGAGGACCAGCTGCATCCAGACTTCTGACCCACAGTGACTATATGCTTTAAGCCACTATATTTTAGGTGCAGCTTGTTATGAAGCAATAAATAACTCATATACCAACTTGGTCCTGGGACACAGCCAAAGGTAAAACATCATGCATATCATGCCTTCATGTAGCTGACAGTCTAGCGAAATGAGGCAGATGATCGATAAAGCACAGTGACAGAGAAAAATAACGCAGCGAAGGTGAATGGGAAATTACTAGGGTTTGAGGTGGATGGTGAGGCAAGGGTGACAGTAGTTGTAACTTTACATGGGGTTGTTGGGAACCCTCCCTCCCACCCTCGCCCAAGAAGCAGTATGTGAGCAGAGATCAGCAATGGAGAGCATGAACCGTATGCTATCTAAGGGAAGAGAGTTCCAGGCAGAGGAAACAGTCCAGAATGAGTTTTTGGTTTTGCTCAGCAAAATAAAATTGAGAGAAGGGAAAGCTTCCAGTTTTTCTCTTTAGTTTGTAGAAAAATAACTAAACACAGGCAGCCCACTAGAAATGCATTCCAAGTTTCCTCTGGTCCCTGAGAGTGCTCCTGAGTCCAGACAGAGGTAAGCGTTGTTTCTGTTTTGTTTGTTTCCTGTGTCCTCGATATAGGCAGTTAATCACATTGACAGGTGGGGCTTCTGGGACTTGTGGGAAGCGGGGTGAGGGTTGCCTAATCTTCCTTCAACTTGCCCTCTCCCTGGTGTGGTCTTCCTGCTTGATGGAGGGTGCAGGATGTAGGGTTTGGGCAGCTGGGACCCCAGGCCAGAGGGTCTATCATCTGGAGAAGACTTGAACTGCCCAATTCACGCTGGGATCCTCAAGGCCACAGACCACCAATTCACATTAGGCCAGACCCTTTTAGGGTTTAAGAAAAGGAAAAAAAAAAGTTCTGCCAGAGCCCCTCTGACTACTGAGAATTCATCGAAAACAGGGGAGCTGTGGGCCACCCACTTCCGCCTTTACAGGCTTTAGGTTTAATGGAGGAATTCAAGAGGAAAGCAGTTTACAAAATATTGTTTGAATTGCCCTGTGAAGAAAGGAGGCCTGATGAAGTTGTCCTACTGTGTGCAGAACTAGAGATTTGTGTGGACTCGGAGATTCTCCTTCCCCACACACCTTGCCCAGAGTGAGGCCGGGACACCGTAGGTGCCCAGTGAAGAAGAAGTGTTGTGAGAGGACGAGGACGTGCCAACAGCAGTTTTCTTTTTGAAATCTGACCAGAGCCAGCTCTGATCTTTTGGCCCAAGTCAGAGTTGAGTTAAGTGCCTCTGACTTCTGTCAAATGCTGGCTTTATTGATGCCTCTCATGCTCAAGAAAGAGGGTGTGAACTTTCCATCTGGCCCTGAGGTCCAGAAGGACAGTCCACCTCAACACGAGCCTGACCTTGGCTGGCCAAGAGTGCTCTGCTTCTCCACACATTGGGAAGAAGGATAAAATAAAGACATTGTCCCATCAATAAAAATGGGGAACTATTGTCATCTGCAAACCCACATTAAAGAGGAGAAAAATAATCCCAAGTGGATAGAGAACGATGAAAACACTAAGCATATGAGTAAATCTAAATGAATATTGATAATGTATGAGAAAATAATAATGTCTTGTGAGGTTTAAAAAATATATATGGAAATAAAATATGTGACAAGAACACAAAAGATGGGAGGGGATTAAATGGAGTTAAAGGGTTCTAAAATCTTTACATTGTCCTGGAAGTGGTAAAAGTATCAATTTAAATTTTAATGTCAAGGGCACATATTGTAAACTCCAAGATGACCACTAAAAAATAATAAAGTAATATGTAATTAATAAGCTAAATGGAATGGAATAGTAAACAATATTAACAAAAGCAAGAAAAGAGGGGAAAAAAGGAACATAAAACAAGTGGAACTAATAGACAAACAATGAGATTTAGGTGGCTTTAAACCCAAATATATTACTGATTTCATTCAATATACGTGGGCTAAATGTTCCAATTAAAATCAAAGGCTGTCTGACTGGCTATTTTAAAGGTATGCAAGGGTATGCGCCCTTTTGCCTGGCTTACTTGGGTTTAAGCCTTTTACTGTGGGAAAGGCTGACTTGAAGCTGGAGCTACAGGGGTCCGCTAACCATGAGGCTGGGTCTAGAAGCTGTGGCCAATGGATGAAAGAGCAGAGAGATGAAAGGAGCTTCAGACACTGAAGATGCTTTGGAGCTGCCATCCAGTCCTCAATGACTGGCCCCCAGACTTCATGCATTGAGGAGAAAAATAAATCCCTAACTTTTTAAAGTTTAAGCCACTATTTGTGTGGTGTCCAACACTCGGGTCTAAACAGTTCTTGATCCACAGGTTTAGACATTACATCTGCAAAAGCCACTACGTGTCAGATACTAACCTGAAACTAATTAAAAGCTACTGGGTTGTGTACCATGTGAACCCTTGAATGAGCAAAGGCTGCTTGGAACAATCATACCATAGGGGAGTGTAATGGAGTGGGACCAGTCACAGGCATAGCTCATCTCTCATGCCAGAGGGATATTGATAACCTCATCTCTCATGCCAGAGGGATATTGATAACGTACTTTATAAGCAATTTGAATGAGTTAGTGGGAAAAGTGATGGTGTATTGGCAGTCATCAATCATAAACAATATAGATCATCCCATGGTAAAAATGAATGTCCATGGCCTCATTTCATTCATTCAACATGATTTATAGAGTACCTCCTATGCATCATTCTAGCCCACAGGGGTACAGCATTAAACAAAACAGAAAAATTCCCTGGCCTAGTGCAGTTTACATTCCAGTAGGGAGGCCAACAATAGCAAATATGTGAGATAATTTCATGTAGCATGGTGATAAGGCAATGAAGGGAGAAAAAGGAGGAAAGAGAGCAGGGGAATGGGGTAGGTTGCAATTATAATGATTATTCAGCGTGATTAGGGAAGTTCCTACTGAAAGGTGGCACTTGATAAGGGATCTGAAGGGAGTGAAAAGGAGACACAGGACATGGGCACAAACTCTCAATCTGAGCATGCCATGGCAGGAGGAAAGATTCTGGAAACTACAATTTGTCCTCATGAATGACATTGGCCGAGGATGCTGCTTGCTTGAGGACTGTCCTTAAGCCTTAGGGAGGGGAAACGGGGCGCGCAGGAGGTCCCACTATAATGTGGTGGGAGATGAGAGTTTACAGAAGTGCTCTGTGGAGAAGGTAATTATGTGCCCATTCTGCCTGGGCAGATAGATTATTCTACTTCATGCTCACAACTACCCTATATACAAGAAGGCTCATATTTTTGCCCAAGGTGGCAAAGTCAGTAACTAGGGATGGAGGCTTTCCCAAGTTGATGCCCTCCATACCTCACAACTTTCCCCCCACCCCATCTCCAGGCATTGCCCACCCCCACAGAAGAGCTGGGGCAAAGGAGACCACAGGAGGGGGATGAAATAGAAGGGAGCCCAAAGAAACTTGGCCCCTCTCAGAAGTTCTGGGCTGAGCATTTCCTCCTGACTGTGGCATTGAGAGGGGTTTTGTAGGTCCAGGAGGCAGGTGCATGGGCCAACGGGCCAGGTGTCCAGCATTAAGCAATGCACAGCTGCAGAACCCAAGGGCTCTGCCCTCCCTCCACTTTATCCCACATCCCAGCCCCACACCCATCCCAACTGCTATCCCTGGCCCATCCTCCCTTGGCCATTGTTCCTTATGGAAATGAGGCCGCTGGGCAGATGCTTTATCGGCAATGCCTTTGTAGGCGCCTGACCCAAAGGGGAAGGTCCGGAATGTGTGGCTGACATTGCCTCTCCAATCTGCTAGTTGTAAGCAAGACATTTCCCTGAATGGAAAGGAGCAAGGGAGAGCAGTAGCATTCCCAAGTCGGTGCCCAGGAGTGGAGACCCAGAGTTCTCTCTCCTTTTCTCTCCCTCCCATTTATTAAGCATCAGGCACTGAGATAACACTTTATATACATTATCTCATTTGATCCTCACCACAGCCCTAATGGAGGAAAACCCCATTTCACAAGGAGGGAACTGAGGCAGAAGCGAGGTGCCAAGATCACAATGATACAAAAACCCTGGCTCTGAACCACTGCACTGCAGTCCTCTTCTGTCCCCTCCCTCTTTTGTTCCCTCTCTGAAACTTTAGTCCCCTCTCTGTCTTCTTCCTTTCTTCTTTCCCTCTTTCCCTTTCTTCTTGGTATTCTTTGGTTCAATAAGTATTTATAAGTCAACTATTATGTTCTGGGCACTGTGCTTGGCACTGAGAATAAAAGCAATGTGGAAAGACATAGTCAAGTTTGCATTCAGTTGGGGGTAGACGGACCCCCAATTGAGGGTATGTGGAAATAACCAAACACATACATAAATAAAGGATTGGGGAGTCATGAAACAGTTTGTTGTTACAAAAAGAGCAAGAAAAGTGATGTACCAGAGAGCACCTGCAGGTTGGATGTTTTAAATAAGATGGTCAGGACGTCTCTGAGAAGGCGACATGTGAAATTAGACATAAAGGGGAAAAAAAAAAAAAAAAAGAGCCAGCCACATGCAGACACAGGTCAGAATGAGCCAGGGAGACCAGGGGTGCAGGGGAGGCAATTCCTGAAAAAGGGAACAACTTTCAAAGAGATGAAAATGACCTAAATCTTTATCGTGTCTTGATTATGTAACTTCATGCAATTACCAAAATTCATCAAACTGTACATTAAAATGGTTACGTTTTGCTATATATTATACATATTTTTATATACCTTACTAAAGAATGCAGGTGTGACTTTATTTACAAGTACTAATAACTGATCTACCTGACCCCATGGTCCCTGCACCTCCGCAGTCCTGCCGTCTCCTCCTCAGAGGGACGCACTGTTCCTGTGCCTCCCCAGAGTCACTCTTTGTCACTTTGGATTTGGACTGGAGTTGGGAAGGACCTACTAAAAGGGTCTGACAAAGAAGGCAGGGCAGTGGAGACCCTCCAGACATCCGACAGAGCTTAGACAAGGATAAGGCCGAATGTCTTGTCCTTGGGCCGCATCCAACTCTGCAGCCACCTTATTTTACCAGGATGATGGGCCCTCTACTCTAATTAGTCCACTGCCCAGTGCTTTTGAAGATCAGTATAACTTCTTTCCTGCCCTCACTTATGTGGGTACACCTTAAACAAACTATATGGTTTCCTTCATGCCTGAATTTTCAGGTTTTTCACCCAGGTTGATGCCGCTGTGAATCTCTAACGTAGGAATCCTGTTTTTGCAGGCTCCCTGGCACATCTGAGCATGGGTTTCATGGAGCATGCCACACAACACACCCTGAGCCTCTGCACAGAACAAGCCAGACATTATCATGTCTCCCAAGAGACTCTCCGGCCCCTGTCCAATTAAGCAACAGAATCTTTCCAATGGGGCTGAAAGGTCAGATGCTGTGCCTTCAAGAAGCAGCAAAGGATAGGCCTGGGAGAGACAGGGTTCTCCCCATTACACTCCTACAAGTGCACAAAGAGGAAAGAGACAAGACTGGAAGTAAAGGCCAGCCTTCCCCCAGATACCCAGGTTCTGTGATGACGAGGTGGTGTCTGAAGGGGTCTGTTATACCTCCCAGAACTATAGGCTCAGCCCCCAGGCCTCTAAAACCCCAAGCCTCAAGTCTTCCTTTCCAAAGTCTTTACTACAGCCCTGGAGCCCTGGACCAGAGTACCACAGTGCTACCATCACAGAAGCATCCCCGCCCTGGCCTTATCCTTGGTGGATGTATGGGAACCCAGCCCCCAGCAGAGAAAGCAAGCCCTGAAGTCGTAGAACCAGCTGAACAACGCTGAGCTTGCCAGCTTCCGGCCCCAAGTGCCCACACCAGTCTTGACAAGGTCTGGAATGAGCCACCCCAGTGAGAAACATCAAGAGGAGGCTGAGTCTGGCTAAACCAGGAGGAGAGAATAGAGCCTTCACCCTGGCTCCACCCTAAATCTGCTTACTGCAAAGAGATAAAGGGAAAAAGCCTAACCCTTCAGAGAAAGGAAGTAAGAGGAGAGAGCAGGAGACTGATGTCAACAAAATTCTGGAAAATGGAGAGCAGAAGATGAGATTAAACCTATCTCCCAGCACTAGGTATCTGGGGAAGAGAAGAAACAAACTTGACAGACCCTCAAACACAGCAACTTGGGGCACTGGGGACCCCCAAGACAGGGGCAAGGATGAGGCTGAAACCAGGAGAGTTGATTGCAAACCTTATGATGAGAAGCATACTCTGAGATACACCCACTTCACCGCTGCCTTATGCCTTACCACTCCCCTCCCTTCCCCCCATCCCATGGCCAGGCTGGAGAATTAACATCTGGAGAGACAAATGGTAGTGATGGTAGTAGTAGGGTCTGGCATAGTCCATTGTCCCAGCCCTCCTCTGTTTCCCTTCCTTGTTCTCTTCTGAGCACACTGGCATCCAGGCTTCTAGTCTCTAGGCAGGAGATTCAGAGGATCCTTCACTGGAAAATTGATTCACCCAAGGGAAATGACCTATATTTTCTACCCCATGATCAAAGCCAGAACCTTATTCCATTATTCTTCTGTGAGACCCACCAAGAACCAAGCTCTGCACAGATACAGAGCTTCTATCAGCTGTCAAATACCTCCTTCTTAAATAGGACTAAGCAGCTAAGAGCCAAAGTCATTTGAGAGAAGCCTTAACTATGAAAAATAGAGAGCAAAACAAACAAACAGGAAAAAAGGAACTCCAAAGAAACAGAGATAATGTGGAGATTGGAATAACAAAACAATTTTCATTATAATTACTACTCCCAGAGGGATAAAAGAGCATGATTAATTCATAAAACAAGAAGTTGGGGTTATGAAAGGAAACACTGGATTAAAAAACACCCCTTGAAAGTTAAAAATGATAACAAAAAATATAGAAGGGTTAAAACGTAAAGGGATGAAAATTTCCCCTAAAATGAAAGATGATAGGAAAAAAAGACTTAAAAGTAGAGAATCATTTTGGGAATTCTAACATCCAAATAATTAGAGCCCCAATAAAAAGAACAGTTCGATTGGCGAAGAGTAGCCATAAAATCATATGAGAAAGATTTCCAGCACATAGGGATGTGCGGGGCTAGAAAGAAAGGTCCACAAAAAGCCCAGCACAAAGGACAAAAACATATCAAGGCACATCACTCAGAAATTTCAGGACATCAGACATGCAAAGAAAATCCTAAAAGCTTCCAGAAAGAGGGAAAACAATTTATATCCAGGGAACATTAATCAGAATCACACCATTTTTCCCAATGGCAACACCAAAAGCAAGAAGACAATGAAGTGAATCTTTCAAAATACAAAGGGAAAATTATTTCTAATCTAGAATGTTATACCCAATCAACCATCAATGGTGTATGAGAGTAGAATTAAGAGATTTAAAGATGCAAAATTCTTTAAAAAAAAAAATATGCCTCCTACAGGTCCATTCTTAGGAAGTTACTAGAAGACAAAGACACAGAATCTGAGAGACAGGAAAACAAATGGAAGAGAAGTTGGGGAAGGGCCCTTCATGGGGATGAAGAGAGATCGAGAGATGGCAAGATGAAGGCTGTTGGAAGAGACCAGAGAGTGACCTGTCTCAACTCCCCAGGAGGGGCGGTGTCAAGACCAAAACAGACCTGCTAAAACACTAATGTGTCTACATTCACTGGGTTGAATTTTAGAGTTCTACCAGTCTATTTAGGCACAAACTAATGCTAAATATATAACACTCCAGCAAAATAAAAATGTGAGCCAAATATTTAATTCCAATGAAAATAAAAGTTGTGTAAGAAAGGAAGTGTAATCATAGCACAGTATGTGATTCAGCTATTAACAATATTTATCTAGTCACAGCCATATAAATAGTAATTTATGCAAAAAAAATGCCATGTAGCCATATCAAGAAGCTAGAAGAAAAGAAGTATGTATGTAGGTAGGTATCTGTATGTGCCCGGTGTGTAAGAGAGCTCTAACCTAATCTTTCATAGTAGAAGGTAGGTTGGTAAAACCTACAGCAGAAATGCTATGAAATAGAAAAAGACTACTTTTTAGAAATTTAGGTGTCAATAATAGAACATGCAAAAGACTGGAAAGTGGCTGTCTCTTGGGAATGGAATTTGGTAAGGAGAAGAGTGGAACAGGATACTACTTTTTACATTACATTACTGTTTGACTTTTTAACTATTTTTATTAAGGTATAATTGACTTACATTAAAATGCACACTTATTTGAAGTACACAACTTAATGTTTAAGCATATGTGCATCGAAAAGCATTCCTTTATAATCCCTCCCTTCCCCCATTGCTCTTGGAGGTCAGTAGCCACCCGGGAATGGCTCAACACTTCCTGCTTCTGTTCTAGTGAACCAGGGGGTCTGTGCTTTTAGTGCAGGTTCTTCAGATGCCAGCCTTGGAAGACACCTTGCAGTCCATCTTGGAGTTAGCACTCAGTTTGAAAAGCACCACCTCCAGGAAGCCTGCCATCATTCCCTCCCTGTGCCCACACCATGTTCCTCCAAGATGGAGCTCTCCACTCTTATAGTATACTAGCCTCTTTCTCCCCCGTATCCAGTGACCTTTGAGCAGCACAAAGATGGAAACTTCCTTGGATTTATAGTGTCTGGCTCCACATGCATGCTTAGGAAACATTTTTGAATGCATACATAAAATAGAAGACAGAAGAAATGCATGGAAGAATGAATAGGTGAGTAACTGCAAGGTATTTTCCCAATGACAATGATTTAAGAGACTGAAATGGGAGGAAAGTCAGAAACATAATTGGAGCTATTAGTCCATTCTTGGAGCCTGGGAGATAACTGTCCCCAGGATAAAGCCCTGTCCAAGCACGCCTCCACCCCCCCCCCACCCACCCCCAGGGACGGAAGATCCACCTTGGGAGCCCTGGGAGCTGAGCCAGCAGTGGGGACTCGCTCACTAGGGGGCAGTCTTTTATCACACTGGCCCGCCCCAGCAGCCGGAACCACCGCCCCAGGGTGTGTTAAGCACCGGAGCCCAGCAGACCCTGGGCCTCCTCACATTCCCTGAAGCCTCTTGCCAGAGCTGAGGGTCTTTCCAAGCAGCAAAGGATGTCCAACAACTCAATTCTAACCTGGTACAAGGGAGCTGGTACAGAGAATGCAAGTGTCTGAGGCCGAATTAACATTGCAGAATGGTCTTTCCTTCCTCACTGTCTTGAATGTGACAATTTTTAGTTCCCCATCCCCAGCCTGATGGCTGCCCAGAGAAGAATAAATGAACTCCTGTATTTTACCTATTTATTCACCAATATCCATCAGACACTAGTTTTTAGACCCACGCAAGGATGAGGGACCTTGGAGGTTCTGAGCAGGGACCTTGGAGGTTCTGGGCAGTTCTGGACCCCGGAACAGGGGGAGGGAATGAGAGCCGTGTTCAGAGCTCCCTCCCTCCCCAAGTGCAGGAATCTTCTCATCCCTCGGCTACTAGGAACATTTGGAGCCAAGGGCACAGAGGAAGGTCAGGAACTCAAGGGACATGTGCAATTTGAAAAGTCAGGACTTCTTGATATTTTAGGACAGTGCCCTCTTACCTCAACCATTGTGGAGCCTAATTTCAAAAATGCTTCAACTCTGGAGGAATTAACTCCCCGAAGACACAGACCCTGTGTGGAAATCTGTGACTGGAAAAGATTCTGGGCCTGATGCCTGGAAGATGGTGGTGGAGAAGATTTGGACAGAAAACCTGGGATAGGGTGAACCTAAAAGAGGTGACTAATGGGTCCCAGGGGCTTGCAAAAGGAGAAAGAGAAGAAGGTCCCCAGCTTGGTCCTTGAAACTGAAGCACTTGAACTTCCTTCCCAATGTCCAGGAGCTTGTTGCAAATATGCTACCTGTCCCACATTCTGATGGGCTTCCTGGCCCCCATAACCTGTCAGAGGAAGTGTCCAGGAGAGGCTGGAAGGGAGAATCTTCCTTTGATATTAGCATCTGGGCCCTGGAGCCCTTTCTCCACCAGGTAACCATTTAGGAAATAGGAGACCACTCCCTTCCTAGCTCCATGGTAAGGGGCTGATAGCGTGCAGCTCAGAACTCACCTTAACATTCTGTTGGGTGTCATGGGACACAGCCCAGGCCCGGGCTAAGGAGGGGCAAGGGCGTGGGTGTCTGGATCCCTTGCTAAGCCCTGTACTCACCTATGATGCAGCCACACCCCCGGGGAGCTGCACTTTCCAGAGCAAACGCATTGTCTGGTTTACTCTGAGAACTGGGTCACCTCTGCACCTTTCCTGGGCAGGATTCCAGACCCACCAGCCACACTCATCCGGTTAAGAGTCACTACGTTCAAGGGGAGGGGGATAAGACAGAAGGGGACAAGATGGTCAGAGAGGGACACAGCTGGGAAGGAGAGAGCACTGGCTCTACAGGCAAGCCTTCCTTCCCTTTCTGTAAGCAGGGATGATGTATGCGCCACAGGCAGGCCAGCCCGGTGCCCACCTGTGCACACCTGCCTCCGGCGCATCTGAGCTGTGGTGACCTCTCACCCCATCACCTGCAGAGCCAGGCTGGCTTCCAGCACAGGCAGCTCCACCGAGGCCTCCAGCCCTGCCTTGCCTGGAAGGCCCAGCCCTCCATCTTTGCAGAGAGAAGTGTATATAAATTTCTCTTTCAGATTTGGGAGTCCCATTTCCCCTTCTGTTGCTCTAGGGCATGGAGGTGAGTGGTCCAGAGGGCTGATTTATGTCTGCTGCTTACCTTCCCGTTTCAAGATGTACCTCCTTGACGCTGACTCCCTGGCACCTGCCCCTTTCTGCAACCATCACAAAAATGTTCTCCAAGCGTTTTGCAGGTGTCCCCCAAATGGCCCAAAGACAGAAACTGCACCATGTGACCTTTCTCCTGATGTTGCAGCCCCACATCCACTCTCACACCTTCCCCAAGTGTTTCTAAGAAGAATGCTGCACACAGGGCAAGGCTGCCCAGGGACCTCCTCTCTCTTCCTTTTCACTTCTCAAATTTCTACCTAGTGTATCTAGTTGAGATGGTAGCATATTGGCCGTAGTTTCTCTTTGTGAGGTGGTCCTTGGATAGACAAATATCCCTTAGTTTGGCACAAGTGACTTATTTTCTCAATTATCTCAGAATTGATCACTGTTCGCAGGGATAGGCCAAACGCAATATTTGGCTTCCAAGTAAATCACACACATATACACAAATTTGGGGGGAGGGCTTTATTAACAATTAACAATGTCCCTGGATAGTAAATAGCTCTTTGAACTTAAAAAATGTTCTTGTCCCTGGTCTCCCTCCAGCAGATCTGGGAATTGTAAACTTCATGATGAAGGGAGGAGAATATGACCCAGACAGACATGGAGGTTAGTCCTGACTCTCCTGGTCAGCAGCCTGACATGCTCCCTGCCCCCCAACTCAGGTGGGCCCACCCCTACCCCAGCCCCACTTCCCAGGATGTGTTGGGAGTCTCAGTGTGGTTAGGGCTCAGGAATGGCACACAGAGCTGTGGAGGAGAGAAAGGCAGGTGGGAGGGTGTCAGAGCAGGCTTCCTAAAGGAGTTTCCATCAGCACACATGGACCAGCCTTGTGGGAGGTGGAAGCAGAAGGAAGGGTTCTAAAGGCCAGGAGAGAATTCCTTCTCCCAGGGAGAAACAGCAGGAGCAACAGAAGAGGACATGGTGGTGGTGGGGGGAGGAGTGCTGGCTGGCAGAATTGTAGGGGAAATGAAGAGACTGGACCAGAGAGAGGGCAGATGGGGGGGAGGGGGCGGGGACTCCTAGAGCGCGCCCTGCCCCTCTAGGGAACCTGGAGTCTGGTGGCCATGGAAGAGTTTTGAGACTGAGAATCTGAGCAGCCTAATGGTTACCTGGCTTCATCACTTACTCCCTGTGTGACCCGGGGCAAGCTAATTAACTTCTCTGAGGCTAGGTGTACTCATTTACAGCACGGGGATGGTAACAGAACTCCCTGGAAGGATGACTGAGAGGACTGAATGAGGTGAGGAGGAGAAAAGCGAGTGCTGGCCAAGGTGTGCTCCGAGTCAAGGGCTACCAATGACTACCTTCCTCTGTTAGAGTTGGACAGAGAACCTGGTGAAGAGTAATTCAGTTGGTTCGAATTAGGTGGATCGAATTAACAAGAACATTTTCCAATCCAGATTCACACTTCCTGTAGAGACAGGTCCTAAAGAGCTGGCGAAGGTGTTTGTAAACAGTAACAGAGCAATTCAAAGCTCCCTGGCGGTGAAAGCAGTGGGGGTTAGGAAGAGGCTCCGTGCTGGAAGCAGTCATCTCGCTGAGAGCACGGTTCACATCACAGATATGGAAACTTTGCAGTTCTCCATCCGTCCCTGTATACCTACACACACGCCCACACACACACCAAGCCCCCCCCCCCCACCTTCCCCAATCCTCCCCCGCAGCGACACCGAGAATCCCTCACGGACACTAGGTCTCTTGGTGTCGTCCGCCCTTAGGATAAAGGGATGAGAGGAAGGCAGGAACGGAACAGGGCTGGGGAAGGTATTGGCTCGTGTTGGATTAATTTGTCCTAGTAGCTCCGAAGGCAAAGTGGGGCGGGGAGGGAAGGGGGCAAGCGGGGAGTGGGGCGGGGAGGGGTGCAGCCGGTCCAGAAGGGCCCGAGCAGCCCGGGGACTGAGCTCCGCATTAGCCCCACGCCTGGTCGGCAGCGCCGCCTCCCCGGAGGATGGCGGGGGCCGGGAGGAGGGAGCGGGAGGAGGCGGAGGGCGGAGGAGGGCGGCGCGCTGAGAGGTTATTTGTGGTTCGCTTTGATCCCGAGGGGGAACCTGAAACTCTCACATTCCTGGCATAGCAGCCGCCTCCGGCGCGGGCAGACCCTGGGGCTGCGCGCTGGAGCCTGAGCGAGCAGAGCGTCCGCGCCACCGATCAGTGCACACCTCCGCCGCCCAGCTGAGCAGAGCCGGGCTGGGGAGTCAGGTCTGACCCCGCCGAGCACCCGCGGGCCTCAGCTGTACGCAGGGCCGGTCGGCGCTTCAGGCAGCGCACGGGGCCAACAGAGACGCTACCCAGCCGAATCCCGAGCTCCGGCGCGGCCTGTCCTTTTCCGGGAGCAGGAGCCCGGCGGGCCCGGCGGACCCAGCGTCCTCAGGGCGCAGGACGCCCTTTCCAGGCAGTGACAAAGGTGGGCAAGGACCACTCTGCCCCGAGGGCGCCACACCTTGCGCCCAGGTAGGGGCAGTTCTGGAAGGCGCGCGGGCGCCCTGGGGCTGGGGAAAGGGGTAGACTTAGGGGAGAGTGGGGTTCGTGTTTTGGTTGCGGGTCGGGGAGAGCACAAAAATGGGCAGGACGTGCCCTTTCGAATTTAAGTGTCAGGGCCTTGGGGGCTGATCTGATTAGGTGGGGGTTACAGGTGCCTTTGCCCCCAACTAGCCCAAGAATTCCTCTTTGTCTTCCCTGGAAAATCTGTGGAGCCACGAATTGGCTCTCACTTACAAAGAATGCAGCCTGCAGTCCAGCCCGGTGACGTCAGCGCTGGAGCATTCGGAAAACAAAGAGGGCTGGAGGGAGGGAAGGAGGCGGATCCAGGACTTTTTAAAGACCTCTCAGGGACACCGGCTACCGTCGCGCTCTCGCTCTAGGCGTACGGACAGCCTCCGAGTGTTGGTGGTAGGCCGAGAGTCCGGGGCGGTTGGAGAGACCCTCACTCCGGTGTTTTAGGCGAGCGTGCGCCCAGGCAAAGGCCGGAGATGAGCGCGTGCTTAGACAGGGGGTGGGGGGCGGGCTTCTGGGAGCCCAGCGCGCTAGCTCAGCGGAGCTGCACCGCAGCGGGGAAGGGGGCGGGCGCGCGAAGCTTTTAGTAAAGGCTTGGCTGCAAAGACGTGCATCTGAGGGTCTTTGACGAGGACAGACTGGGGATGAGAGGCCCCGAACGGGGTGTCCCCGCTCCCAGACACACTGCTGAAGGAAGGAGGTCTGGAATCTGTCCGGAAAACTCTGTCGTCCTGGTCTTCCTCCTCGGAGTCAGGCGGACAGAGATAAATTTAGGAAATGTCTGGCGGGGTGAAACTCCGGAGCAGCGATTTTCAACCTTTTTCATCTCGTGGCCCCCAAAAACGAATTACTAAAATTCCGCGACACACACAAAAACAGATTATTTTTTTGCCTATCTGACCCAAAAAAATGGATATAATTTTGATCGATTCACACCAGACAGCTGTTACTGTATTGGTCTTTGTCGTTGTTTTACCTGACAGTCTAAGGGAAAAAAAAGGTCAGTGCCCCTGACTAAATAGTCAGGTATTGTATGTTTCAAAAATTCCTGCGGTACACCACCATGCCTGCCCTGGCACACGTTTGAAAATCGCTGCTCTAGGGGGAACTGATTCCTGCTTGAGTCGCCTCGGGTAGCTGTGGGCCTTGCATCTTCACTCCTATGTGTGGGGGGAGGGGAGAGCATGATTGGGGTCCAGGGAGGACGCGCACAGAGATGCCCTCCAGACTTACCTCCTGCACCTCAGCTGTGGCAGTGGGCTGAGAATAGCTGCTCTGTCGACCTGCCCAGCCCAAAGTGCAGTAGTGCCCTGGGTCGAGTTTTACGGCAGAGGAGGGGCCGCATTCCTCCTGTTCCCCTCCCGCCATACGCCACACACACGGGACCTGTGGAAGTGTGGATTTTGTTTGACTTTCCCTGAATCCCAGTTTGGAGGTTTGTGTTGGAGGAGCCTGTGGAAAGGAAGCTTGGTGAGGCAAGGCAGCCTTCCAGGCATGAGCCACTGGGAGCGCAAACTCAGAAGGAACACTATCCTCAGGAAATAATCTACCTGCACTCACAGCTCCCAGCCTTCAGCTCCAGGTCCCTGAAAGCAGCAGCCTCCCCCTTGCTCCCTTACTCCTTTATTGGGCTCAGATGGGTGTTACTGATGTCAAGATGCTGAGTGTGCATCTGCTACATGGCTAGAGAACCATTGGGGGCTTTTCCAAGTAGTGTGTGTGCGCGCGCAGGTGTGGACCATAACTGTAAACTCAAAGACTTGGTCCATCCTTTCCTTTTCCTGGAGCTCGCATGCAGATACCCTCGACATACAGGCTGAGAGACTGACCCACAAACCTTGGTGGGCGGTACCTTTCTGCCTCTTCTTACAAATCTATTGTCCTATTGTAGCCTCTCTTCTTTCACCCCTTGTTCACCATTTCAGATGCATTTTCTCCTTCTCCTTTACCTTGCAGAGTGGCTGCCAAGGTCATTCCATGATTAGGGGTCAGGGGTGGGGCGAGGGTGGGGGGAAGGTCTGCAGGGTAAGGAGTGGTGGGTTCGCTATACTAAGGCTGAATCTCAGGCATGCCTCATGCTAGAGGGTGCTGGAGGCCAGTGGCCTGGGGCTTCTACTGGACTAGGCTCATTCTTTATCACCTGTAATAAACTGGGGCCCTGTTCATTCCTGGACTGAAAGCTCAATGGTTAGGTTTGAACTAGGCTTGTCTTAAGAGTCTTTCATCAAGCTCTTTGATGCATGGCTGACTTCAGGAGGCTGTGGTTCCTGGGTGATTTCTTTCTGGGTTCTGATGTCTTTCTCGGTTCTGATGTCTTTCTCTAAGGCATAGTGAGTCTCCATGGAAATAATTAGATTGGCAGTCCTTTATCAGAGGCTTATAGTGCACCAGGAGCTCAACCCCATTGCGTCCTTTCATTTTCAACTTTGTACAGCAAGCATTATTCTGTTCATTTTTTCTGATGGAAAGGCTGAGGCTCAGAGGTTAATTTGCCTTAATCAGTTGGAGTAGCACTGTCATTTGAACTTACGCTTGTATGGCACTCTAAGCCTTGCTCTTTACCATTATGCTTTGGACCTGACCCTATTGGAAAGTTCCCCCATTTCCCATGTGCTCCCACTCATTGCTCTTCTTTCTTTCTTTCCAGGTGCCCTGGAGCCACGTGCCTCCAGCTGCTGTCCAGGCAGGTGTGTGCGAGCTGAGGAAGTATGAGGACGCTGGAAGACTCCTCTGGGACAGTCCTGCACCGCCTCATCCAGGAGCAGCTGCGCTATGGCAACCTGACTGAGACACGCACGTTGCTGGCCATCCAGCAGCAGGCTCTTCGGGGTGGGGCTGGAGCTGGGGGCACTGGCAGTCCCCAAGCCTCCCTGGAGATCTTGGCACCTGAAGACAGCCAGGCGCTGCAGCAGGCCACAAGGCAGGAGCCCCAGGGCCAGGAGCACCAGGGCAGTGAGGCCCACCTGGCAGAGAACACCTTCTATAGATTGTGCCCACAGCCCAGCAAAGGCGAGGAGCTGCCCACCTATGAAGAAGCAAAAGCCCACTTGCAGTACTATGCGGCCCAGCAGGCAGGGCCCCGGCCACTTGTTGGTGATCAGGATCCCCGAGGGGCCCCTGGAGGCCATCGGAGGCAGGATGAGGCCCTGCGGGAGCTAAGGCACGGCCACGTGCGCTCCCTGAGTGAACGGCTCCTGCAGCTGTCCCTGGAGAGGAACGGTGCCCGGGCTCCGAGCCACATGAGCTCCTCCCACAGCTTCCCACAGCTGGCTCGAAACCAGCAGGGCCCCCCACCCAGGGGCCCCCATGCTGAGGGCCCGGAGCCCCGTGGACCTCCACCTCAATACCCACACGTTATGCTAGCTCACGAGACCACCGCTGCTGTCCCTGACCCTCGGTACCGTGCCCGCGGCAGCCCACACCTCCAGCATGCAGAAGTCAGGTACTTGCCCACCTTGGTCTTTCAAGCTCTTGACTTCCTTTCAGTGTAGTTCCCCCAGAGTGGAGAGCCTCCAGAGGACCCCTTGTCAGGGCTGGCAAGCCCCGGAGGAAGGCTGGTGAAACCCCCTTCTTCCCAAGAGTGAGGGGCTAATGCCCGGAGGAGGGAGGGACTTAGCCAAGGTCACATGAGAACCTAGTGACTTCCTTTGTTTTAGTTCAGGAATGGACACCGCTGGCTGATTAGCTGTAGCAGTCAAGTAACTAGAGTTCCCACAGGGCATGAATTATATATATATACAGCAGGGGGTTAAAGGTTAGGTTTCAGAAAGAATTTGCTAAAGACGGTTGGGAATTATTGCCAAACTCTGGAGATTGCTAACAAGTGGTCAGTGCTTTCCATGAGTATTGGGAGGCATTCCTAACTGGAGGCAGGAAGGGACCAGATGGTCTCCTTAGGGACCTCTCCCAATTCTACACCAAGGCAGAAGCTGCCTTGTCTCTACTATTTATTTCCTTTCATGTTTATCCGTGGGTTTCATGTATCTGGAGCCTGTAGGGGGAAGGGGTTCTGGGTCCAGACTAACCCCTTTCAGTAGAGGCTCGGGAGAGGCTATGAGGGGGACCTGGAGTTTAGGTGAAGGGAAGCCTTTGGAAGATGTGAGTTGGCTTTCCTTTTTGAAAAGGGCCCTCTGGCTGTCTGCAGAGACTGGATCCTAAGGGACTAGAATGCAGGCAGGGAGCCCAGAGAGTTTACAGAAATACGTGTTCCTAGAAATGAAACTGTCACTCTCCTTTTCACACACCTTGTATCATCCCCCACAGGGGTCCAGGAAACCCCACCAGAGGGGCCTGAGGGTTTGCAGACTCCCTTCCTCTGGTGGCTCACAGTCAAAGTCCGCATTGCACCCCTGCTGAGTCTTTGTTTAGTCACCCACTTTCCCACCATTTGGCCTGTCCTTGCTCTCCAGAAATGAGTGATGCAAGGGTGCTGGTATCGGAGGAACCGGAGGCTTGTGGGTTCTCTCCAACCTCTACCTCCCGGGCCCCCTGCCTTATCTCCTTTCTCAGGGGTGGGTTGGGGAGAGTTTCGGAAGCTGAGTCGTGGTTTCTTCTTTGGGACCAGCCTTCTTGAACCCTGTGAGGAAAAGATAATATCGGGGAAAGGAAGTAGACTGTTTGCAGGAGAACAAAAAAAGAGAGGGAGGGGGAGGGGAAGGGAAAGCAAGTGTGAAGGGAAAGGAGACTATTCTTTCTGAGAGCTAAGTCATCCCCAAAGAATTCCAGTTGTGTCTGCCAGGCCCAGTGCAGGGGAAGCAAGTTCATGAAGCAGCCCCGACCAGGCCACATATAGCAGGGCAGGGGAGCCTGGACATTCCAGCGGGGACCCTCCGCTCCGCTCTCACGGGATGCCCTTAGTCAGGGAGAGAATTATATCTGCCCAGGAGGACTGTTGGGAGCTGGGGGCAGGGTCTTCTAGCTGACGATCCTCAGAAGGACAGGGGAGTGAGGCTGCACGGGAGGGACAGATGGAGGGCCATGAGTACCAGGTGATGGATCCAGAAGTGGAGTTCAATTGTTGTTGGTTTCTGGGAACTGGATGGTTGGTGGTAAAACTAAGACAGTCTGTTCTTTTACATTTGGAGTCACAGACCCCAGAAAGGGTCTGTGTCACCCCCACCCCTCACCCTGTGCCTCTTGCTTTCTGCTCCCTACCTTGACCCTGAGGTTTGTGTTAAACCAGTGCTAGAGGCCAGAACAACATTGTCCCCACACTCAAGGTGATTGTGGTAGCCCGGAGGCAGCCCCTACATGGAAGAAGAGGCAATGTTTGGGTCTGTTTACTCTAAACAGAGTAAGCGCTGGTCACCACTAGGAGAGGCAGAGGATGGGCCACCCTTGTGGCAGTGCCTGCTGCAGGCTGGCACTCTGCAAGGCTCTGTGTGGCCCTGGCAAACCCCCTTGAAGCTAGAGATGCTTACCCTGATGATTTAACAGAGCCCTGCCGGCACCTTGGGGATTTAAATGTCTCTTGTCAGACTCTGGAGCCCAGCCTCTCATCCTGACATCTGTCTCACCACTCTAACCTTAGCCACAGTCTTCTAAAAATGTTTCTGCGAGGGACCCTAAATAGGTGGGGGGAAACATGAAAGTGCTGCTGCACCAGCTGGTGCTAATGTAATGCCTGCAACTGCCTCTCAGAACATACAGAGGTGGCTGCTGGGGCTCAGCCACCAAGTGGCCCGGGGGCCTGGGAGGCTATGTGCTCAGTCATGATTGATGGGGCCTCTGGACCCACAAAGACCTGCTTTTGATTAGAAGGATCAAGTGGGCATTTTGTTAAGATGCCCTCTTTGAGTACTGTTTGCTTAGGAAGTCCAGGATTGCGCAGGTGGATCTCCAAGGACTTGGCCACAGTGAGATCAGATGTGAAATAAGCATTCTGATCCTAATCCCTTCTAGCTCTGCTCCCCTGGCCTGACCCTTGAGGGTCATAGGCAGACACCATGTGGAAAAGGCCTTTCCCATTATGGGAAGGTTGAGTTGACTTGTCTTTCTACTACGCCCAGAAGGGCTGGGCCCACTCAGGACTACCCTGGGGTGGGAGCCCTAGGGGTCTGTGCCATCCCTGAGCACCATCTCTTCTGTTCCCCAGGATTCTGCAGGCCCAGATGCCTCCTGTATTCCTCCAGCAGCAGCAGTACCAGTACCTGCAGCAACCCCAGGAGCACCTTCCACCCTCACACCCAGCTGCTCTTGGCCATGGCCCACCTGGGGTGGAGGGGCCAGGAGGTACCCAGGCCTCCTTGGCCACCTCGGGCAGTGCCCAGCTGGCCCACATGGAGACTGTGCTGAGGGAGAATGCCAGGCTACAGAGGGACAATGAGAGGCTACAGAGAGAGCTGGAGAACTCAGCGGAGAAGGCTGGCCGAATAGAGAAGGTAGGCATTGCTGGGGCCTTCAGGGGGAGGCAGACTTGAAGGCTGAATGGGGAGTAGGGAGTCTAAGGGGAGGCATCGAAGTCTGAAAGCTTGTCTGGCTGGGCTTTTCACCCGTCTTTCTGCCTCCCACCCCCTAATCCCTCATGTGCCCTCCCTGGCTGACTCCAGACAGCTGGGGAGCAGCCGGGAGGAGGGAGGAGGCCCACAGAGCAGGTCTGGAGCATGAGCAGTTGCTGGCCAGTGGTGATTAGAAAGAGCTCATTCACCAGCTCCCTCACACTCACACCCTTCCCCTCCTGTGGACACCTCCCACAGAGAGCCCTTTGTATCCCCCACACAACAGCAAGTCTGTTCTAGGCCAGGACTCTTGGAAAAAACGAGCAACTTATTGGAATCACAGGCCAGCTAGGAGCACGTGCGGAACCTGCCAGCCGCCAAGTGGGAGGGGCAGCTGGGCCACGCTGGCTCTGCTGTGGATGGTGATGGCCAGGGCAGCAGATACTCCCAGCAGAGGCAGTTTAGGCTGGGGTCCAGCATCCCATTCTTTAGCAGGCGGCCTCAAGGCGCCCATGCCTGTCCTATGGTGTCTAAAATAGGTCAGACCTCAGAACATGGATGGAGGGAGTCTTTTTGTGCCCAGTCCTGGCCCACTGGGCTCAGATTTCTCAGCTGAAGCCAGACAAAAGTAAAATGCTTCACCCTGGAGGCATCTACTTCCAGAGTACCTAGCCCTGGTTTCACTAAGTAACCTGACGTTGGGACTGTTAACAGGACCGTTGCTTGCTGATCCTAGCAGTCTGGTCCACCCCTCAACCCCCCAACTCCAGTCCCAGGCTGCAAGCTTCTGTTGCCACCTGGATTTTTTGGCTGTCAGTTTTTATCCTCTCCTGTCTCACCTCTGATGGAGAGCAGATCAGCACAGGCCTGTAGTGGGGGCTTTGATGGCCCACCACCCCCTCCCGGAACTCACCCCTTCCTTCAGCTCTGCTGTCTGCTTCTTGCAGCTGGAAAGCGAAATCCATCGGCTCTCTGAGGCCCACGAGAGCCTGACAAGGGCCTCTTCCAAGCGGGAGGCCCTGGAGAAAACCATGCGGAACAAGATGGATAGTGAAATGAGGAGGTTGCAGGACTTCAACCGGGATCTTAGAGGTGAGAGCTGGTCACCTATGTGGAGGGGCAGGAGTAAGGGGAAAATTCCAAATCTCTGTCCTCAGCAAAAAAAAGAGTGTAAACTGACACAAAGAGGGCCAGGTTGAGACCCCTTAGAGGCCACCCTGGCAGGGAGATGCTTGTCTCTGACTTCTGGGCCTTGGGGCCCCTCATGGAGCTCTCGTCTGTGTGGTCCCAGTGGCTCCCTCCTCATTAGGCCCTGAGCTGATCCAGGGGCTCGCCTATGAGCCCATCCCTCGCTTGGAGGATGCAGCCCCATAGATAGGACTCCAGAAGACCCCGGGGCAGGAAGCTTTATTTGATACTCAAACGTCTTTCCTGTATTTCAAACAGAGAGATTGGAATCTGCAAACCGTCGCCTGGCGAGCAAGACCCAGGAGGCCCAGGCTGGCAGTCAGGACATGGTGGCCAAGCTGCTTGCTCAGAGTGAGTAGGGGTCCTGTCCAGAAGCCTAGCCAGACATGTGTCGCATGGGACCACCGCAGTCCCTTTGGACAGGAGCATTGGATCTTTCCCTTGTCAAAACAGTGCTTTGAGCACAGGTTTATTGAATGCCTGCTATCCACTCAGCACTGTACTGGACTGGGGAGAAGGGAGACTGCCCAAGAATAAAATCTGGCCTTCTATTTACTGGGGACATCAGTGGGTACAAGAGGGACAGCTGGGGAGCAGTGATTCACTGAGCTGCAATGCTGGCCATCAGTGCAGTGTCCTTCGGAAGCAGAGGTGTGGTGGTGGGTGGTGGAGGAGGCAGCAGCGCCCTGGAGACAGGTGAAGGAGAGAACAAGTCTGAGTTTCCCCAGGAGTGTCAGGGTTAGAGGTTGCCCGATGGATGGGTGAGAAGCTGGAGAGCAATGGAGGCACCCGAAGACAGCAAAAATGGGTTCCTGGAGCTGAACCAACAGGTGCAGTCTAGAAAAGAGTTAAAGGGATGGTGAAGTCTTAAAGAGTGGATGGGTTTATTATTGGCTATTCCATTGATTTGTTCATTAGAACTGTGCTAAGCAACTGGCAGGTGTTGAGCAGAGAGTGGGAACAGACCCAGGAAGGTACTGTGGCAGCGAGGTGAAGAGAGAGGGGCTGAGCTTGAGGAAGGAACAGAATCATGGGAACCGCAGATTCAAGGGAACAGGTGCCCATGGCGCCCTACCCAGGACCAGTGACTGTGGGGCCCCCAATGGCCAGAGAGAGAAGCTCTGTGGGAGTGGCAGGGATGGAGAGGAGGCCGCAGGTTAAGAAACAGCTGGAAGATTCAGGGAGAGGTGGATGGCAGGCGACGGGGGACAGAGGAAGCACTAAGCTCTTACTTTGCTATAGTGATATTTGGGGGTGTGTGTGGAGAAGAGGAAAGGGGGTGGAAGGTGTCTGGGTGAGGGTGGCCTTGAGGAAGGAATCAAGGACCCCATCAGGAATTCTGCGGGTGGCACAGCTAGTAGGGTGTGACCAGAAATGGTGGGGCAGCTTGAGGAGTGAGCTTTGGCTGGCATTACCTCCTTCCTCAAGGAGGGCGCAGAGCTCTGGCCAGCAGCCCAGGGCAGGGAGGGGGAAGTGCGGCCCCAAAGGGGGTGGGGGTGGGGCCGGAGGTAGCTGGGATGTGTTGGCTGGGTGGGGTGAGGTGGCCAGGCAGTGTGTCCGGGAGGGAGGTGAAGGTGGTGAGGGAGAAAGGGGGTGGGAGTCTGGAGAGGCTGGTTGCTGGGAGGAGGCAGAATGGGGGTGTCCTGTAGGAAAGAGCCTATTTCAGGGCTGTGGATCTGCCAAACAAAGGAAGTCACAGGCGAGTTTCTGGGAGCCTGCAGAGGAGGGGCGTGGGGGAGCCGGCCTGGAGGCGTTTCCGCTCCCTGGGGAGCGAGCGCCAGGCTGTTCTTGGCTCCTAGCTGGAGCCAGTAATCTCGCAGCCGCGGGTGACCTGGATGCCTGGCATTCCGAGCCGCCGGGCTGTTCCGCTGCGGGCCGTCCCCCCACCGCGCCTCGCTGCTCGGCCCTCCCCAGCCTGCCCTGCTGGAGAGTGAACACAAAGGGAGGCTGGAGCTTGCAGGTGGGGGGCCTCCATTTCTCCAAGCAGACGGCACTTTCCCTACCCCCTCCACAGCTGGCTCTGCCTCCTGCCCTCTTCTGCCCTGCGAGCACCCCTACCCCACCCCACCCCACCCCAGTCCCCACCCAGACAGGACAGCCCATGGTTTTATTCTGGTGGCTGGAGATGGCTACTCTCTGAGGACTCACAATCCTGCCAGCGCCCTGGACGTTGGACTAGGTGGCAGGAAGCTTCTAGAAGCAGAAAGCCAAGACTTCCTACCCCCTCCGGAAGGGCCGAGGAAAGCCAAGCAGCTCTTCCTTGCTCCTTATTAAGGAGCCATGGGGAAGACACAGAATTCTCAGGGGAAATGTCTCTGGTTGACCTCCTCTCCAGTAGTAGGGAAGTGAGATCCTTATCACAGATGCCATCTACTTTTCCTACTAGGCAGGCCATACAGACCCCCAGCTCTGGCTGCTCCGGTCACACCCTGCCCTCCCTGGGGACCTGGCCTTGAGCCCTGAGGTTTGGTTTTCCTAGCTCTGTCCCCCTTGGCAGTTTCTTCACCAGGAGCTCCAAGACAGGATGGTTGTGATAGGAACTGGGTTGAGATACAGGCCTCCTACAAACTATGTAGGATGTGCACCCACACAGGAGGGGGACACTGTCTGCTGTCCAGCTCTCAGTCTGCTGTCCTTGTCTGCTCCCTCCACCCCACTCACTGAATAGGAAGCCAGCCCAGTATGAACAGCTCAATTTCAATAATATTGATCTTCCCCATCTGTTCCCTCTGCACCAAGGAATGAAGCCAGTTTTGGGCCCAGCTGTCAAAATCCCAGAGTGAGCCTGAGCTCCCCTGGGTCCCCTGTGTCCTCCCTCTCCTCCCCCAAGGTAAATGAATCCTCCCTTATGCCTGCCCAGAGCCCAGGCCTCCAGTCTTCTGGTCCAGAATCTAAACTGTCCTATCTAATATGTAGCCCAAAGACTAAAATTAATAAAAATTAAATAGAATGAATAAATTAGTTTCTTCCTCAAACTAGCCACCTTTCACATGCTCAGTAGCCACACATGGCAAGTGGCTGCTGCACTGATTGACCCAGTCCAGCAGACAGTTCCATTACAGCAGAAAATCCCACTGTGCTGTGGTGGCGCTGAAGACTGTGCCTCTGAGGACAGCGGGCAGGCCGCAAAGCCCAACCCTCCTGCCCTCCACCAAGGCAGTCGGGACTGACCGAGCCCTCTCCCTGCAGGCTACGAGCAGCAGCAGGAGCAGGAGAAGCTGGAACGCGAGGTAGCATTGCTGCGTGGGGCCATCGAGGACCAGCGGCGGCGGGCTGAGCTGCTGGAGCAGGCTCTGAGCAGTGCCCAGGGCCGGGCGGCGCGAGCGGAGGAGGAGCTGCGCAAGAAGCAGGCCTACGTGGAGAAGGTGGAGCGGCTGCAGCAGGCGCTCGGGCAGCTGCAGGCTGCGTGTGAGAAGCGTGAGCAGCTGGAGCTACGTCTGCGCACTCGCCTGGAGCAGGAACTCAAGGCCCTGCGTGCGCAGCAGGTGAGCTGGAGAGCCCGGTGGCTGTGGCAGAGCTAGGGCAGCCCCTGTGGAGGCCAGATCCAAAGTCTCTGGAAGCCCCTGCACAGACCAGGCCTAGGCCCACCTTGGAAAGCAGGGGTGATCTCTGTTCCTCATCCTGCTGCCAGGCTCCTCCCAGCCACCAGTCTCAGCAGATACTCTGCCACTTGGCCATGCACTAAAGTGCTCAGGAGCAGCAGGGGTTGGTGTCCTTGAGAAAGTAGCTCAGGGTCTTTGATGAAGAAGACTAGCCAAGATAAGAGAGGAGGTCACCCACATCCTAAATCTTCATCCTTCCTTTGGATTGTATAAATAGCTCTGGTATTTACAAACCAGACAGAGTTCTGTCTCCACTCTCAACCTTACCCTTCTCCGCAGAGGTAGGGTGACCAAATCTCCCGGTATGCCCAGTTCTGCCCTAGTTTACATCTGTTGTCCCAGTGCCATTATTAAGAGCTCCCCTTCCCCAGTTGGGAGGGTAACTTACGTGGTTACCTGTGCAGTGGCAGACCTGATCTCTTCTATATGTTGGCCAAAGGATTCAGGGCAGGGACATGAAGACCTGTGCCACCACTTTGTCTCTGGGTGGAAGTGGGGTGGGAGGAGACTGCTGTGAATGGCTAGTTAAGCACAGGCAAAAGTGAGAGTCTGCTGTGGGGTGAGCACCAGTGGCCGGACCACCCCAACCTCTGTCCTTGACCACAGTGCTCCTTGCTTTGCAGAGACAGGCCAGCACTCCCAGTGGTGGTGGCAGTGGTGGGTCCCCAGAGCACAGTACCCTGCGGCTATCAGAGCAGCTGCGGGAGAAGGAGGAGCAGATCCTGGCTCTGGAGGCCGACATGACCAAGTGGGAGCAGAAGTATTTGGAGGAACGTGCCATGAGGCAATTTGCCATGGATGCAGCTGCCACAGCCGCCGCCCAGCGCGACACCACTCTTATCCGACACTCTCCCCAGCCCTCGCCCAGCAGCAGCTTCAATGAGGGCCTGCTCACCGGCGGCCACAGGCATCAGGAGATGGAAAGCAGGTTCGGCATAGCAGGCAAAGCCAGGGCACCAGAGATGGGGGTGGGAGGTAGCAATGTCCAGTCCCTGCCATGTCCTTATTCTGTGATAAACATGAAACAGGCTCCTCTCCCCACATGGCTCGCCTGTCCCTCCTACTTCTCAGCTGGCCCTGTGTGTTTGGCACACCAGGCATTTTATGCATGTTTTTTCCCAGAGATAGCAATTGAGCCCTTGATTTGCCCTGATACTCTGGCTGAGCAGGTGCTGGATGTTGTCCAAGGCTCAGGCCTCTCTACCTGCTCCCCTTCCACCATGTAAGTCAGGGACTGAGACTTTCTGAGTCCACACCGTGTACCACCCAGAAAAGGAGTGTGGGCTGGGTCCCTGGCTTGGAGGTATAGTCTTTCCTCTCCAAAAATAATGTCAGAGGCCCCTCAAGATTTTATTTGACCCGTATCTGACTCAAAACCAAAGGCACATCAACTGAGCTCGTTGGATGGTCAGCAGCTCTGGGGTGTTGCACCCCAGGATGAGGGTTGCCATTGCTATCTTCAGATAAGTCTAGAACTCACCCCTGGATGACCTGCCTTTGGTAGTGTAAGAAGAGGTGGTTTTCAGAGCATCAAACTCCAAAGCTGGGATGACATTTATGAAGGCTCCAGCCTGGCTAGACCCAACTGTTAGCAAATGGGAAGGGTAGAGGCTGCTGGATCTGTGGGCCTAATGATGTGGGCATGACCTCTCCCCTCAGGTTAAAAGTGCTCCATGCCCAGATCCTGGAGAAGGATGCAGTGATCAAGGTCCTTCAACAGCGCTCCAGGAAAGACCCTAGCAAGGCCACCCAGGGTTCCCTGCGGCCCGCCAAGTCTGTGCCATCTATCTTCGCAGCTGCAGCAGCAGGGACCCAGGGCTGGCAGGGGCTGTCCTCCAGTGAGCAGCAAGTGGATGCCCCTGCCTGGCTGGCTTCAGGTGAGCAGGGGCTGTTGGGTGGCACAGTAGAAGAGTAGGTTGCTCTCATGCCTTTCCTCCCAGAACTGAGGCTCAGAAGAGCCAGGGCATCCTAATCCCTTAGCTAGGGAGCCAGTTTATATTCTGATCCCAGTGACCCTGCAGCCCATAATGAAAGGGGTGCAGTAGCCCCCATCTCCATATATTGTCACCCTCAGTGCCAGCCACTTACCATCTAAGGAAAAATAAAGCTTCCTGTGCACCTTTAAGGCAGCCCTCCTCCACTCCTCCTCCTAAGCAGAAGCCATAGAAATTCTAGAATCCTTGTTGCTTTTATTTAATCTACAAAGAAGGGTTCTGCCACTCCCAACGTGTGGAAACCAGTCTAGCCTAATAGTTATTCCCATTTGGAAAAAGGAGCATTTAGTGTTTCTTCTTGCTGATCAAGAGCAATCCATACCACCTTATACCCCTAATAGGTACAGCACACTTGGGGTACTCTTCATGGGGGCCACATCTTGAGAATGAGGCAATAACTAGCACCCTCCTGCCTTTCCAGCAGACAAGGCCCCCTCGGAGGAGCCAGTGGCCACAGCCACCCTTCCGGCCCATGCCAAACATGGGAGCAGAGATGGGAGCACCCAGACTGATGGCCTCCCGGACGGCACCACTGCCTACCTGGGCCTGGAGCCTGACAGCCTTGTGGGGTGCAGCAGTGGCCAGAGGACAGCCTCACTGGGTAGGTCCCCACTTCCCTGGCTGCTGTGCCTAGCAAGGAAGGCTGAGGGCACATTGGGGTGCAAACGGTAGTACCAGACCCCTTCTGATCATCGCCCCCACTCCATGGAGAGCCCTGCACAGGGATGGGCACGCAGGCATGTGGCCCACCTCAATGTGAATTTGAGGGCTGGTTGGATGCATGAATAGAGGAATGAAAAACCCTGGTTACAGACAGATCCAGAATTCAGAAAGAAAATGACCCCATGGGAGACACTTTATCTTCTCTTTACTAGTTTTCCTTACATAATTAATTGCCAATTTAAATATCTAAGATAATGGAGCTTGTCAAGTTATCCTCCAGGCATTCTCAAGTTAGTTAGTTAGAAGACCCTGGTTAAAAGGGGTCCAGGGAAGAGAAAGTTGAGAAGATGCCATTTGAATGTTTTGCTCCCTTTCACATTAGCTTTTGCATATTTGCTTGTGCCTCACATCTCAGAAAACCACAGGCACGAAAAGAATGCTGCAGCCGGCCTCCCTCAGGGCTCTCCACCCTCCCTTCAACCCTCCAAGGAGTTCAAAGTTATAAACAAATGTGTCTTGCATGCTGAAGGTTGGTAGTCTGGGTGGAGAGCTGAGAGGGAGCAGAGCATGGTGTTTAGTTAGCCAGTTTATGGGAACCTGGGTGGCTGGGCAGCTAAGGTAGGAAAAGTTGGTGAAGAACGATCCTCCGTCTTCAGAATGTACCGGGCTTTATTAAAGAGTGGACTGGAAACACTTGCTGACGTGCGTGCCTGTGCTCTTGTCTCTCTGCAGACTCCGTCGCTGCATCGAGAGTCCAGGACTTGTCGGACATGGTGGAGATACTGATCTGAAGGAGCTGATGCTGTTGGGACTTGGCATTGTGCCCTGCTGTCCTCTGCCACTCTCGGCCATTCCAGCAGCCTCTCCAGCTGCTGCTTCTCCATGTCCCCCAACCAGGCGCTCGTTCCCATTGACTGTCCGATCCCAGGTGCTTAGGAAGGATGCTGTGGGGAAGAGGGGTGCCGTGAGAGCGCCTGCGCCCCTAGAAGACCCTGCTTGTTAGCCCCGTATTCCTCCTGGGCCCCTGCGGAAGGAGGATTCAGCCTTTACCTGCCGCCAAGCTTTCCTGCTGGGGTAGTGACTGAAGGCCTAAAAGAGGGCTGAGCCCCTTTTGTACCCCTAGGTGACTGTCAGGAAGGAAGAAAGGGGATATGTTAGTTTAGGGAGCTGCCCGCCAAGGATGGCTGCCCATGGACATAAGGTGGACTAGTGTGGTAATCAGCTAGCTGCGCAGTGTCCCCCTGGCTAAGTGTGGTCCCAGCCAACCTCATCTGCTCCTCAGCTACCCACTGCCTCCTTGGGATCACTAAGACTTGCTTCTTTGGGGGACTGTTGAAGGTGTTAGTCCTGCAGAAGCCTCTGCTTCACCTGCTCACTTGGAGTGGGTAGGGGCCCTTTAAGTGAACTGGGATCTGCTGGGCAGTTTGTATATAATTCCCTTTCTTGTGGAGCAAAAGATTGAAGCATGCTGCTTCAGACTTGTCCCTCACTCTGGCCTCTCGTCCCTGCTGCCATGGTTCCTATAACTTTTGACCAGCTTCCCAGTTGGCTCCCATTCTCAAGTTCCTGGCCCATGGATTTTGATACTGGTTGATCCATGAGATGTTGGCTGTCTTTTCCTCCCATCTTGAGCCCTGTTTTAAATGCCCATGGGACACCCATTCCCCACCATCACCAATCACCAGCTTCTCAAAAGGACTCCGCCGATCCTATCCCTGGGACATCCTGCTGGTTTGGATATGAACCCTGAGCCAGATGAAATGAGCCACCACACACAGACATCTGCCATGGTGGACTTCCCTGCACCCATTTTCTCAAAGGAAACTGGAGAAGTTGCCTCGTTCTCTTCAGAGCCTTTGTTCCCACCCGGAGGAACAGAGAGGGAGTGATGCTAGGGAAAACTAGTCAATGAACTACAAGATGTGACTCAAATAGTCCTTGGAAAGGAGCCCCCATCACCAAATGGCACCCACGAGGCTGGCTCCTCCGGCTCCTGGAGTCCAGCGTGCTGACTGGGCCAGTGCTTGGAATTGGAGGAAACCCTCCCGTGGCAGCCTGCCAGCAGCACTGACTGTGACTTCTGGTCTTAAAGGGCCCCCCAGCCCAGCCCCAGGAACATTGGGTGGGTTTTAGCAGTTTGTCTTGACTGTGTTTAGTTCTCCTTGAACTTATTTTCTTTTCCTGTTTTAAAGTTCTGTGTGCGTTATTTTATTCCCATGGTTCCTTTTTGAACATTTGCATTTGCTGGACAATTGCATATTTTTTTTAATTCCCTTTGTCCCTCTTAAAGCTAAAAACAACCAACAACAGAAAAAACAAACAAACAAAAAAAAACCGCCACATTTGGTTCATGTGCATTGTTTACAAAGCAAAAAAGAAAAAAAAAGGAAAAAAAAAGGTAAAAAGTATTGTGAAAAGAAAAAAAAACTTAATATATTTTGGATTAATATTTGGTATTTCTTTTAAAGTATTTTTTGTGCTGTGAACATTTTCTGCCAAAGACCATGATGTGTGTCTGTATGTTTAAGTTATCATAAATATTTAAAATGTAAACATGGCTGTTTTGTTATGCCACCCTGTACCAGGATTGCTGCTGCAGTCCACTGGGTATAACAGTATTTTAATAAAAAATTGATAATTAAAAGCAGTGTCTGACCAGGTGAAACTGCACTGAGAAAGAAGGGAAGCAAAGTCGGGGGTGAGGATTTGGGGGGGTTACCCGTTGTCACAGTTCTGACCTCTCAGCACTGAACTGTACCCCCATGCTCCTGTGTGCCTTGGTTCTTAACTGTTGGCCAGAGCCTATCCATAAACAGCCAGCTCAGGGTCACTGCCATTCCTCATACTAAGGAGTGAAGGGTGCTGGTTTCCATTTTTCGACTGGGAAACCAGTGGGCAAGCAAGGTAGATCCATTCTTATTTGCAAGGCAAGGATAGTCCATAGTATAACTCCTCGAAGATCCACCAGTGCTGGGAATCTGGTAAGGCTGCATTAGAAAGAAGGAGGATGTTGGCTTTCTTTCCTCTTTCACAGAGAACACTTCAGCCTAGCAGGTCCTGACGGATGGGCGGATTCTCCAGGTAGCTTTGTCCTCACTAGCGTCATGTGGCCACACACCGGTTACTCCACAGTAGGAGGGGGTGTCCAAAGATGGCCTTATCCGTCCCCTTACTCTGTCCTCTCCATCCACCCCCAGCACAGAAAGTTATCTGGGACCCTCGGAGAGACTAAGCACAGTGTTTGCTCTCCGCCTGGACTCAGGCAGAGGGTGTTGTGTTTGACATGGTCTGAGGCACTTACTCTCCCTCGCTGTGACTTCACTACCTTTGCCCCAGGTGCAGGAAAGCATGTCCCATTGTACAAGAGAAAAGCACTCTTAGTCTCTGGTGATCTATCAGGAACAGCATCTGCCACCATTGACCAGTGGGAACACCACCTCTCTGACCTGTCACCACCACCTAACAGCATCCAGGCCCATCTAACTGCTACCAGGCCCTGGACTGGGGTTTGCTGTGTTCAGAGGTTGCCCTCCTGGGATGCACCAAGTGGACTGAATAGCGGAGCTCTGCTCCCACTGCTCTTCCTTTGTTCACAGCAGCCCATGGCTGTGTCCTAGCCCATTTGCTAGGACGTGGTATAAAACAAAGTGGCAGGGTATTTCCAAAACTGGCTTAGCAAAGAGGTTCCTGTTCACTTTCATCCTCCCCTCAAGAGCCCTGGGAGAGCTATCAGGCCCAGGTGCCGTAAGCCCTGACAAGAGCACCACTCCACCCTCTGCACCTTTGACCAGGAACTTACAAAGCACCTACGCCATTTGCAGGAGCTATTCTGTCAAGAGGCACTTTCATATGTCCTCAGCACAGACCAGGCCAGTGAAGAAACCAACCCAATGTGCCCAGCATGTGTATATGCATGTATATGTGTGCCTGTGTCTGTGCACGCATGTGCCGGAGCATGTGTCACAGAAAAAGATGTGAGGGGAGCTAATATCTTCCAGCTGGTGCCCTTGCAGAGTACTGGGACTTTCCAGTATGACCATATGGTCACCAGTAGGTCTGAGAGCCATTTCTTCTCAGTGCACTTTGTATTTCAACCTAACAAAGCTCCAGAATGGGTGGAGACACTGGTGGAGCTGCAGGCCTGGGTGGGGTTGGGCGGGCTCTGGGGAGGAGAGTGTTTGCCCCTGTGCCTGGGCACCTGTGATGAGGGGGCTGGGCAATGAGGGGCCAGTCCCTGGATCTCACAGGTGGCTCTTTGGGGCCCTTTGGAGACCAAGCTACTCTGCTGGGGACAGCCCTGCCCAGCCTGCCCTGCTGGTGTGGCTCAGCACAGGCCCCACACTACTCCAGAGGGCTGGAAGGCCACCTGCCAGGGTGGCCTAGCTCCCTTGTCTCTCTCCCCCTGGTTAACCATTAACTCTTCCAAGGCGCGACAAATGTTAGCTCAGAGGGCTTGGAGAAAGGTGCCAAGGAGGGGCAGCAAACTGAGCCTAGTCTCCTAGATACACAGCTAAGTCCAACCACGGCCTCCAGGGACCCCAGCTGGACAGGACGCTTATTTGAAGTGCCACCATCTTGTCTCCCAGCTCCGACAGGACCCGGCTACAATACAGTGGTCCCTGAATAGCCCTTGCAGTGTGACTGATGCCCAGAAACTCCAGCACCAACCAGTGTCTTCATGAACCCACCACATCTGGATCGAACTCACAAGGAAAGCACCACAGCAACCAGGCTCTCCTTATCCTCTTTAGAAAGCTGAGATGCAATTCTAATACCATTAAACCCACCCTTTTAAAGCGTACAATTTAGTGGTGCTTTGTATCACAGCACCTGTGCCAGCGGCCAACCATGCGTGATCACCAGGCGCCCATCCGGTGAGCCATGCAGACAGTTATAAGTGCTATTTGACCGGGTGCATTCCCACTTTGAATAGCTATCAGTCTCCTTCGACCCGGCCCAGGCCACCAGCTCCAGCAATACCTCCTCTGGGTCGCAGAGAGGACACTGTCTACTCTGGGTTTAGCACCCTTCACCATCAACCCCCAAGCAGCTGGGGTGGAGGTCCTGGCCAGGGGTTCCCTCCAAGTACCCACTGTCTGCTCAAGGTTTTCCAAAGTCAAGAAGCACTGGCAGGGGTGGGTTCAGTTTTGTGCAGCCTAAAGCTGATCTAATTTGGGGGACTCTCTTTAAGAAAAAGATTGCGAATGGAAAATACAAAATTAGGTCCCGGAAGGGGCTTGGTCAGGTGAGCCCCTTGAAGCACAAGCTTCACTGACTTGACATGACACCTGCATCTGGGCATGGGCCTTGTGTCTCCCTCAAGGAAGGAAGCTCTGGGAGGCTCCTGCGAATGAAGCCCGTCATTGTCTGTCCCAGGTGAAGCTTGGAGCTGGAGATCAATGAGGCTGCAGTTTTTCTCCAACTGGGGCAGATGGGTTCACTGTTCTGGGTACCCACCATGACCCTCTATCCTGGGGCAGAGCTGCCCAAACAAATCAGGAGGTAACACCACAGAGCCCGGACAGTAGGGCTGATCAGCTTGCCAAGGACCAGATCCGCAGCCAGGCCATGTCTGCACCCTGCTCTCCCCCACCAAGTAAATCTTCAGCCTTAGCCGGAGTTTGGGGATTAGGGCGAAGGGGTGCATCTCACAGTTGACTCTCTAGAGAGCCACATCACACAATCGTGGCAGGGACTCATTCTCTTCTACTATGAGGGCCTGTCAGCTTTCGATTCTGAGTGTGCCAAATGTCATAAACTGTCCTCAGATAAAGGCTTCATTCGAGTCCAAAGGCTCCTACCTGGGGCACATTCCAGGTGTGGTTGGGCAACAATGGGGACATTTTCCTGCACAGGTTTGTCTCTCCTTGCATCAGTTTGGCCTTCATTTTTCTAGCTCCTAGAGGCCCTGCCCAGCCTCTCCTCTTCAGCCTTTGCTTGCTCAACACAGTGCACTGTGGAAATCCTTACAGCATGTTGCATCAGCAGCAAAAATACCAAAATCTCAACCACAGAGTGACTAACTGCATAAGCCCCAGCTAAGGTCTGCCCTGAGAACTGTAGTAACCTTCTTGAATTTTAAATACAGAAAAGCAGCCCCTGTTCCCGGAGGCTTTTCATTAAGATTTGGGCTCTCTACTTTACCAAGACTGACTTTTCTATATGGGACCTTGTCATCTCTTCATTCATTCATTGATGTTACATATATCTATTGAGTTCCTGCCATGTCCCCAGCACTGTGGCAGGCACCAAAGGTACAATGACGAATTAGGTAAGTGACATGTCCAGACATCTTTTTGTTCTTATGTATTTTATCTTTATACCCCCATTGAGCCAAGCATAGGGGTTCTCACAACTGTTGGCGAAATGAGTATTGTTGGCAAGAACTGGGCCCGCCGCCTACTTTTCTGACTCTGGGTTCCATCACCTCCCCATGTACACTCAGCCAGCCACACAAACAGCAGACGGGTGGTTCTGAGTGCACTGTGGTCTCTCTTCCCTCCTGACCTTTGCACCTGCCATTCCTTTTCTCTGTTATGCCTTTCTAACCTCCTTTCTCCTCTCTTGGCCTTTTCCCCTCTCTTTTGAGTTTTAAGTCAAAACCCATCCATCAGCATTTAGCTTGAACACCCCTTCCTCCTGGCAGCCTCCACTCTTCAGCTTCTTCTGTGTTCCCCAAGACTAGGAGAGGGAGGAGAGGTGAGACTAGCAGATGGTGGGAACACCTGTTCACAGACATTAGTCTGAGGCTCTGCCTGCTTGAGAGGAGGTAAAAAGATATAACTGACCTTTGTAATTACACAAAGCTTACCCCTTGTCCCCATGCTGGGGTCATAAGTAGCCTTGAACGTTTCTAGGACTGTAAACCCTTAGGATGTCCAAGCCCCTCCTTCTTGGTCAGACCCCCACAGTTCAGGGGCAGTGAAGGAGAACAAAAGAGATTCTATGAGTGCAGTCCTGAGGTCAGAAAAGGAGAAGCTGAGCCTGAGGGCTTGGGTCAGGGAGAGAGGAGTGGCTGAGCATGCAGCCACAGCCATGGGTGTGTGCCCAGAACCAGCCCTGCTGGATGGATGGCCCATGAAACAGGCCCAGGCGCAGCAGGCCACGTGGGCCCTGGCCAGCCCCCACCGTGGGAATATTTGGTGAAGCCAAACTCCCTCCACCCCCAAGAGAGCCACTCCTGCATGGCCCTGCCAGCCCTGGCCTCCCTCTGGGCACAGACAAAGGGCAGGAGCAGAGTGGAACACTTTTCATCGGGGCAGCAGTTACCAGCCATGTTCTATGGCACTTGAGTCCCAAGCCAAATTCACAGGGGTTCAGACCAAGAGTACTGTGCTCATAGCCAGGCAAGGATGGGGGGCAGGGAGTATTTGCTGACCTTCTATCTCTTGTCCAGCTGGTGATGCTTCACCCTCTCAAACTCCTTCTCCACATGCACTCATTCAACAACTATCCATTATGCACCCGCCATGTGCCGGACACTATTGTGGGTGCTGGGAGATCGTGGAGGAACAAAGTGGACAAAAACCCCTACCCTGTGGAGCTTGCCTTCAGGTAGCAGAAATGTGGGGGAAGATAAACAGAAAACCGAATAATACATTTAAGAGTTAAAACAATGATTTTTTTCTTTTCTTTTCTTTTTTTAAAGATTTTATTTATTTTTTAGAAAGAGCGGAAGGGAAGGAGAAAAAGAGGGAGAGAAAAGCAATGTGTGATTGCCCCCAACTGGAGACCTGGCCTGCAACCCAGGCATGTGCCCTGACTGGGAATCGAACCAGCAACCTTTCAGATTGTGGGCCAACACTCAATCCATTGAGTCACGCCAGCCAGGGAAGAACAATGATTCCTGAAACCTTGGTGGTGAAAAGTTAGTTCATCTTTTTTCTGACCTTCATTTCGATTTCTTGGCAATGTCGAAGTGCTATAGCTTCTAAAGTATCTATAGTTTTTTAATATTTACTCTCAATTTCTGTACTTGTAACCTCTAATGGGGAACACATGTGGTCCATACTGTGTAAGAAGGTCTTAAGAGCTTCGAGGGGAAACAAAAGAAGGAAAGAGTGGGGAGAGGTTCCAGCAAGGTGGTAAGGCTAGGGAAAGAGTCGCAGTTTTAAAAGGGTGGTGACTGAGGTGACATTTGGGTCAAGATTGGAAGGAGGTGACAGAGTGAATCAAATGTGTGTTTGAGGAAGGTACATTCCAAAAAGGAGAGTTTTGCAGCTTGAGGGCTGAAAAGCAGGAGGTAGGAAGTGAGGGAGCTTTGTAAGGGGGGATGAAATGGGGACCCCTGTGCAGGAGAGGCCCACAGATGACACCCCTGAATCCTGCATGGCCTGCCACTCCCTGGGGTGGCTCTTGCACTCTGGGTAGGCCTGGGGTAACCCATAGCCCCTCAAAACTTCATGCAGAATCTCAAGCCTGGTCAGGGTCTCCCCGGAACTGTTGAGATCCTAAATAGGGGTATAGCTTCCCTGTACCTGGTCTCCTCTCTCCTTTCGGAACCATCATCCTTCATGAGCTAGCTTTTTATGCCTGATACATGGGCCACTCGAGACATCAAACAGAAGCCGCTTTCCTGGTAAAAAGACTCTGCCTGCCAGGCTCCAAGTCAACAAAGGAGGTGCTTCCAGCCCAGGGGGTCTGAGCCCCATTCCTGTGCCTGCATAGTTTCCATCCATCTGGCTTGTTTCTGCATTTGAGCCCAGGCTATGTGGCACTGTGGACATGTGGGGATTTGTCTCTCCTATTGGGTATACTTTTACACTTGCAAATGCACAGCCCATCACACGCACATGCCGCTACATCAAATGCACTCAGGCTCTAAATACACTCATGGACTTGGTGGCATGCACACCTGACCACAAACATCCATCATACATCTTTAGGGGCACTAAAATGGACACACTTTTACACACATGCATACACAGAAACACACATACACACACACATATACAAGTTCTTGTATCACACCAAACACATACCCTCAGAAACACATACATGTTCACTGCACAGAGACTCACTCTTCCTCCAAAAGAGTTTCTGGCAGGAGCAAACATCCAGCATCTGAAGTGAGTAACAGACGGACCAATGGAACAAAGTTTGCTCATGCATTCGTGCGGCTTTTTCTAACACAGCCCCGAAGGGGCAAGCAGCAGGCTGGTCCCATCACCACCAGACCTACAGGAGGATCAGACTGAGGTGGGGTCAGGCTAGGGACAGAGGTTATCAGAGTTCCTGAGTGCTGACTCAAGGCCAGAACGGACAGCCTGTACATTCCTGACAAGTAGGTCATTACGATAAGATGTGCTGGCTCATGTGCCTAGACCTAAGGTCAACTGGAAAAGACTTTGGGATAGCCAAGGGGTCATGGGGCAGCAGTTATTAAATAGATGTTGCCTTTTATTCAGGCCCTTTGATTAGGTCTATGCAGCCTGAGGGTGCATGTGTCAGGAGTAAGTGTTCTTAATGAGTGCAGAGTATATTGAGAGAGGAGGGGAGGGGTTCAGCCTGGGGAGGATGGGACTGCAAGTGGGCACATCACTAATACTGCTGCTGTTGAGCACAGTTGTGTGCTGGAACTGCACAGGCTGTTTCTCATGTGTCACCTTGCAGGATGCAGCCCTGCAAGTTAAAGAGGATTGCCTTCATTTTACGGATGAGGAAGCCAATGCTCAGAGAGTTTAAATAAATTACTCTACTACAAGAATGGGAGAAGGTACTTGCAAATAATACCTCCAATCGAGGGTTGATATAAAAAATACATAAAGAAGGCCCTGGCTGGTAGCACAGTAGATAAGGCGCCGGCCTGCAAACCCAAAAGTTGCAGGTTCGATTCCCCAGCCAGGGCACATAACCAGGTTGCAAACCAGGTCTCCAGTCAGGTCCCCAGCTGGAGGCAGGTGAAACGCAACCATACATTGATGTCTCTCTCCCTCTCTGCCTCTTTCCCTTCCCCTCTTTCTAAAAAAAATAATAAAGTAAAATCTTAAAAAAAAAAACAAAACATAAAGAACTCATATAATTCAACAGCAAAAAAAAAAAAAAAACAAAAAAACAACAACGAACAATAGAATTTTTAAATGGGCAAAGGACTTGAACAGACACTTCTAAGAAGACATGCCAATGGCCAACAGATGTATAAAAAGATGCTTAAGTTCACTAGCTATTAGGGAAATGCAAATAAAAACCACAATGAGATACCACCTCACACACGCTAGAATGACTATCATCAATAAGACAAGAAATAACCAGGGTTGGAGAAAAAAGGAACTGTCATACATTGCTGGTGGGAATGTAAATTGGTGTAGCCACTATGGAAAACAGTATGGCGATTTCTCAAAATCTTCTTAAAAGATTAAGAAGAGAGGTTGATATCTACTCCAAAAAATTGAAAAGAGTTATTTGTAAAGATTTATGTATTCCTACGTTCATTGCAGCATTATTCATGTGACCAAGGCATGGAAACAACCAAAGTGTCCCTAATAGAGGATTAGCTAAAGAAGATGTAGTACATATACGGGTCTGTCCCGAAGTATCAAGCCAATGTAATATAATTAAAACAGTTTGCACAACCAATACTTTCAGAACAGACCTGTGTATAATGGAGTACTACTCAGTCATAAGAAAATATGCAATATTGCCATTTGTGACAACATGGATGGATCTTGAGAATATCATGCTGAGTAAAGTAAGTTAGATGGAAAAAGTCAAAACCATATGATTTCACTCATATATGGGAAGTATTAAAACAGAAAGCAACAAGCAAACAAACAAGACAAACAGAAGGTCATAGACACAGACAACAGTATGGTGGTTATCAGAGGGAAAAGGAGGTGGGGACAGGGTAGAAGATGGTAAAGAGGATCAAATATACAGTGACAGAGAAGACTTGACTTTGAATGGTGAACACAAAGTGCAATATAAGGATGATGCATTATAGATCTGTACACTTAAAACTTACATAATCTTCTTAACCAATGTTCCCCTCAGTAAAGTTAATACAACTGGAGTAAATAAATTATTCCAGCTCCCCTGCTAATCAGGGCAGAACTAAGATTTGTGTCATGATTTTACCTCACTCCAGAGCTCAGACTCTTTCTACACCCCCATTTGAAGCTACGGCTTGCATTTTAAACTGTCACAAGTCAGAGGAGCCTAAGGAGACAGGACAGTAAAATACATGATGGTTTCCTAGATGGGATCCTGAAGCAGAAAACAAATGTTAGTGGGGAACCTGAGGCTATCTGAGTAAAGTAGAAAGTATGATGATGTATCAATATTGGTTCCTTCATTGTGGCTAATGTAGCATTTAATTTAGATGCTAATAATGGGGAAAACTGGGTACGAGGTACCCAGGAACTCTTTGTATTATCTTCATAATTCTGCACATCTAAATCTAAAACTGTTCTAAAATAAACAGCTAATTTTTTAAAAAGTTGTGTTTTTGCCAGAAACACAGCAGATAACCCAGATTCCAAGGTGCAGCCAGTGCCCACGCCCTATGGAGGCAGGTCTTCTGGGAGGGCCTCAGCCCCTTTTCTGAAAATGGGAGGCCGTTTTAGACTTTGCACCACTGAGTTCCCAGCACCTGCACAATGCAAAGTATAGACATGGCTGCAGAGCTGTTATGGCCAAGGTCACCAGAATCCACTTCCTAAATGGGACAAAGGACCCTGGAGGCAGGCAGAGCCAGACAGAAGGCCATGGAACTCCAGGCTCTGCCAAGTGGCCCGGATGGCTGAGGCTGTAGTGGGCAAGTCTTGCTGGCTCCGCTCTGCTGCTCTGCAAGAAGGTGGTCAGCCAAGCTGACACCCTCCATGTTGTCAACTGTTCCCACCAGAATGTGGCTTTCAGTTGCACTTATTTTGTTAAGTTTATCCTTACACATTCTCTCTCTCTCTCTCTCTCTCTCTCTCTCTCGATGCTTTTATAAATATCATTGTTTTCTTGGTTTCATTTTAGGGCTGTTTATGGCTAATGTACCATAAACAATCCTCAATAAAGTTGATTTTTAAATTGAGATTTGGTGTCTCGCCACCTTTGATGAACTGTTTAAAACTAATCCTAATTTTTTTTTTCGTGGATTCCTTTGAATTTTCCAGATGCAAGATTTTATCATCTACGAATAAAGCGCGTTCAACTTCTTCTTTCTAATCTGGAAGATGAGATGGCGTGTTGTAGACAGCGGAGTCTTGTCTGCTGTAGTCAGACAAATGGGGATTTCTGGGTTCTGCGGCAGCCAAGCCTGGCCCTACCAACAGACCTAAGGTTCAGGTAAATAACCCTGTTCAAGATAAGCTTAAAAACCTGCTCAGAAATTGTACGGAGGCCAGGCCTGGCAAGGGGATTCAATGAGATAATGTATGAAGAATCTTTAGCATGATACTTGGTGTGGAGTAAGTATTCAGTAAATGGGGACATGATCACTTTAATGGTAATTTTTATTATTTTATGAATTATTCTAGAAGGAAATCAACTGACAACCAGATTCTCTCATAGCTTCATTTTATTCATTACTTTCAAAATCCCTCAGTAGCTGCCACTTGGACCAATCCAAGGTCCAGGGAATATCAGACACCCTTCCACCCCTGTCAGAAACAGCCATCAGAGCTCACCTGGTCACAGAAGAAGGCTTCTTTAGGACAAGCTGGAAAGATAGTTTCTCTAGTCTCTCTGGGTAAAATCGTTAGGAGCAGGGAAAGCTGCCCTGTCTTTGGTTCCCTCCACCCACCCACCACAGGTCAGGCTGTATGTAAAAAACAGTCCAATCACAAAGGCAGTGGACTAAGAGGACACCACTTAAGCAAGCTGGGCTCAGCCAGAGTATTGGGGTGACAACAGCTCCAAGAATGGATCCCAGGTCCTTCCCTCTGCGAGCGCTGGGAATTCCTTCTTGGATCCAGGCATCAGGTTTGAGCTCCTTATCTCCTCCATACCAGTCATATCAGAGCAATTCAGTGAATCCACCAAGAATGTATTCGTTGCCCTTTGAGCAACCAGAGTGCTTGCAGAGCTGGCCTTGGGCCTGTGCCTTCCAGGAAGCAGATCAGCAGCGCTAGCTAAGCCAGGGCTCTGACCTAAAATGGCCCCAACGCCAGGACCATCTGTGGCCCTTAGCCCAGGTGAAAGCTGAGCGCCCTTTGTGGGACCACAACCGAGATCACCTCAAAGATTCTGCTGATGGTATGGATTCCAGTGTGGTCTCAGCCAGAGTTGGCTTTTCCCTGAAGTAAAGGGGGAAAGAACAGTAGAAAAAGCAGAATCAGAACTGAGGCATCAGGAGAATGTGGGGGTAGAGGGGTGAAGGAGAGTGAGGTTTAGGAAAGCCATGGGGTCTGGGAATGAAGAGGCCACAATTCAGAGCAAATTTTCATAGCTAAAGAAAGTCTCAAAGTTCTCTGTACAAAGATGTTCATTGCAGCATTATTTATAGCTGTGAACAATTGAAAGTAAGTTCAGGGTCCAGCTACAGGAGACTGATACATAAATTATGATTCAGCCATGGATAGTATACTGATAACTGGGGGTGAGAGGGAAGAGATGAATAGGCAGAATACAGAGAATTTTTAGGGCAGTGAAACTACTCTGCATGACATAAGAGTGAATACATGTCATTTTACATTGCTCAAAACCCAGGAATGTGCAACACCAAGATGAACCCTAATGTAAACTATGGTCTTAAGGTGGTTATGATATGTTAGTATGGGTCCATCAGTTATCATAAATGTATCACTTTAATGGGGAATATTGGTAACAGAGGAGGCTGTTCATGGGTAGGGGCAGGGCATACGTGGGAAATTGCCATAACTTCCTGTCAATCTTGCTATGAATCTGAAAATGCTCTCAAATAATAAAGTCTAATAAAATAAACAAACAAAAAAATAACCCTCTGATAGTTCACAGATTTTGTTGGCCTTAACAAAGAATGGGAATATTTGTCATCATGAAAAAGACTGAGAAGTTTTATGGAAAATAAAAACCAGATGGCCAGCTTCTCTTAAATACCAGAAACTTTGGCAATTCTAGGCCCTCATTTCCACTTGGCAAGATTTTGTCTGAAGTAAGAAGCAGGGGCTCCTTTTAAAAGAGGAAACCCCTTGGCCCTGGCTGGTGGCACAGTGGATAGGGAGCCAGCCTGCAAACCCAAAGGTCGCTGGTTCAATTCCCCAGCCAGGGCACATAACCAGATTGCAAGCCAGGTCTCTAGCCAGGTCCATGAATGGAGACAGGTGAAAGGCAACCATACATTGATGTCTCTCTCTCTCTCTCTGCCTCTATCCCTTCCCCTCTCTCTAAAAATAAAGTCTTATAAATAAATAAACAAACAAACAAATAAGGAAACTCCTCTAGGTGGCCAACATTTCTACCAGGCCTAATCGATTGTGCAGTTTCATATAGTCTGTATCGACTTTGGGTGTAGATCTCTTATTCAGGCCCATCCCTATGTCTGACATATTCCTCCTTTATCCTCAGCCTTTCCTCCTTCTCATTCTTTTGGATCCTGCAAGAATTATCTTAAATGTCACCTCTTCAGGAAAGACTTCCCTGACTACCCTAGGCTGACTTAGGTCACTCTGTTTTATGTTCTCATGACAAGCTTGTAAAACTCTCCCCTATTGTCACAAAATAAGCATTTTTGACAACTCTCCCTTACAGAAGAACTCCATTGAATAAATATAGAAGGAATGAGGAAATATAAAATCAGCATTAGAATATCAGATCTGGGCAGGCAAGATCCACCCATGAGTATTAAACTTAGTTAAATGAGATAATGTTAAATGAGATATTTGCATAATCTCAAAACATTCTTCCCCGAACAAATATTTATTAATGACAAAGGGGAATATGGAAACTTTAGAGTGGAGAAACCCAGCAGATTTCACCTTACCTAAGTGACCAAGGTTAACATCACAAATGATAAGGCAAATAGACATTACATACCACCTAATATCATGCACTGAAAAGGGAATGCCACCTCAATATAATGCCCTTCCTCAATCTAATCATGAGAAAACATTGAACAAGTCCAAATTAAGGGCCTCTAGCAGGCGACTGACCAGTACTCTTAAAAAGTCTCAAGATGATGAAAGACTGAAAAACTGTTCCAGATTGATAGAACTTGAGAAAACATGACAACTAACTGTAACATAACACTGGATTAGAGCCTGGAACAAAAAATATACATATATACATGTATACACACACACACACACACACACACACACACACACACACATATATAGTTTAAGTAAAAAAGATTCTTTACTAGATAAGTATTAGCCAAGTATTGCACTGGCATTGATTTCTTAGTTTTCAGAATTGTAATATAGGAAACTGGGTGAAGAGTACAGGAAAACTCTGAATCATATTTGCAACTCTTCCGTAAGTCTAAACTGGTCTCAAAACAGAAAATTAAAAAAGTATTGGTGTAATTGTTTGCTTGATTCTTTTGTCCTCTGCCAGGCTATAAACTTCACAAGGACAGGGACTGTGAATGCACTGGCTTTTTATCATTGCATACCAGAGTACTGTAAAATGTCTGACTCATAGTGAATATTCAATAAATAAGTGCTAAGTAAATAGACTTGTAGTTATTGACACAGAAATGGTTCATGACATATTACTGATTGAAAGACATGGGACACAAAACAGTACATATAGTATTTGTATAAATACAGAGACTAAGGATTGCCTAGGCAAGTAGCTCAGTTGGTTACAGCATCGTCTGGATACGCCAGGGTTGGGGTTCAATCCACAGTCACAACGAACCAATGAATGCATGGATAGGTGAACAGCAAACCTCTCTTCTCCCCCTTCTTCTCTTGCTCAAACCAATCAATAATTTTAAAAAAGAGCCCTGGCTGGTGGCACAGTAGATAAGGCACCAGATTGTGAACCCAAAGGTTGCTGGTTCGATTCCCAGCCAGGGCATATAGCCAGGTTGCAGGTCAGGTCTCCAGCCAGATCCTTAGCTGGAGGCAGGTGAAAGGCAACCATACACTGATGTCTCTCTCCTTCTCTGCCTCTCTCCCTTTCCCTTTCTTTAAAAATAATAAATAAAATCTTTAAAAAAACACAAAAAAGACTATTTACAAACCAATGTGAACTGTGGCTGTTTCTGGAAGATAAATATAAAGTGATGGGTAATATTTCTTGGCTTCTTTCTACTTTTTATATTTCCTAAGCAGATTTAATTATTTGCAAACTATTTTTATGTGCTAAAAGTATCCAAATCTCCCTTTTCTTTCTCATATAAAGATGGCAGCCATTAGATTTAAGGCCCATCCTAATTCAGTATGACTTCATCTTAACTTGATTACATTAGCAAAGAACTTATTTTCAAATAAGGTCGCATTCACAGGTACGGGGCCTTAGGACTTAAACTCACTTTTTTGGGACAATAGCCTACTGCAACTAGTACATGCCCTGTGCCATGATCTGTTATGTGGAGCACACTACTTCAAAACTTAGCTGCTTAAAACAACAATAACTTTATTTGCTCACAATTTGGTCTGTGCTCAGCAGGGAGAGTTTTCTGCTAGTCTCACTGGGGTCATTAGTGTGGCTACAGTTTTCTAGGGACTATTGGGACTGAAATATGCAATATGGCCTTATTCATCTTACTCTTAGTGCTGGTGGCAGTCAGTCAGGTGAGCTTCAGTTGTGATGGCACTAGTCTATTCCATGTGGTCTCTTATGCTCCAGCAACTCACATGCAGCTTGGCAGATTCTAAGAAGACAGGAGCAAAAGCTGCAGCACTTATTGAGGACTAGGCCACTGCATTTGGTCAAAGCAAGTCACAGTCAAGCCCACATTCAAGGAGTAGAGAGATTGACTCCAGCATGGAAGAAGCAGCAGAGTCACATTGCAAAAGGGGCATACACATAGGGGTGGGAGCAGTTATTAAAGTCATCTTTGCCAACAGCTTACCATAGGCTTCAAGTTCTGAGAAGATAAAAATGAGCCAATGCAGGCCTTGCCCTTAAGGAACAAGTATAGCAGCTGACTAGATGAACTGAGGAAAGTGCTATGTGTTAGAGTAAAAGCACAGAAGAAAGCAGTACATTTTTCTGGCGTGTGTTGGGGGAGCCAGGGTTGTGCCACTTGCCCTTTCCATCTCAGGTCAAGGGCCGCCTCATTTTTGGCTGGTTCTGGATGATGACCTCCATGCTGTTATGCCTCCAGTCACAAGCTCAGCTAATCATTGCTGTGAATCATAGGCTAACTCTAAAGCAAGGACGGCATGATCGCAAATCTCCAAAGAAGCCGCTGTGCCCTCATGTACAATACTGACTGAGACAAAAGAATTCAAACAAGAGAGATGGTGCAGAAATGGTCTTGGCGTTAATCATTGGCAGAGTCCCTTGGCCCTCCGTCATGGGCAAACTCTTACCCTTTTCTCCAGTGGCTGCCCAGAAGAGTTCTAGTTCCCCATACTTATGTGGGAGGAAAGCATCCCAAGGCGTGCATGTCATATGCTGTACAGAGGTGGAATCCTGGCTGTATGTATTCACTGTGTGACTTCCAGCCTGTTTCCTCATCTGTAAAATGTGGGCTCATTAAACTTTGGTAAGAGCCTATGAGAATGATTTGCAAACACTGCAGAAGCTGTACCATTATTTGAAGGATGTTGTTCTTGGCTCATTCATTTATCCATTTATTCACTCAGGCAATGTTTAACTTTATTTTGTCCACCCTGAGCAGTGCCTATCTTAGGATCTGCTCTTTACCCTTCCCCAATTGTGTGCTTTGAATGGGAACTGCCATTTTCTTCTATACCCTTTTCACGGGGTTTGGTCCTAGGACGGGCAACTGGCTTAAGCTGAGCCAATGAGCATTCCTTCCTGGAACTTTAAAATGTGAGAATATAAAGAGGTGGCCAGAAAGCTCTGGGAGGTCTGCAGGCTGAACTGGCCAGTTAAAGAAGGCAAGGTGGATGACAGGGTGAGGGAGAGCAAGGGACAGGGGAGGACTAGACACACATTATATATGGTGGGGATGTGGAGGGCCTAGGGGTACAAGGTAGACCTGAAGGGTGGGTGACCAGGATAGCAGGGATCCTAGAAAAGCCAGTTGCCCGGAATGGGGTGCTTGGGTCAGGTGGCCACTTGGTGGGTGGGTGGGGATATGGTTCCTGCTGGGGCTCCTGGGTGTGCTCCCCAAGTTCATGTCCTCTAGAATGCTCACCCCTGTTCTGTTGCACAACCACACCTCTGAGGTTGGAAACACAGCAGCGTCCTACCTTATAGACATGTAAGGTTCAGAATGGCCCAGGAACTTGCCTGAAGTTACACATGGCCCATTAGGCACAGAGGAGCCTGTCCAATGCCAGAGCTCTGGGCGATTTTAACAGGTGTCACCTTCATGTCACACACATACTCCACAGATTCTCTCGTCACAAGGATTTGGGAAGCACCGAGTAGAATAATCTCAAAACATGCACTTTCCTGCAAGACCTGCCAGGGCCTTTAATATTCTAATGGGTGACAGAGGATGTACAGCATGAGAGATTTTCCGAGCCTTGGCCACAGAATTCTTCCGTCCAAGGGGCTTGCTGGTCTGGACAGTAGAGTCGGAGACTGGACCTAGGAAGCCTCCCTGCCTTATACTTTGTATGCTCTCTTTAGCGCTGGCCCTGCACTTGGTAGCGTGGGTTCACTGTGGATTTTACTGGAGCCTGGGTAGAGGAGATTGTGAAAGTGGGATCCCCTGACCCCAGCCTTCACACTCTGTGCACATCGCCTGCAGCCTTGGATCACCTGTGCAGATGTGTTTATGGTTCACCAAGGGACACTCCCAGACAAGAGTCACTCTGGGTCACCAAGGGCACCAGCATGTGTAGGGAAGGCTTCCAGGAAGAGTTGGCATTTTACTGTAAGGGGTGAGTGGGGAAAGAGCAAAGGCACAAAGGAGGAAGCCGAACGGGAAGCACCCGGCCTGGGAGAGGCCCGGAAAGGGAGCTGGTGCTGGATTGGGCAGCTTTGAAGCTGTATCTGTAAGGTCCTGGGACTTGGATCTGGGTCATCAGAACACAAAATGCACTTGCAACAGGGGTGATTTAATCAGTCCACGAGCAATTCCAGCCTAGATTCATTCCCAGCAAGAGAGAGTCCAGAGGTGCATCCAGTGAGTTCCCAGGACCTGACCCTCCCCCGACACACCATGTAACCTCAGTGCTGCCTGTGACCTCCTGTCTCACCCCTACTGGGGTATGCCAGCTCTGACCCAGCCCATGACAGCTCTTGCATTGGCCATTCTCCTTGCAGCCTCCTTGGCCTGGCGCCCCCACCTGCATTGCTCCCCTGGGGTCCGAGCACATGGCTTCAGGCAGCACTAGCCGAGAACCATGCACTGGGCTGCAGACTCCTCAGTTGAGCCCTCCACACCCACCATCAACTCACCAGGCACTGTTTCCAGTACATTAAAAGAAGAGCAGAGGTTCAGGGACACCAAAAAAATGGCTGAGCATCAGAAAAATGCCAGCGGGTGGCCACCCTACTCCAAACAACACAGGATGGCACTCTCTTCTTGACCCAGTCTGCTCTCCATCCTAGCTTTGCTAGGGCCCATTCCTGGCTCTCTAGAAAAGGAGCACGCCAACCAGGCCAAAGATAGCCTTCGGGGTCACCATGATCAGGATTCACACTAGGCAGATGCCAAAAGCCACCTGGGGAGAGAAGATGGGAACAGAAAATAGGGACCTGACTAAGAGCATCAGCCGGTGATGACCTGCTGCCCCCACTCCCTCCTTGAGGCAATTAAGGGTCCAGGTGGCTGAGCTAAGGCTGTTGTCCCCTTCTGTCCTCGGGGCAGAGCAGGCTGCCTCCAGTGCTCTGACACTCCTTTCTTCTTCCATGGGGTTGCCCTTTCAGATGGTTGTCCTTGTGCCTCAGAAGGGTGGCTTTTCTGATCAATGCTGGGATTCTGGAGTTGGGGGTCACTGGCTGGGAGCTCCTTTTACACAAACACACTCATACAGATGTGCGCATGCACACACACACACACACACACACACACACACACAATGCCTGACACTCTGGAGCAACCTTCACTTGGAATTCTGTTTCCCTGAGCCTTTGTGAAGGGTTAGAAGCCATAGAACCTCCTGAATCTGCTGATTAAGTCCCTGCTGTTAAGTATTTTTACAATTGTCCTAAAAATCCCATTATCTCTGCCTTCTGAACAGGCTCAGTGACTCATACAGTGAATATGGGCCTGGACACCAAGAGGTCACCTGCTGCCCTTGCTCATGTACAAGTGACAGAGAGCCCTGGGGCAGAGAGGGGCTGGGTCTTCAACATACTTTCCCTTCCTGAGGCCAGGGCCACAGGAAGACACGTGATAACAAAAATAGAAAGGAATGATCTTGACCACACAGGATAATTGTAAATACCGAAAGATGTTTAGAAGAAAAACAAAATGATGGCGTTGGGAGGAGCGCAGGGATAAATTTTCTCACTCTTGTCTCGCCAGCACTTTCCATATTAATAATTTTACACTTATCTGTGCCACTGTTTGCAAATCATTCAACGAGTGTCTATTGAGCACATGCTATACGCCAGGCCCTTTTCTAGATGCTTCGGCTGCCTCTGCAGCAGGGCAAAGGTGCTACCCTCAGGGGCTTCCATTCCGTGCGAGGAGAGGGAGAAACCGACAACAGTACATGATATTTATAAAAAATGAGAACGTGACGAAAATGTTAGAAAGGGACAGGTGCCAGGGAAAACAGAAGAGGAGGGTAAGCTGTGCTGGGGGAAAGCTGGGAGCAGTAGGCAAGTTGTAGCCCTACAGTAGTTAGTACAGGAGACCTGGGCGAGGAACATGGTCTCAGTAAATATTGAGAACTCAGTAAATATTGAGCACCAGTGAAATGAATGAATGAATGAATCCAAGCCAGGGATTGTGCTGACGCCTTCTGAGAGATAGGACCAGGGATGCTTCTGGGCATGTTTCCCATCTGGTCATTGCATCTGGACCAGAGATTCATATCCACATCATTTGGGTTGTTCTTCAAAGTCCTTTTTTCCAGCTCCCTACCCCAAAAGTCCTGATTCCCAGGCTGGTGGCCTCGAGGGGTGGGGGGCGCGGGGCACAGCTTAAGTATGTGATTCTCAGGCAAACCCACTGCCACGTGAGAAACATAAATCCAGATATGCCAGATACTTCCAAATACCCAGGCCTGTGGCACACTCTGAATGAATGAATAAATGTGTGTTGAGGATTGCTCATTAACAGCCCTTTTCCATTTTCAACTCAGATGTTTATAATTGTGTAAATAAATAGCTTACGGAGGCTGAGAAGCCAGGTTGCTGCCTGCTGTTCCCCTCCCCGACCCCAGCGCATGGGACCCTCCTCTTTGCTGGGGCGGTTCCCTTCACTGGCTTCCACCTGCTCTTATGGAGGTTGCAGGTATCCTGGAAGCAGATGGCCTTTCATAACCCATGTGTTTCTGCTGCAGGGCCTCTCTTCACATGAGAGGGCTGCTGAGGAATGAAGCTCTACCAGACAGCCCGAAGCTCCCCAAAGAAGGGGGCTGCTGCTTCCCTTTCCCTGCAGGAGGGGTCTGCCCACATTCCAGGGACTTGGACCAAATTCTTCCCGCAGGAAATGCTGGGGCCACAAGGTCACCTTTCCTTCTTGCATCCCCCCATCTCTGCAGCAGCCCCCCTTCCAGAGCCCAGGGCCCCAGCCCAGGGCCTCTGGGTCTCAGATTCCCGGCTGTTGCTTACAGGTGCTGGCTGCCTGAGACTTTTGCATGTAAACAGTAAGAATTCCTTATTATCTCCACATAGTTGGAATAAGTATGGCCTTTTTTTTTCTCTTCCCAGAATTCACAAAAGGCCAGAAATTCCACCAGGCCTCTGACTCAACTCTGTTTTCTCCCTTCCTCTTGCTAACCACCTCTGCCCTCGTGACCACGGCAGAGCAGCCCAGGAGCCTGGGCTCCGCAGCCACACCTGGTGGGCTGGAAGGAGTTAGTCCCCTGACCCAAGTGGGGCCAGAGGCCACCTGGGGCACCCCACTGAGGGGGCAACTCTGAGACTAGATAGTGGTTTACCTAAAGGCCTCACGTGAAAGTCAGGCAGCTTGGGTTCAAATCCTGACTCCTTCACTTATCAGCTGGGCAACTATTTAGTTATGTCTCTGACACTCAGTTTCCTCATGTCTGAGATGGGTGTGTCAATAGGTTCTTTCTCTCAGCGAGTCTGTGAGGATTAAATGAGAAAATGCACAGAGAGCACTTCACAAACAATAGCTCTAATTATTGTATTTTCATTAGTATTGAGCCCCTGTCATATACCTACTACTGTACCAAGTTCCAGGACCCTGACCGCCTCATCAGGAAATAGGCAAGGAAACTGAAGCTTTGTGCTATCCATGATAAAATGGTGTTCATGACAGAGGGGAAGGCAGGAGTGACGCTCTGCAAAGAGATCAAGACAGTTTCACAGCAGAAAGAAACCCTTGAAAAGGTTCTGAAAGTTGAATATGGAGTCCTGGAGACAGTTAACGGGGAAGGGACATCACAGGTAGAGGAGACAGCACACCCCAAGACTCAGAGGCCTCGGAAGTCTTACCGAAGAGAGGCCTAGACATCTCCCTAAGGGAGACAGGTTTCCTTTCAGGAAGGTCTGTCTGGCTGCAGTAGGAGGCAGGTGCTGGAAGAGACAGGTGGATTCGCAGTTGAAGGTGGCTGCTGGAGAGCAGGCCAGTGGTCCCCAAGCTTCAATCACTCCCTTGTCTCCTTGGTCGTGTTTGACACATCCAGGCACGGCTACAGCTATTATTTATGTAACATTTCCCTTCATGTCAGCTCACTCTTCAGCGCTACATGGGTACCGTTATAGCCGCTGCTTTATTGGTTCCGAACATATATCTAAATGCTACACACTTAAGATGAAGTGTGTATGGCCACTTGCCGCTGGAAATCACCTCTTTTTCCAGCTGGGGCACCAGCCTCAAGCTTTGGGAACCTTCAACCCTGCCAGAGATAACCAGCTGGGGAAGGTGAAGAGTCTGCTTAGTGTGTAGCATCAGCCTGGCTGCCCCCCACCCCCGACCCCTGCATCAACCTTCATGGTCTTTGCGACTTTGCTTGGGGGCCAGAGGTGCTCAGCTTGGTTGCTGCTCTGGAAAAGAGGACCAGGCAGGCATCCCCTGCCCTTGGTGACCTGGACTACAGTTGTTAGTACCCTTCCTCGTCCAAAACCACATGGGCTCCGGCTCTGGTTGGAGAGCCAACAGGTAAATGCTCTTCTTCCCTGAGAGTAAGAGTCATTTAAGCAGACCCAAGGATGGCTTGGTGGTAGACTAGTTGGTAGGTAACTGCACTGTGGTGTAGTAGTGAAAACTAAGCAGGGGAAGGGAGAGTGAGGAGGAAGAAAGGAAGTCAAGAAGGGAGGAAACACAGCATCTGATTTATCTTCACAAGAACATGAGACAGGAATTATTGCACCCATTTCACAGATCAGGAACCGATCTCAGAGACATTAAGCTACCTGCCAGGTTATTTCTAGTAAGAAATAGAATTTAGCTACTAGTCCAGATCTGACTTAAAAGCCACTGCTTTCTTTTAGACAAGATCGGGCATGTTCAGGGTGGTAAGGCTGTAGACACCACTGCTTTCTTTTAAAAGAATAAAGTTCAGAATGACACTGCTGTAGCATAGCAGCTACTTTTAAAAGCCTCTTTCAGTCCTCTCTTGTTTGTGTGCAAAACATATGCATGTTTTTCTTTTGTTCACCTAGCACTATACCATAAATATTTATGTTTCTAAATAGCCTTTACAATAATCATGTTTACATAATATTCCAGCCTGTAGACATATCATGATTCACTGAGCCATCCCTGCACATTTAGGTGGTTTCAACGTCTCAGGAACACAAATGCTCCCCACTCCCACCCTTCCCAAGTCAGGCTGCCCTGGGATGAGTCAGGGCACCCACCTGCCCCATGTCTGGAAGGCTATGTAGGTCACCGGGGCCTGATCATGCCTGAAGTGGTGTAAGGCATTCTAGAGTCTCTTGAAAGGTGAGGGCTACTCACAAAGCCATGTCCTCTCTGCCTCCCCTCACACACACTCTGCCAAGTCTGACATGGCCTTGCCATGCCATTGTTCCCATCCACTCAGGCCATTACATCGGAGGAGGTATAGACTGGGGAGACCAAAGGCAGCCTGAGTTGCTGCTGGTGAAGAGAACCCTGTGCCCAGACATCTCAGGAGCCAGAAGGCACTGCAATGACCCCAGAAATGGTCAGCAATGACCCCAGCACTGGGATAGAACCCGGATCTCTACAAAGGGCCCTGGGGCATTGCTTGGTCCCTATTCCCTTAAAAGGCCCCTTCCAGAGAGTTCTCTGTCCTCTGCCCCTTTGGGGAACACAGCCACATCCAGGCTGGCCCCTCATAGTTCTTACATGGATTCTTCAAGCAGAAACACTCCAGGCAGGCAAGCAGAGATGCACGACTGCCTAAGGTAACCGGGCCCAGATCACATTTTCAGGATGCTTCTATTCTATCTGTTTGCAAAGCAGATATTTGGGGAGGTTGGGCTCAGAACTTCCAGTCCCATGGGAAATGGTTAGCATTCTTGGCATAGCTGGAGGGCTGTGAGGCAACAGACGTGACTGCTCAGGGGCCTCTCCCAACCAGACCCAAGAAAGATGAGCCACCGCCTCGGCATCTTCCCTCCTTGGCTGGGTTCTGGTGTGGGACGCACTAGACGTTCTTTCCAAGAAGGCAGGATGGTGGGAAGTCTTCAGAAGGGCTATTTGGACGGAGAGTCATCACATGACTTCTGCAAGCCAAGGACTGGCTTGCTGGGGTCAGGTCCTTCTCGACCCTGCCCAGAGTGGTGGCTGGGGCCAGCAGAACCACCTTTGGAGAGGCTCACAAAGGGTTCACAAGGGTAGCTTTCATGAGCCAATGGGATCTCAGTTTCTCCTGGGTATGTACTGTTTGCATTTTTCTCTTTTAGTAAAGAATGTGTGTCCTTTCAAAACAAAATCAATCAAGTCCTTTTAAAATAAATAACTGAAGAAAAAGGCCTCCGAGCCTGGGCAGTTCACCTCTTGCCTTGATTGTAAACCCCAGGGTTTAGCAATCTGTCTTGTCTGAAAATCATAACTGTCACCCTTATGCACCCTTTCTTTCCTGCAGCCATTTGGACATTCTGCTAGGCTGTAGAAAGGAAGGGGAGCCGTGGCCTCCCTGAGTCAAACCTGTGACAAATGCGTTCCTCACTCGGCACACTGGCCAGTGGCCAACGGCCACACCTACAGAATTCTCTGAAATGAGGAACCGCATTCCTGAGACCATTCACTGGAAGTAGCTCCAAAGGGCAAGCTGGACTCCATTCAGGCCCCACTCACTGCCAGGAAATGCAGGGAGAGAAGCCTTCCCTGTGACCCCTGCCCAGCTGGCGTGCCTCGCCATGCCCAGGGCCCACTGAAAGTGCTGCTGTCCTGGGAGACAGACCCTCGCTCGGGACCACGACCTCCTCCAGAGCTTGCAGAAAGCAGCAGGAGAGAGGCCGCAGAGGCAGAGGGAAAGCCCAGCAGCTTAAGGCCCAGGCGATCACCCTCTGACCACCTGACACAAAATGCAGAGAAATGCTCCTGGAGCCTGGTGCCAGGTGTGCGAGAGGCCAGGATGCCTCCCAGAGATGGCCGCTGTCCTGGAGGAGGGAATGGAAAGAGCCCCTCAAGTATCCCTGGGGCCCCGAGAGTGCCTGAGGCTGCCTGAACTTTCCTGCAAGACAGGGGCTCTCAGCCCTGGCAGCACTTTGGACACCACCTGGGAAGCTTTGGAAATTCCCACACCCAGGCTGCACCCTAGACCAATACAATCAGACTTGGGAGATGAGACCCAACTTTCAGGGAGTTAAAGCTTTCAGCCAGGGTTGAGAACCAGCGCTCTAAAGAATCATCTGCTGCATCGCAGGCTCATCAAAGACAGCTAGGTAGGGGTCTCCCTGAGAGGGGTTCATGGAGCCACCTTCCCCCTAGAGGCCCTCCCCACACTCCTGTCTCTCAAAATGTCTGTCATCCTTCAAAACCCATGTCAATCTCCACCACCCTGAGGGAAGCTCTCTACCTGGCTGCCTCAGTGGCAGGGTCCTTCCTCTTGAGGTCCCCTGCCACTTAGGACCTGGGTCACTTACCATGTACTGTACACCCAGCAGTTGACCGGTATTTGTGCTGTCTACAAGTTAGGTAATCTGTTCCCCTGGGGCCAGGTACTCTATTGCAAATTATGGTTATTGTAACCCACCAACCTATCACCTAGCACCGTTCATTGCCCATCTTACATGCTCAACAAGTATTTTGGGGCTGCCTTGCATTCTATTGCATTCAACACGTCGGGCAATCTCGGTGAGAGAGTTGAAAAAAATGTCTGATCCAAATTAGTGGTTTTAATGCTGATCAGTGATTGTGGTTACAGAGGTATGTCTGGTAGGAATGGGGTGGAAATAGCTGCAAGAAGAATGGCCAAGAAATGCCAGTTAGGCTATCTTCCAGGAATGTACGTGTGACCCATCTAACCTAGCCCTCATGTGATCCAGCCTCTGTACACAACATCTTCAAAGACGCAGTAGTTCCACAGAGTGGTGGGTGGGGATTGGGGCTTAACTACTTAAGAGCACATTGAATGTTTACTGCAGTCTCCCAAGGAAACTAGAATGTGGCAAATCTGAGGAGCTGACATATCACCTAGGCCTTGAAGGGGTCGGAGAGAAACAGAACGGTGTTCCAGGCACAAAGACTAGCTGTGATGGATGCAGAGGGACCCAGTGCCTGCTGGGTTCTCAGAATAGCCGGTAGTCCTATGAGGGTGGAATGAAGAAATAAAGGTTGGTTTAAAAGAGACAGAGAAGGAGGATAAGGGCCCATCCATGAAGAGCCTGGATCACAGATGAGGGAGGTTGACTCTAGGTTGCACCACCCAAAAGTTAAGACTGAGAAATGGTGTGAGGGAACCCCTCTGGCAACATACAAAGGGTGGGAGACCAGTCGGGACACAGCAGCGGGCCCAGACTGGCCACTCCATACTGTCCCTCCAGCATTTTGAGCTGAGATCAGAATCCCCCCAGGCGCTGGCCAGGCCACCCTCAGCTGCCTTCACCCACAGGCGATATTTTCACTTTATATCCAAGCCAAAGGGTAACTATAGTAACCACCAAATGGAGAAGGGAGGCAAATCCTTAGACAAAAACAAAAATTTTCAATAAGAGAGTGTCTCTTTAGTTCTAAAAATGTTACATTAATTTTACCAAAAGATTTTAGGAGCCCTGGCTGCATGGGTTTACGAGTTCAGAACACCAGCCAACTTATGGATGGGGCAGTAACAGCTGTGAAAGAGGAGGGAGAAGACAGACCTGGAGCCTTCAGACTGGGAAGCGGACCTGACAGGCCCTGCCAGTCCACCAGGGCCTCCTAGAGGAGCTCGGTAATGGGTGAAAATGTGGACATGGCTAGGCCCTTGTACCACCACCTTATCCAGTTATTGGCCAAGGCCACCTCAAGAAGAACATAAACATGGTCCAAAAGTTGAGTGGGCCTTGCAGGAGCCACCACTGTAGACTGCCTGCTGACCACAGCCTTGCTGCTGATCAGTCCTTTCTTGGAGAGCAATCTTTGTGTCTGCCATGGAGCCCCTATTCCTCTCAGCCTCAGGGCCACACCTGATATACTTGAACCATAGGGGTCTCCCTCACTCTCCCCATCACCTTCCTTCCCTCCTGCCTCACTCAACAAAGGGCATCTCCCTTGAAGAAACTGTTCTGTGTTACCTTTCCTCCAATTCCTAGCTCTGAAGCCTTTTTCTTTACTTCCTTACTCACAATACACTGCCCCAAACTGACCACAAACAAAAGCAGAAAGTGAGTGACTACCTGGGGAAAGCTCTGTGTGACTTGAATCACCAAGGATTCATCTTCCTAAGATACGAAAAGCTCAGCACATATCATAGACGCAACCAAACAGAAAAATGAGGAAAAGATATCAATGGGTGGTTTATGGAAAAAGCAATAAGATGTACCTTAGATGAAAAGATGCTCAACCTGACTCATAGTAAAAGAAGTTCAAGTTAAGACTATACACAGAGATACCATTTCCATGTATCAGATTGGCAAAGATCAAAGAGTTTGACTCAACCCAGCGTTGGCGGGGAAACATGCACATTCACACGCTGCTGGTGGGAATGGCAATTGGTAAAGCTTGTATGAAGGGCAATTTGGCAATGTCCCTCTAAGTTACAAATTCCCACAACCTTCAAAAGACAGCAGGATGTAATGCTTAAGAGAATAAACTGGAGCCAAAACACCTTGGTCTGAATCCCAGCTGCCCAAGTCATTTAACTTCCTTGTGCCTCAGTTTTTCTCATCTGTAAAATGGGATGGTAATAGTGCCCACCTCTGGAGATTCTTGTAAGATTAAAATACATTAATTATTGTCAAGCACTTACCACACTGCCCAGCCCTTAATAAATGTCATGCAAAAATTAATTATCATTATTTTTAATTGACCCAGCAATTCCATTGCTAGGAATTTACCCTACAGATATGTTTGCCCATATGTTAAATGAGTTTACAATGTTATTCATTGCAGCACTGATGCATCCAGGGAGAAAACTGGAAATAATCCAAATGTCCATAAGTAGCTAAATTAATTATGATGCAAATGTATCATAGAATACTGCTGGATGCAAAAAAGAAAAAAGAAAGTCTTTAGCACTGATCCAATGTGTACAGAGTACTACCATATATATATTTTTAAGTAGTACAAACACAAGTCCACATTCCCTTATTCACAACTAAGAAACTGAAAACCCTCTTAAAGAAAAGAAGGGGGTTTTTGTTTGTTTTTTGGGGTTTTTTTTATAACTTTGGTCCCAACACCTTTAGTAGCAAACCTGTATTCAGCTGAACTGACTTTTAAGGCTGATTACAGCTCTATTCATCCTCCTTGATTCAGAAATACTAGCGTTTTATCACAGACTCTGCTGGGGTGTGACATGGTCCACACACTACCTTTATCTGCTGTCCCTGAAAACCCTATAATGAGGAGATGGAGCTGTCTCATTATAGGGTTTTCAAGGTAAAAAAGAAATAATAATAATAAGTAAATGAAGATAAGGGTTGAAAAAAGAAAATGCCATCGTGATTCACATTGCCTCTGTTTCGCAGTGTGAGGGTCCCACCCGCCTGTGCTCCGGTCCCTGGTGTCACAATCACCAACCACCTGCCAAATGGAAGTGCCTCCTCGGGGCTACCTTTGTACACACCTTGAATTTTGGATTCCCAAGCACACCTGCCCCCAAAGGTTCCAGATAAGGAACGAGGCTTCTATCTACCTCTTCTCTTCCATTATAACACATTCTTTAAGGAGGCACTAGAAACTGGCACAGCTGCCTCTAATCAGCTTGCCTGTACAACAGGAATGCGGGGGATAATTTTACTCTATTTGAATCCAAGAATTGAAAGAGTCTGTGGATATCATACTCATTCAAAAAATAAATAAATACCATTGAAGATCTCAGCCCAAGTTGCTGGGTCAGGTTAAAGCCTGAATACCCTCTCACTGGCACCTCCATGGCAGGCTGCCTGGGAACCTAAACCTGGGAACCAGGGCTCGAGGGTGGGACGGGAGCCTCATCTCTGACTCACGTGCTGCCCAGGGCACGGTGGTGAGGCCTCCTCCCTAGAAAAGTGGCAATAATCAGAGTGACTAAGTGTCGAGCACGCCAATGGGCCGGTTGGTGGGTAAGCCTGGTTTCCTCCCTAGCATCTTCCTGCACACTTTTCCCTTTCCTGGTGGGCAAGAGCCACACTCCAGATGCCTTTTTAGCTCCTTTCCCCGCAAAGACCCAGTGGGAGGGCAGACGGTGCATCTGTGAGTGCAGGGGCCTGCAGGCTGAGGCTCGGAGTGGGTAGCAGAGACCATGAAAACAAACCCACTGAGGCTGCACAGGGAGCTCCCAGTAACCCTGTTTTCAAGGGTGAAAATTCAGAATAAGCCACCTGTATAAGTGTAATAAGGAGATAGTTCAAGAAATCCAGGGATGGATGGACCTGCATGTGCAGGTAAGGGATAACGCCCATGACCTAATGCTAAGTGAAAAAAGCAAATTGCAGAATAACACATACATATATGATGACAAATCCCACAAGGACTTTTAGATGCTGGGGAAGGAAGGAGAAACTAACAGGTGAAAGATGTGAGTGCATTTATAAAAGAGGAAAGGCAAATGGCAGGTGGGCAAGCTAAATGCCAATTGCCAGTCTAGAGGGCCCCACCCAAGAGATGCCCGCCTTCCCCCATCCAGGAAAACCCAGGTGGCTTAGGAACTGGGACATAGACAGTGCAGAAGGGGCTGGAGTGGAAAGCAGGGCACAGGCTAACAGTCCACCAAAACAGAAGTTCCAACCTGGTTCCCTCCCCAAATGGGGAGGGTGAATTTATCTCACCCAGAGGAAATGCAGGGAAATTAAACCTGAGGGGCACCAGATAGAGGAGCTCTGGGCACAATAGAGGGCCAAGGCCGGGTGGGGAAATACAACAGAGCTTGAAAATAGGAGGCTGAGCCCCTGCCACTGGTGTGGCTTCGTTGGAGTATTGTCCCCCACACCAAAAAGTTGGGGCTTCAATTCCCGGTCGGGGCATGTATGGGAGGTAACCAATTAATGTTTCTCTCTCACATTAACTTTTCTCTCTCACCCTCTCACTCTCTCCCCATTCCTCTCCCTAAAATTAAAACAAAACAAAACAAAACGAATGTATTTTTTAATTAAAAAAGAGGGACTGAATGAGAGTCATCATGTGAAAGATATATGCCCACAAACTCCTTTCCCCCCCACCCCCAACAATGCCCTACCAAACCCAGAGGAGTTTGTATCATTCATTCTCAGAAGGAACTGAATGGCCTCAGAGAAAAAACCCAGAGAAACCAACTCTCCAAACTAACCTCTGCATCCTCCTTTCACACAGACTCCAGGGAAGGTTCCAGTTAGCTTTCCCTAGCTCCCCTCTTGAAATACAGAAATGTAAGTATCACCAGCCCCCTGACAAATCTCCCCTCACAAAAGACAGACGCCACAACAAAGAAGCAGAATAAAAGCAGATAATACAGTAGATGCTGCAGAGTAGAACGAAATGCCAAGAAAAGCAGTATCTTCAGAGAAATGAGAAAATGGCTTCCCTGAAATTAGATCAGAATAGTTTTTAGAGACAGAGGATAAAGAACTTCTTGGAAATTAAAAATGGGGTTCTAAAATAAAAATAGACACATTGAATTTAAAAAAAAAAAAATGGTCATAAGAAAAACCACCCAGAGAGAAGACAGAAAATATGAGAAAATGTGGAGGCTCAATCCAAAGACCCAATTTGAAAAGAAAATATTGAGGAAATGATATGTAAACTGTCACAAGGAGATTTCTCCAAACCGCTGCCAAGTACCCAGTACAATAAATGTGGGAAGACCCACAGTGAGACAAAAGCTGGTGTGATTTCAGAATACCTGGTGTAAAGAAAAGATTCCACGGGCTTCCAGCAGGAAGAACACGGGCCAAATACAGACACTCAGGAATCAGAACTGGGGAGGGCTGGAGGAAGAGTGGGGTTTCCTCAGTGGTGGAGGTGGGGGACAAACTCAGGAATTCATTTTTAAATGTGTTAGAATTGATGCTTCCTCAGATGTTATATAGGCAGTTGAATATAAGAAGCTGGAATATTAGGAATGTTAGTGCCATCTTTTCTTTTTTTTAAAGAGGGCCTTCCCCCCAATAACCCATGTAACAACCTAGCAGATGTCTATCCTTCCATACCCATCTCTATGCCTATAGATACACACATATATAAACACAGATATACACACATATATTTATGTACACATACCCGTACACCCAGCTCTAGACATAGACATACACATGCAAGCATAGCCACATGTGAATAGGGCAGCTCAAGAATGCACACCTCAGGCCTCTGACTACAGTGTTTGCACCAAGCCAGTGACTGAGCAGGACAGGGACACTAAGGCAGGACTGTTCCCAGAATGCAGGACTCCACAAATCTGGGATTTCGATTCGAGGAATTTCCATCTCAGTTGCCAAAACTTTCTTAGAACTAACTACACTGTATTCTCCAAAACTTTCCATTTTTCACTCACAGTTTTTCCCAGTAAACCTCTTGAATTGCACTCTGGTGACTACTTCTTGGAGGACCCAAACTACTAGCAGCATATATATATATATTTGTTGCACAAAATTGAGGTAACCTGGCAGCCAAAGAGAGTGGACTGGAATGCACATGTATGAACAATGAGGACTTCACTGTACTAGTTTAGTGAGGGGCAGTAGACAACATTGAGTGAGTGTGTGTATTGTGTGGGTGTCGCATTCCAAATGACTGAGCAAGTGCAGCAACGAATCTGCATCAATCTTGTGTTAAGCTTGAACATTCCTCTGTGGAAACTATTAAAGTGATTCAGAAGGCTGCCGCTAAGGGCAACTGGTGATTGGCAGCTGCACCACGACAACACGCCAGCTCATGTGTCCTCTCATACTGAGTTTTTTGGCAAACCATCAAACCACCCAGGTGAGTCAGCCCCGCTACAGCCCAAATGTAGCGCCCTACAATTGCTGGCTTTTTCCAAAACTAAAATCACCTTCGAAAGGGAAGAGATTTCAGACAACCAATGAGATTCAGGAAAATACAACAGGGAAGCTGATGGTGATTGGGAGAACTGTGTGTGGTCCCAAGGTGCCTACTTTGAAGGGGCCTGAGGTGTCATTGTCCTATGTACACTGTTTCTTGTATCTTCAAGAAATGTCTTTATTTTTCATATGATATGGCTGCATACCTTCTGGATAGACCATATGTGTAACATTTCCATATCTCTTATCTATTGTCTTTGTGTTATCTTTCGCTACCAAAAACGTTTAATCTAGTCAAATATGTTTTGTTTTGTTTTCTTTCATAACGTCTGGGTTTCTGGCACTTGTTAAAAGTTTCCCGCACTCCAAGTGTTCATGGTCTAAGAAGCTCTGACCATCACATCTGTATTACACACAGCCGGAAGGAGAAAGGGACAAGAAGGGAACTCTACCTCCCTTTGAAAAACCTTTCAGAACCTTCCACATACCAAGTCTACTTATGTTTCTTAGGCGTCACTAGCTGCAAGGAAACTAACATCATAGCTGTCTTTGACAAATGTGACCTGCCGCACCCATGCTTAGAACCAAGTGCCCTCTTGCCTCATGGGATTCAGTAGACAAGTAGAGACCACACACTGCTAAGGGTGGGAAACTTTCCTTCAGGGGTGAGAAGGCCTCTATTTTGTCCCCCATAGGCATCGTGCTTAAGACGATAGGCCTACTCAGTGACAGCAAGGACCCTCTTGAGGGTCTCAGCTCTGAGGCTATGTAAACACAATCCCAGAGTGGCCGCAGGCTCCAGAGGTGGCATGTCTGCCTTGGATCCCTCTCCCCTTGGTGCGTGTATGGGACACGCACCAGGGAGAGAGGCAAGAGGATTGTAGCTGGGCGGGGAATAGCTAAGCCTACTGGCATGCAGGGCTGATGGCTCTGAACTCTGGGAAGTACCACCAGCCATTTCCAGGCAGATGGGGGCTTTAGGGAATTACTTATGATTCATGCCAGTCTGCGGGTGTGTCTGCACCAGGGAGAAAAACATAACATTGCAAATACTTTCTCAGTCACTCACAAAGCCCACTTGTCATTCACAGAGGGCCCAAAGAGGGCCAGGCCCATCTCCCTAGATATTTCTTGCAGGTGGTCTTCCTACAGTTCTACTCTCAGCTGAGAAAAGCACCAAAGGGAAATGGTAGGTCAATGGAGGGCAGCTGGCCTGAAAAAGAGAGACCTAGAAGGTTCAGCCTGGAAAAAGCTGGGAAACAAAAGACTCAGCATACCATGCCCCAGGCCCTGTGGATTCTAGCCAGATGGGCCTGCATGCAAAGACCTATTCCATCCACCTTGCCCCAGATGGCTACTCTTGTCCAAGTCCCTCCCCATCACTGGGCCTAGGCTTCTCATTTCTCAAGTGGGAATGGCAATCCTTGCTCTGCCTCCTTGCCAGTGTGTGAAGGAGGTTAAGGGGGACAGTCTTCTAGGCTCTCATAGGTCAGAAAGCTCCTCATGGCTGTGCTTCCGACTGGCGTGCTTTGCTACAGTTCTCTTCTACTTTTTAATTTTGCTTACATATTTATTTATTTATGTTTGAAAATAACTTTAAGAAAATTATACAAGCATTACATGCTCACGGTTAAAATAACCAGGAAACACAACCCAGGTAAAGGCAATAAAGGAGAAAAGGGCTATTAATATTCCAGCATATGTTCTTACAGTTTCCATTCCTAAATATATGTCCAATGGAAACTTACTTTATATATGGTTCTGTAATCTCTCATATTTCATGCAAAAATATGCCATGAGTTTCTTTCTGTCAACAAGCAAATTTCCATTATGTATTTTAATGCTTATATGATAAATGCCGTATTCAGCTCTGAACACGAGATCTGTATTACTGATTTTTCCTTTGCCTCAGGTCCCAGTAGGCCCAGCATAGAACTGTTACTGATCCTGTCTTTATTTAAAATTTTGCTGTTTTGTTCACCATGGGTGGATTAAAATTTTATTTACCTTGATTACGGAATTTCTTGGCACCTCTTACATCTTGGCACCCCCTGAGCAAGTTCACCCTAGTTCCAGTCCTGTGTCATATGTGTAGTTCTTACTTTATGTTGATATGACTAATTGTTGGGATCCTGAGATTGTTTTCATTTTTTCAGTTTATTCATCTCTGTATTTCCAGCTCCAGGCACAGTGCCCAACACCTGGTAGGTACTCAATAAAAATTTTGAATGATGAATGAATGGATGGATGGATGGATGAATGAATGCATCTGCGAAGTAAGAAAACAATACAATAATTATTGTGGGCCGTGGGTGTCAGGAGAGAAGGACAAGAGGCAGAAGCCACACTATACAAGAAAGCACACCACCCACATGTCTACCACACAAAGCCAAGCCATGTGGGCAGGGGAGAGCTCTCTGGTGGCCTGGGTGTCCTCTTAGTGCATACACTGCACAGGCCCAACTAAAGGTCCCTTTGGAGGTTCCCATCATTTCCTAACAGAGCTCTCACTACTCAGGCCTGGCCCTGGCCCTGGCCCAGGCAGCTGGAACTAAAATCCTGCCACATCCCCACCGTGGGACCAGCACATGCTCATGCGGAGGCACACACGCCCAGCCCCGAGAGCCTCGCTCACACAGGCTGACTCAGGAGCTCACTTGGACACGGGGCTGCAGGCCCACTGGCCAGGGCATGGGCCTGAGCCCCAGTGTATGGCAGCTTCTCCACGACAACAGCAGCAAGGGATTTTCCCAGCTCTGACCAATGTGTGGAATTTTAAAATAACAAAGCCAGAATCCAAGAGAGGAAATTCTAAGAACATGAAATAAGTCAGAGGACCAGAGGTGGGTGTTTATTTTCCATCCACTGCCTGGTCTTCTGCCTCCTCCCGCCCCTCCTCCCCCCAAAGGCGGGAGGGGGTCCGAATTCCGTTGTCAGCGCCACAAATCTAAAGGAAACCTATCTTCCTGTGTTTGCCAAGGAACAATGCCGGAGAGGCCATCCAAGGCCTGCACTTTTCCTCTGCACAGAAGAATTTAGGCCCCAGTGCATTCCAGGGAGGGGGCCCTGACACGGAATTTCTGGATGTAAACAATCCATTTCATCACTCAGGGTCATTTGGGAAACACATGTAGGACACCCATTGGCCTCCTATGATCAGATTTATACTCACCACACCAGGTAAGAACCTAACAGCAGATATGGAGCCCTGGCCCCACCTTGCAACTAAGCAGCTAAAGAGTTTGGTCTCATTAGCCTCCTCAGCCTCTACCTCACAGCTCTGCTTTCGGTTCCCCTTCCTCTGCTCTTATCAGGCATTTGTCAATCTTTCTTGGACTGTTGCCCTGTTCCAACCTTCCTGTCCCTGACCCTCCTGTGCTTCATTCATTTAGAACCTTCCATAGCCAATAACACCACTTTCATCTCCAGCATGCTTTCCCTCTTCAACTAGGGAGGGACAAAAAACACCCAGGAAGTTCCATGAGCCAACTACCAGTGACTGCCTCCTCTTCCAAGCACCTACTAAGGGCTAAAGCACTGGACAGCTGCCCCTTTCAGAGGCAGAAATGGCTACTTTGAAGGGGAAGAGAAAGAGTCCATAATCAGGCCAAGTGATGAAAGACCAGTCAATGTTTACTGAGCACCTACTAGGTACCTGGGGCCATGCCAGATGCTTGATGGGCCTTATCTCTCAGTCTCCACATTATGCCAATTTCCAACCCCCCTCTCACTCTTCCCACAGGCCCACTATTGTTCCTTTTGCACAATGGGGGCTTCATACACCAATTAATATCACGGAATTGACTGAGGTAGACACCATGATCCTTGCCTTGATTCAGCAGGCCGCTTGGCAGGTACTTGTGGGAAAGGCAAGCCCAGGATTTGCTTGGGGGCCACTCAGACCGCATGCTCTTCCCTCGGTCTCCACACACAAAGTTCCCCCTGTCTAGAACATTCTTTAGGCTAACTCCTCCTGACCTTCAGATCCCTTTGCAGCTTTCCCCTGAAAACCCTCCTAGGTTTTCACCCTATCTGTGTTATTTCTCCAAGTTCCCAGCACTTCAGGCTTCCTCACTTTCTCTGGGTGTTTCAGCAACAGTCTTCAGGATCGGCATGTCAGCTCCTGAGGGGCAGGTGATGGCTTGTTCAACTCTGTGCCCCCAGAATTTAGTTTAGGGACTGGGACAGAAGCTCAGTAAATATTTGTTGAATGAATTAAATGCTCACTCTTGGGTATTCAGTCACTCCCTGGCTGATTAGAAAGCACCTAATTCCAAACTGAATTGTTTGTTTGTTTTTTTCTTTTCTTTAGGCCTTGCCATCCACTGTATGTCTTAAAGGAGGGCAGATCTCAGGGTCTCGCCCCTGTGCCCCTTGAAGCAGGTGGCGGAGAGCAAGAGCATAGATCCTATCTCTCCTTCCAGCTATTGGCCCGGCCTTCTTGGTGCCTCAGAAGACTATGTTTGGTGCCTCTCCTTTTTCAAACCACACCTGCTCTCAAACTACCCCTTCTGGTCTTGAGTCCCCGCTGGCCTGATAGCCCGCAGGGCCCTAACCTCCATCTGCTGGTGCTGCGGACTCTGAGGGGTGGCTGAGAGGGGACCAGCCCTGGAGCCATTGTCGGGCGTTCTCTGATGGGAGGGGACCGACTTGTGCGTTCAGGGCGCGTAGTGAACACCCTGTTCACATTCCTCTCAGGCCGGAATGTGGACAGGGGACGAGCCAAAGGCCACATTCCTCAGGACGTGGCGGGAGCTCAGTCCAGGCCCAGCCCCGCCCCGCCCCGCCCCGCCCTCCAGGATGCTAGTCCCGAGCCTGAGAGGGCGCCCCCTGGTGGCTGGGGCGGCACAAGGTGGCGCTGGGTCCCCGCCCGCTCCACATAGGCATCCAGCCCACCCCTCCCCCCACCCTTTTTTAAGTTAAACAGTAAGCTTATTTTTGTTTTTATGTTCTATTTATTTTTCTCAGCCAGCCTTTCGGATCCCAGAATCTCTTCCTTCTTCAGGAAGCTTCTGGCACTATATTAGGAAGCCAGAGCATTTTTTGTTGCTTTCATCTCAGCAGTCCTGCTTCGCTGTTGTCTTTGTTTTTTTGTTATTTGATGTCAGTCAAATCAGGTGAAAATCAATGGCTCCCTGGAGTCCTAACAGCAGGATTCCAACACCAGGACCACTTCCTCTCTTGGCTTCCCATCTAGTAACCTTGCATCACTGGTCCTCCTTGCAGGTGGGTCCCTCTGCAGGGATCTCCCATTCTTGAGTGTCATCTCCACCTCACAGGCACCGTTAGGGCCAGGGACCTAGATGAATGAGCTTCAGGACTCACCCTGTGCCAACAAGGTGACTCCCCCCTGCTCCACTGTGGGCATAGGGGAAGGAAATGCAGCCTGTCCCTAGTCCCTGTGACTCTAGGTTGAAAACTGAGAAAATGGGCCAAGTAGGTCTGTACATTAATCCCCACCGGAAAAAAAGTACTATTGCCCCACGTAGCAAGGATCGCTGCTACTGATGTTAGTTGAGGCCTCAAGAACGTTGAAAGCCACTGGGCTGAGGTTTTCCATAATGGTGTAGAAACACCTCACACCATATGCATACACCAACTGCACCAACATCAAAGCACCACTGAAACTTGTACGCAAAATTTTTTTTTTACTCATGTACAAGAAAAGGGTTTCTGCTCAAGTAACCTCAGAGGAAGATCTGATCCAAAATTTCTGACTCGGCAGGTCAAAATGGGTAGTCACCCCACCAGGCATGTAAACTTTTTTTTAAATTTTATTATTGTTGTATTACATCCATTCCCTTTTTGCTCCCCTCGGTCCCCCTCCCCACCCACCCATTCCCTCCAAAGTCAATCCCACCTGTTGTCCATGTCCATGGTTCCTTTATACTAGGTTCTTGTCTAAACTGCTCCCCTTCCTTGCCTCTGCCTCCCCCCTCCCCCCAACCCTCTTCCCCCTGACCACTGAAGGCCTATTCACTGTATTCATATATTTGGTTCTGTTTTGCTTGTTGTTGGTTTTGTTCATTATTGTCCTGTAATGGGTGAGATCATATGGTATTTGTCCTTCACTGACTGGCTTATTTCACTAAGCATAATACTCTCCAGTTCCATCCATGTTGTTGCAAACAGGCATGTAAGTTTTTTAGTAAAAGTTTTTATCATTGCTTTAAGCAAGCACTGTTCATTGTTTTTTTGTGCATCTAGATGAACATCCTTTGAAATAAACTATAACTACCCCAAGAGAGCACATAATCTTAATTACCCTGTAATCGTATTCCCACCTTGCTTTCTCTCACCCTCGAATTATTTCCTTGTCTTCCCTCCTTCATTTTAAGTGCATAAAGAAATTGTAAACAAAACAGAAACAGACTCATAGATGCAGAGAACAAACTGATGGTTGTCAGAGGAGAGGAGGTTAAGAAATGCAAATTGATAGTTACAAAATATATTATGGGGATATGAAATACAGAATAGGGAATATAGTCAATAATATTCTAATAACTATGTATGGTGTCAAATGGGTACTTGAATTATTGGGGGGAATCACTTTGCAAAATTTATATAATTGTCTAACCATTATACTGTACACCTGAAACTAATATAAAATAATGTTGAATGGCAATTGTAATGGAAAAATAAAAAATTTTAAAAAACATTTAAAGTGAAAAAAAAAAATGCAAACTGTTATTCTCATTTGTGATATTGGTCCCCAGCATATGTCATCAGTTTTGGCTCAAATAAACTTATTAAAATTCTCTATAGGTTTGGACATTTCTTATGTTGGCAACCCCAAACCAGGACTGGGCTATGGCTGTTTAAGTCACTTGCACCCTCCAGGGACGTGAAGAAAAGGAGTGCGTACTATTTACTTACTGCTTATGAGGAGACAGGCAGTCTGTCTCCCCAGATGCCGGGTTACCAGGAATGTTGGACAGCGCTAGGAAGGCCTGAGCTTCCACTCATTTCTTGAGCTTGCTGACATGTATCATTCTTAGGGGAAAGAAGCTGCAGTCTACCACTGTTTGCATATGAGAATTTGCATGTTTATCAGGCCACAACCAGGCAAGAACTCGCCCTGTGGTTAAAGCGACACCTGGGAAGTCAATAATGAAACAAGGCATGCCTGGAACTTGCAATTGCTCACCATCAGGAAGGGTTGTGAACATTGCCAGAAAAGGTGGGAAAGCAGAAGCCAAACTCTCATCGGCCAACTCCTTGGCTGCAGGAAAAGATGTGGAGTCAGGAGAGCTGGCGTGGAGGTCAGGCTTGGTAGCTGGTTTACCTTGCCTGCTTGGTTTCTCAGCCTCTATGAGGAAGAAAATGCGGCAGTCCCTTCCTACCTGGCAGGAGTGCACATCTAGAGGTAAGGCCCAGAATGACAAGGTGTCAAGAAGCCAATCAGCCCTGATTGGAGGCTGCTGCCCTGGCTCCAGGTTTGCCTCTTCCCCATGACACAGAAAATGAACATTCTAGATGTTTCACACCACCATGACAGTTCATCAAATGGCGGTGCCAGGGCTCTGTCTCAGTGGGGTGTCAGGATGCTTGAAGTGAGAAGGACTTAAGTTAGACACAAGAGGAGCCCCAGTGATGAGTCTATCCATTTTAGAAACATTTACTGAACCCAGGCCTTACCTCCAAGCAACTTACTGTCCACTAGGGGTGGCAGACACCCAACCAGGCCAGTATAGCATGGACTGATAAGTGACAATACAGAGGCAGGCCCAGAAGGCAATGGGAGGATTGGTGCAGGCCCAGCCTTGGTCAGAGTCCTAAGGAAGGTGCTATTCTCCAGGCCCTGAAAGAGTTGGGACTGGCCAGGGGACATGGGGCAGGAGCAAGGCTCAACCAGAAGATAGAGCTTTAATTCTTGCCTGTGCTCTAGAGCAGTGGTCTCCAAATTTTTTTAGCACCAGGGACCAGTTTCCTGGAAGACAATTTTTCCATGGACGGGGGATGGGGGTTGGTTTCAAGATGATTCAAATGCATTACATTCAAGTTAACCTCCTGCTGTGTGGCTCAGTTCCTAGCAGGCCCAGACAGGTCCCAGAGATTGTGGACCCCTGCCTGCTCTAGAGTCCTCTTTAGTATCTTGAAGCCAACATGCCTTTGTGCAATCTTTTGCTAAAGAATCTCTGAGGATTTTGCTGGTCATGTGGCTGAATTGGCTGGCCTTTAAGCTGAGTTCTGAGGTCATTTTCTGAAGATGAACGGGATTGTCATTTCCACTGGGCCTGGGTGGGATCTGGCTTCCAGGGTGAATTTGCCCCTGAAATGCAGCCCCTTCCCATGGAGTTACTTCAGGGTTCTCTTCACTGATGTGTGAGTCATCTCATTCCCCACAACCCTTGAGTGTCCGGTTATGTGCAGGAGAACTGGGCAGGGAGGACTATTTCCCTTCTGCTGCTAATGTCCTCGCACACTTAGGTGAAGAGCTGGCCCCCTCTGAACCTCAGTCCCACCTCGTGCTTAAAATCTATAGAAGGCTACCGTGTCCCACTTTTTCCATGTTAAGAAAAATAAATAGAGATAATAAACTATTTGGAAAACTATAGGTTTTTAAAGTATCATTGTATGGAGTGATCTTTCTTAAATTTCTGAGTGTGTTTCAAAATCACCAGTCGGTGGGCAGTGGGAGAAGGGTTTGTTTAAAATAACTTTTTCTTGGCCCACTCTCCGATTCTGAGACTGGAGGTTGCATGTGGGGCCCAAGAATCTGCATGTTTAAAGTCATCCCAAGGACTTTTGATATCATTGGTCTTTGGATGGCACTTTGACCAGGAGAACGTAGCCAACCTTACATCTGTTTTCATTAAGTCCACTTAAATGAACTCTCCTTCTCCCAAGTTTGGACAAATCCCATGAGATTTTTTAATCATCTACCCCTGAAAGGAAACACATAGGGAAGGGAGCTGAGAGGGCAACCCTGCATGTGCAAGATGGGAAAACGTACAACAAACCAGGGTGGAGCTTCTGGAGTGCACAAAGTAGACACACTTCTGTGGGCACAGAAGCGGGCCACACAGCGGAAGGCTTCCTCCTCCTCCTTCTCTTTTGTAGGGACCCAACACTCATGAAGTAGACCAAAAGCAAACAAAAGTCACCCAATTTCAGATTTGGGGATCTGAACCCAGTCCCAAAGGATCAGAGTGCCAATGTCTGGCACTAGAACCGTGTCAGCTACAATCTTTACAATCCCAATGCTTAGGCCCTTGGCCTACAGCAAACTGAAAAATGTCAGGACAGGAACACTGGGCTCTTGTTGGCTGCACACCTTAGTGACCTCAGGCTATTTTGATTGTCACTTCGGCCTCCCCACATGTTTTTGCTTGCGCCCCTGATATGCTATAGTGTTGTACGCCTATCAGTGTTACTATTGCTGATATCAAGGCTCAGCTATTTTTGATGTTATAGTAAGGCTCATCATAAATGATAATAAATATAATTTAAAGTACTTTTGACAGGTTAGAGTTTGGGAGACTGATGTCTTGTCAGATCTGTTTCTGAACAGATTGTTTTCATGTCAGAATGCAGCCATGAGTTCACAGAAGAAGTAGAGGTGACAGCTCAGTCATTCATCTTTCTCTGGCTCACTTGTGCAGGAACTGTTAGTACGACCTTCAAACTTTGCTTTCTTCACAGGAATCCTTAAAAGCTACTTGGGTGTGGTATAAGAATTACTTTATTTAAACTACGTAATATACTGCATAAATCCAGTTCACCAGGGACTGGTAACAGATAGGTGGTCATGGCTCTCTCCTTTTGGAACACCACACATGCTTGGCTATTAGACCCATGACCCGGTGAGATCACCGACAGTCTGGATGTCAAATATTAGTGAAGCTACATTCTCATTTCCTTTTCTTAAGTTTTCACTGGAGGATACACCTACTGATTCTAAAGAGAGAGGAAGGAGAAGAGTGAGGGAGAGAGAGAAAGAGAGAAAGAGAGATCACTTTCTCACACATCAATTTGAGAAACATGAATTGGTTGCCTCCCTACATGCCCCAACTGGGGATTGAAACCAAAACCTAGCCATGTACCCTGACTAAAAATTGAAGCCACAACCTTGTTGGTGCACAGGCGGACATTCCAACCGACTGAGTCACCAGGCCAGGGCTACCTTTTCATTTTTAGATTAAAAATATAAATACATAAATAAAAGTTCTAGTATTTTCTTCCCATACCTCCAACGGATCATCTTGCACAATCCAATTTGGAGATCACTGACGCAACAGGACCCTTCCACTGCAGGGGCCCACATCGATGAAAGCCAACCTTCCCCTCTCAGAAGGGGAACCCAGGAGGTAGTCAGGCCCCTGCAAGAGGAAGAAATGCTGATAGTGCAGAAAATCACAGGTTCCAGTCCAGGCTTGTATTTTGGCATCCGCAGTCGCCAACATCCCCACGCTCCTTTTTGTCAGGTTGTGCGGTGGGCAAACTGAAGGCTGTGCTAAGAGCCCTGTGAAGGACCGGCCTCATAGGGTTTGGAGGATCCCCTTAGGGTCTCTACTTGGAGCTGGGCCTGCATTCATAAGGTTTGCAGGGACTGCGTCCGGAGTCCCGGACTGAGTGTGGGGGAAGAGCGCCCCCTGGTGGCTAGACACACCCTACCTCAGAACCACCACATCCCTCCTGCTTGCCTATTTGCTGAGCCCTCAGTTTGAAGTCCAGGTGTCGTGGCGTGGTGGTTTGCAGACAAAGGTAGGAAAGACTTAGGTTCCTACCTGGGCTCATCTGTGTGATCCCAGACCAATTAGCTTCTCTGAATCCTTAGCATTAAGTGCAATTAGCAGACCTACTTATTTCTTGCTGAGGTTAGGTGAGATGATGAATGGAAAGTAGCAAACAGTGCACATAGGAAGGACACATGACTGACGTTGGTGCCTGAAAAATATCTCTAGTCACAGCCCTGAAAGAAGGGTGGGAGATTTCTGAACAGGAACTCATGTTCTTGTGCTAATTGACATGAGTGAACAGTGACCTAACAGGTGTGGTGTGAGCCTATGTGTGCATGTGGTGTTTTGTATGTGTGCACACAAGTACAGTTACAGAAAAAAGGCAGAGACCTCCGGAAGAGGCTCAGTGCACATCCCCAAGGGGTGCAGTGGTGACAAAGGGGAAGATAGTGTCACTTATTCCTCTAATCATACTACAGAACTAAACTCTGAGAGAAGATGAGTTTATTAATGCACACCACAATTGTTTAGTGATCACCTACTATGTAGTAGGCAGGGCTAACAAAATTACAAACACTCATCACAATGTGCTTTCCAACGGAGGTCAGTGCTTAAATAACAGAGCTGGCCTTACTCAGTGTGCAGGATGGTGGACCAGTCTTGACTGGTGGTCTCGGGGCTAATCATTCTATTTTGAAGAGTCACCAGGACAGAAAAATTGCAAGTTTGTAAAGCCAGACCCAGGCAGATTCAGGATCCCTCTGCTCGGGTGGCCTTCCAGAGGTACGTTGCCACCCAGCTCTTAGAACTGTGTTTGGGTCCGAATAATCCGGAAGAAACAGGGGATGGTATGAGGTGCACTCTCTCCTCACTTTCGCCCCATCACTGGGACTCCTTCCGACTAAATTTGCTCTCTGTTAAAAGCTAGCAGCTAGCAGCTAGCAACCTCAAAGTGTTCCCCAGCCACAAACAGAAGGGGATGGAGACCTTGGCCTAGGACTGGTGATGGAGAAGGACGGAGGAGCTGGCAGCTTAGAGACTAACGCAGGATCTGCCAACCTCTAGCGGGGCCCTTTGGGACTCTCGGTCCTTCCACAGTCTGGAAGAATTTATGCATTTTCCCAGATGAACTGAAAGATTAAAATGCATGGACCTTTTATTGCTCTGCTTCCTATCTTGTGTCAGAATTTCCAAACTCTTACTTACAGCCTTGAGAGGTGCCCTGAGCTCACTGTACTCACTAGTTATATTCCTTCTTAAACACCTGAGATGTGGTGATGTGGTAAGTAGGGCTAGGGAAGGATGGGTGCTGAGATCAGGAAAGGGCTTCTACCCAGGTTGAAACTTGCCCCTTCTCATGACTTGGATTCTTTCTCTCCTACCCATCTCACTCCATTTGCTTAGCCAGAGGCACAGAGGGCTTGCCTTTATTTAGCCTACTTATGCCTTCACGAAGCACAAACCATCTCATGTTCCTTCTGCCAACCCGCCCCCCACCCCCCAGCCATTCAGGATAAATGCAAAACTGTTGCTTCACTGTTTCTGCTTTCTTGTTGGCTTGAAAACTAATACTGCTGCAGTATTACAACTATCCCGCAAAGGTTCAGCATAGCTGTTCAGCTTGGGAGTTAGCTGAAGTGGAGAGAAGGCCTGGGAACCACCCACCATCACAATTAATGCTTCTGTGACACTCTGAGGTCAGACAACAGCCCCATAAAGTACCATTTCTGTGATTGCTGTGCCTGTTTTCCCCTTTCCAGGCTCCCAGCCTTTCCCTGCCTCTCCTCTCTCCCTGAGACCCTCAACCTGTCTCTCCAGGCTCTGCCCTCAAACCTCAAGGAGAGAAGCAAAGGAAAGGGCCAACCCATGGAAAAGAGTGCTTCCAAATTCAAGTCTTTTACAATTCCTTTGGGAGGAGTTAGAAGACCTTAGTTAAAGTACATTTAAATCTATGCGATAATGATGATGATGATGATAACTTCACTATAAAAAGGAAATGATCATAACTTTTTGACTTAGCCATAAACTACACTCACATACAAACCCCCCAAATAATTAAACCAGTAATTTAACAAGAAGTTGGGACATCAGAGCAACAACAGGATGAACAGCAGGGCAGTGGGAGCAGGAAGGCAGCCGTAGTGCTAAATCTTCATTTCCCATAATAAGAAAGCAAAGATAATGTGTAGAGTTGAGAAATGCAGAAGTACATAGCCGAAATATACATGTGGCTAAACTGTTTAATAATGGGCATCAAGAGTGAGATATTTTGGGACAGTGTTACCTATAAACAATAAAACCATACTTTATAAAACAATCTTCATGCACTACCTTGATTTAATAAAGAACCCAATAACCTAAGAATGTCTTAAAAGCAAGAGAAATGTTAGAGATAGTGTTGAGGAACATATCCTTTAAAGCCGAGTGAAAAGACCAACAGATGGAAGATCTGAGACAAAAATAAAATGACACCAGGACAAATCTAGACCTCCAGATGCAGGGGGAAAGGCTTTCTTTTCCTTCCAGAGAGTCTGTTGTTAAATATTTACCAGCATACCCTTGGGAAAGCCCGATCCTTCTGGCCTGAAGGATTATAAAAGGAAAAAGAAGAGGGAGAATTGCAGGTTTACCAGGTTACACCCACAGGGTTAGATAAACTGTGGCAGAGCTAATGGTTTTCTTAGAGAGTGAAATCTTCTAAGATAAGAGTCAGCAAATTTTTTCTTAAAGAGCCAAATGGTAACTATGGCAGAACTATTTAACTTTGATGTTACAGCTCAGAATACCTAAATAATGAGCAGTGACTGTGCTCCAATAAGATTTCTATTTACAAGACAGGTGACCAGTCCCTGGGGCATATTGTTTGCCAATCCCTGGTGTAAGACAAACCCCACAGGACAGCCCTTCACATAGGACACAGAACATGGATCAACAGCCACAGTTGAAATTAGCTGGATAGTTGGATATTTCAGCCAGAGGTCCCCTGTGTGGCTGGCTCCTTTATGGCTTCTAAGTGGCTTTCAGGGGATCCAAAAGTTTCAGAGTCCCAGGTGAAGGGACATAAAGGTGCTATATCAGATAAAATTAAGTTTGACTTTATAGTAGCTTATAAGCACACAGTTTATTTTATTTATTCATTTTTAGAAAGCGAGGATGAGAGGGAGAGAGGAAGAGAAACATCAATGTGTGCCTCTCACATGCCCCCAACTGGGGACCTGGCCACACCTAGGCATGTGCCCTGACTGGGAATCAAACTGGTGACCCTTGGTTTGCAAGCCAGCGCTCAAGCCACTAAGTCACACCAGCCAGAGCTAAACATACATTAATAGTGGCTTAGAACATACATGCAGATTTATTCAGTCATGTAAATATCTGGAGGTTGGCTCTCCAGGGCTAATAAAGTGCAAGAGACCCAAGTTCCTCACATCTTTTCTCTCTGCCATCCTATATGTGACCCTCATCCAGATGGTTCAAGGTGACTGCAGAGGCTGCACCATTATACCCACCACATCCATTGGGCAGGAAGAGGAAGACAGAAGTGGGCAGCTCTTCCCACCCTCAGCTTCATGGACATAGGAACTGGGCAATTCCGTAGAGCACTGAGCTACAGCAGGGCCTACATTTGCTTTAACAGTAGACAGTCATTGTCTTGGAATTTTTTTTTAATCCTTACCTGAGGATATGTTTACTGATTTTAGAGATAGAGGAGGGGAAATTGTGAGAGAGAAACATCCATTGGTTGCCACTGATAGGCTCCCAGACCTGGGATGGAACCCAAAACCTAGGTATATGCCCTGGCAGGGAGTTGCGCAGGATGACACTCCAACCAACTAAGCCACCTGGCCAGGGCCATCTGAAATTCTTAATGTTATCTTTGAACTTGTATTTTGTAAATGGAGTCTGATGGTACAACAGAGCATGTACATGATCAGAGGATACATGTGCAGTATGAATGTGTGTTATTGGTCCTTACAACCCGCATTCTCATACAACATAGGTAATGTTTGCTATGTAGCTTCCGTAACATGCTTACCTTGTATTTGGAACCACCCTCAGAAGGGCATTCATTTAATGCTCTGCTATTCCTGTTTTGAGTTTTTATCCATTTTAATCTTGAACTTCAGTATTTTAAGTGAAGTCCAGCAGGACAATTCATGACGTGCCGTGCACACATCTTTGTTTCTGGCCACCCATTTGCACATGCATCTAGCAGTGGCAATGTGCCAGGAGCACACAATTCCAGTGGCTCCCCAATGTGTGGGATTTTAGTAAGACCCAAAGTAAGTACAAGGTAAGCACATACTTACTTGAGTAAGCAAGGGCTGACAACCCTGAGAGCCCACACTTCCCATTTGAACCAAAACTTCCTTCAACTGCAGAACGAAGGCAGTAGTGTCCAATTGAGTAGCCAGTGGTTAGAGCATCATTTAGTCACCAGTCAGGGCTCATACAGAAATCAACCAATGAATGCATAATCAAGTGGGGAAACAAATCGATGTTTCTTTCTCTCTCTCTTCCCTCCCCCCTCTCGCTAAAAATCCATCCATCCATCCATTAATTAATTAATTAAAAGAAGACAGTGGCCTTATCAGAAACACAAACAACCAAGGAGCTCCATGGCCCATGGTATCCTTTCTCACTTGATCATTTCCCTGTATTAGCCAATCACTCACTTTGAAAATGTGTATGAGTTAAATGCTCTTAATTTTTTAAATTTAAACCGACGTTGCACACTATGAGGACGAATGGCAGAATTCATAGTGACAGCGTAAAATTTTAATTTTCTTTACTTAAAATTATATTCTATGGCAATTAAAAAACACCATGCCAAATCAAGAGAGAGACCACAGAAGACAGGAAAATCTGTAATATTTCTGTGCCTGCCGGAGTACCTTTTTCCTGCCTTCTGAACAAAGGAGCCCTGCATTCTCATGTTTCTCGGGTCCTGCAAAGTCTATAGCTGGCCCTGGCAGAATGAGCCCCAGGGTGCCATACGGGAGTGGCCGTGTCTCTCATGCTAACTGCCAGGAGCTGGTGCCCCTCCCTGTCCTCAGAGCAGCAGAGGTCCAAAGGACTGAGCCCTCCACCCTGACAACTTCAGTGGGTACAGTAAGGGCCCTCATTTACCCAGGTATCTTGGGGAAAGGAAAAGAGAGAGCTGAGAAAGACAGTGAGTTTTCCAAATGTGGGAAACCAGCCACACGAGGGAGTTCATTACCAAATAGACTGAATACTGTCTGAAAGGAGACTTGTTCAACAGGAAAAGGTCAACCTATTGTTAAAAGGCAAGTCGAGGCTTCCCCACTACACAGCGGAGCGGGACTGCCAAGGAAGATGCTAGTGTTTGCAGATCTGGATGGGGTGTGGACAGTTACAAGCTTGCTGCCCTGGATCCAAGGCACCTTCTGCCTGAAATACCCTCTTTTCTGCTTCCTCTTCCCTCCCTTCATCCCCTAGTTCTGTAACTCTTGGACACCTGGCTAACTTTTCACCTTTCCAACACTCAGTTCTGGGATCTCCTCCCCCAGGGAGCCTTCCCCGACACCCTCCCCTCACCCTCCCCTCCTCTGGGTGCTAACCACCACATGCACACACGTGGTCTCAGAGCAGCAGTGTGAGGGACAGCAGGCACTTGCCACAGGACCACAGGCCAGGAGTAGAGGCCTTCCTGACGCTCTCACTTTCCCCCTTTGAGCCTGGCTCTCCATATGGAAAACGGGAGTAATCACACCAGACCTGCCAACCTTGTAGGATTTTTAAAAAATTAGATGATGAGCCCTGGCCAGTGTGGCTCAGATGGTTGGAGTGTCGTCCCATACACCAAATGTTTGGTGTGGGGTTAATATCTGGCTGGAGTACATATGGTAGGCAACCAGTCAATAGTCCTCACACCAACGTTTCTCTCTCTCAAAGTAATATACATATATTATTATTTTTAAAGATTGTATTCATTTATTTTTAGAGAGAGGGGAAGGTGTTACAGAGTGGGAGAAAGCTAAAAATCCCCCAATCTGCAGTTTGGGACAGGACTCTGAAGCCAGCCACCTTTCCTGAGAGAGAGACTTTGCATGTCTATGGCTGGTGACTAGTGTCTTTGTCATGCAAATGAATAGATAAACATTATACCCCAAGAAGATGGGAGGGGTTTTTGACCGTAGAATGTTGATGAAAGAATTTACAGGGCTGTGAGATTTCAAAAGGTGGTCACGATTGGTCAAAGCTTAAACTAGGGCAGCAGACACACACGGTCTCCCTCTCACCCGGACACACAGAGCGACACACGCTCTCTCTGCTCCCCTGGATGGACCCATAGACAGACATGTCCTGAGAACTCACCTGGTTTGAGAAGGGTGGGGAACGAAGAGGGAAGGGAGACATACAGAATGTGAAGAGACAGGGAATTACCTGTAGTATAAGAGTTGGGGCATGTGTGCAAGATCCTCCCCTAATTGGATACAGCAGCTGCCCAGAACTTTGAGTTTATAACTAGAACGCTAAGTTGTGAACTGTTGTATTTCTGAAAGATGGTATCTTTTGCTTGTCTGTTTTAAAGCTAGCCTAATTGGGCAGGACTGTATATTGTGGGTGTTTTAAAGAGAGTGGGATTTAATGGCACAATTGCACCTTTAGTATAATTTGTATAATCCTCAAATAAACAAAATACCTTTTCTGGGAATTGATTATTCTTTTTTTTTTTTTCTTCTTAATTTTATTGTTGTTGTATTACGTCCATTCCCTTTTTGCTCTCCTCTGTCCCCCTCTCCACCCACCCATTCCCCCCAAAGTCAATCCCACCTATTGTCCATGGGAATTGATTATTCTTAATAACCAAATTCTGTTATTAAGAGTCATTTCTGGTGGTGGGCAAATTAAGCCCATTAAAACTGGGGACTCCCCCGACCCAACGGTCCTGTTACAAAGGGAGGGAGAGTTGGTCCGAAGGCTGTGGGTTATTGTTAAGCTGATTAACAAAGGGAGGGAGAAAAAGAGGGAGAGAAACATCAATGCGTGGTTACCTCTCATGTACCTCCATCTGGGGACCTGGCCCAAAACCCAGGCATTTGCCCTGACTGGGAATCGAACAGGTGATCCTCTGATTCACAGGCCAGCAGTGCTCCAGTGCTCAATCCAATGAGTCACACCAACCAGGGCAGACAATCCTTTTTTTAAAGAAAACACACCCTGACATATTTTAGGAGTAAAGGGCCATGCTGTATATAACTCACCCTCATATGATTCAGGGGAAAAATGTGTTTGTATGTTTGTTCATGGGAGGCAGAGCGTAGACACACAAATGATAAAGCAAATGGGGTAAAATGTTGCTAACAGGTCAATCTGCTGATGAATATTCAAGTACTATTTTTATTTTTACATTTATGTCTAAGTTTGAGATTATTTCTGCCTATAACGTTGACGTTCACATGCATAGGTTTTGTATTTGCAAATGTGCTAAAGTGTATTTGTAAGCCCCAAATCATTATTTGAGGCGCTTTCATGGGTATCAGCAGATTTGTGCTGAGCAGTGAAAGATCTGAGTTGTCCAACATATACATACATGATGTCAAATGAGGCGATGCTCTGCCTTTTCGTTCAGTTCTGGTACTGTAAGTAAGTGTCCTGTTTGCAGTCTATTCAGTGCCACATTTTTTGCATTTTTGTGCTTCTGGCTGATTTTAATGTTTAAAAAGGCTTCCAATCACAGCGCTAAAGTGCTGTCAAATGTTCCCAAGAGCACAGGAAAGCTTTGATGAGCCGTAAGGAGAAAATACATGTGTTGGGTGAGCTTTGTTTAGGCATGCTTGCTTCAGTGCTGTTGGCTATGAGTTCAATGTTCCTGAATCAACAATACACATTGAATAAAATGTCCTTAAACAGAAAACACAAAGAATAAGGCCGCCCATGCATTGATTGGTTGATGAAAATACTGTGACCAGAACCTCATGCATTTCCCCTGGGAGCCATAGTTCAGTATCTGTTAATTCAGTGTCCTGTCCATGGCAACTTTGTAAAACGTAACTACCATGAATAACAACAATCAACTTTTTATATATGTGCATTTCCGCACAAATGATAGAATGGAATGCCCACTGTTCTGTACCTAATTTGTTTTTTTTAAGATTTTATTTATTATTTCCAGAGCAATGGGAAGGAAGAGAAGCAGAGAGGGAGAGAGACATCAATGTGTGGTTGCCTTTCACCTGCCTCCAGCTACGGACCTGGCTGGAGACCTGGCTTGCAGCCTGGTCATGTGCCTTGGCTGGGAATTGAACCAGCGACCTTTGGGTTTGAGGGCCAGTGCCTAGCCAGTGAGCCACCAACCAAGCCCTAAAATGTTTTTAAGAAATCCTGCTATGAGTTTACATTTATTCTGTTGAACACATATCCCCTATATGGATACAGCCTAATGGAGCTAACTAATCCTCTAGTGACAAACCTTTGGGTTTTATCTTTTCAAAATGTGAATCTAATCATGTTGCAGTCCTGCTTAATTTAAACTGCTTTCAATGGCATCTCCTGGCTCTTGAGATTAAGTCTTTACGTGTGACCTGCCAGACACTCTCACAGCATCCTTGCCTCTGCCTTTCTCCTCTCCAGCATGGTCTTAGCCACATTCCCTCCGATCACAGAGCATCTGCCTGAGCTTTACTCATGGGATATCTTCCCTATCCCTCACCCTTCACCTGATTAACTATTCTTTCCCTTCAAACCTTAACTTCACAGTTATGTCTTTGTTCATTAACATAGCCTTGGGCCTGGCCCAGAGCTTGGCATCTGGACGATGCTCAATATACTTGTGTTGAACAATTAAAGGAATGAGGCAGGAGGCAGGCAGGGAGGCAAGCCAGCTGGTAAGGATTATGTGGGTCTCTTTTGACCAAACACTTGGTCTTAGTGGCATAAAAACCCTACAGCTGCCTTCTCTTCTCCTCTCAGGCTCTCAGTTCATCAACAATGAAGTGATATCTGTTGAACTAGACAAGTGGTAATGATGGGAAGTCAGTGAGTCCTGCAAAGTGACCCCGAGGGGTTGCCATACCTTTCTGTGGCCAGTTCCTCATCCGTGAGACAGGTGATAATGTCTGGATCTGGCTTGTTCCGACTAACACACCTGGCACTTAGACACATGGCAGGGGCTCTCTTCCCTCTGCATGTCCAACAACTTGTAAGATGCTGACCCTGTCCTCTAAGAACATCTTCAGCATATTGGCTCAGAACAAAAGATCTAAAACAATTCAGTTACAGATAGCCATTTCCTCAATCATCCTCCAGCCAAGAGATGTCTGATGGCCACAGGAGAAGGAACCAAAAAGGAAGTGTCATAGCAAATGTTTCCCACCCACCAGGGCCTGAGCACCTAGTCCCTGAGCAGGGAGGGGCAGAGCTCTTTAGGGCTGTCACCTGACCTTGTGCCCCTTTCTGCCTTTGGGCGACTACTTCTATTCTCATGGGTTTCTAAAACTATGTGACAATTGTGGTAAAACCCACATCCTCCCCATATACCAAAGGCCTCCAACCACATCCTCCCAATGGCCATCACCCTTTTTCCTCCATTTTTGGTGACAAAATAAATCAAACAAGCTCGCATAAAAGGTGAGACTGAGATAGAGATAGAGACAGAGACAGAGATAGAGGTAGAGATAGAGATAGAGATAGAGATAGATAGAGAGAATATACAGAGACAACTGTAGCCCAGAATTCAACCAGCTCCTTCTCACCCCCTACCATCCACCTCCCTGGTCTGATCCACCCTTATCTTTCACCTGGTTTATTGCAATACCTCCAATGGATCTTCTTGCTTTCACCTTGATGCCCTAAAACTTTCTTCATGTATAGATAAAGTACAGGATACTCACTTAAAAATTGCTTTTCAGATAGAAAACAAATTAGTTTTTAGAATAAATATGTCACAAATATCAGATGGGATGTACTTCTACTAAGATAGTCATTCATATAAAATGCAAATTTAATTAGACATTATGAAGTTGTGTTTACTAAATCCAGCAAGCTCTATCCATGTAGCAACCAGAGTCATTCTTTTACACTGTAAATTAGCTCATAACATCCCTTTGCTCAAAACCCACCAATAGCATCCTATTTCTGAGCAAAGTCCTTACCATGGCTAGCCTTTTTGAACTCATCCCCTACCACTTCTTTTTCTCTGCCTTTCGATTCAGCCATACATACTGACTTCCTTGCTATTCCTTGCACTTTTCCCAGGCAGCTGCATTGCTGGCTCCTTCTTCAGATGTCTGCACAGATGATCCTACTTTCTCAGCGAGGCCTTCTCTGATAACCCTTTAAACATTGGAGTCACCCTACCTTCTATCACCCCTCTGCTTTTCTCCATCCCATGCGTCATCTTCTAACATGCCACTTTCTATGTAGTTATTGGTTTGGCTCTCTGTCTCCCCACTAAAAAATATGGCTCATGAGGACAGATAGTTTGTTTTATTCAAGCTAAGTACCTGCATTAGAACCCTGCTTGGCACATAGTAGATGTTCAATAAATATCTGTCGAACTAATGATGAAACCCAAGGGCAAAAAGTGCAGCCAGGAAAGTTCAGAAACAAGGGAGTTTTGTGTTTCTTTCTCTGCAGGTTTGGTTCTAATCTTTCTCCACTTACTCATCTTGCCCAAGGTCCCCTTTGGCCTCCTTCCCAAGTCTCACTAGGGCTTTTCAGGGAAGCTCTCTGAAGACTGTAATCTGATTGGCTCAGCCCTCTCACACTCTCTCTCTCCCTCTTCCTCCCTCTCTCCCTCCTTCCCTCCCTCCCTGTCTCCCTATGCCACTTGTTTTTAATTTTTAAATAAATGAGCAATATTTCTTTAAAATGTATTTTATTTTCTTAGTATGCCAAGTAGAAAGAAGAGTGCTTTGGGTGCTTTGACAGCCAGGAACAAATGCCACTAAGCATTTTCCTTGGATCCTTTGCCAGGCTTAGATTCCCTGCAGAGAATCACCAGCTGTCTAGTTTGTGTTAGCTAGGAGAGGACAGGCTTGATTTTGGTAGCAAAACAAAATTCTCAGTCACATAAAATAGAAATGTACACATCCACAGTGAATTAGCAGCTTGCTGCACTGGGTCTCAGACACCAAGGCTGATGGAGGCTCTTCTTCCTATATTGTAGCTGGGCCGTCTGGTCACCCTCTTCAGAGCAGGGAAAAAGATAGAGGGACACACTCTGGTCCTTAAAGGCATCATTTCAGAAGTGAAGACCATTACTTCCGCTTACAGCCCTTTGCCCAGAAGTGGTCACATGGCTCTACATAATTGCTGGAGGGCTAGGAAATGTGGGAGAGCATAGGATATTTGGTAAGAAATGGGTGTCTCTTCCCAGACACAGTCTTGGGGAATGGGAGGAGAGGCATAGTTGGTTCGGGGTCTATTCAGATAGATGTTCATCCCTGCACCTCTCAGGGTCCAGGGAATTTAAATGGGCCCTGTCTATACAAGAGGATGAGCTCAGACCTGAGCCAGCTCTAAGAACCTGAAGCAGGCCAGGTGGCAGTGAAGGAGAAGGTGATTTTCTGGGTAATGCAGGGCCCCATTGTACCTCCATTTCTGCTTCCTGATCCCATGTCTGCTGTGGAGAATAGTACCATTACCTTTTATTTCTTCAGCACTGACACTTTGCAAAGACCTTTCCTCCCCCAACATGGACTTCACAAGAAGTGGGCAGAGATTATTACCTTTTTACAGAGTCTCCGAAAGGTTAGGGGACTTGCCTAAGGTCACAGAGCTCATAAGGGGCATTATTGGGACTTTCACAGCTCTGTGTTCCCCTCCCTGGGCCAGAGCTCATAGTCACACCATACCTTCTTCAAAGGACTTGGCAGTAGGGAGGGGACGAGCACCATTGGTCCCCCGTGGGCTGTTCAGCCACACAGCACACAGGGGAAGCCATCACTGCTGCCTCCCTGTTGTGATAGGTAAACAGAGTAAGATACAAACATCAGAAAGAAGTTCAATGGCTCTGTTCAGGAAACAGTAAACATGTTATCATGTGGGGGGGTGGGGAAAAAGTGTAATGGATTTTCAAAGCAGGAAGATAAAGGAACCTTCCAAAAATCACACTCTTTCCAGGTCCAACAGTGAGCTAAGTTGTAATGCTAAACAGGCTGGTTACAGGAAAGGCTGTCTTGAGTTTGAATCCCACTCTGCCACTAACGTGCTATGTAACCTTCAGCAACTAACAACCGTAGGAAATCACAATTTCCGCATTTGTGCAACGACCATTATAGCATTCACTCTATGGACTTTTGTGTGGAAAGAATGTGCAGTGAGCTTACATGGTGCTCAGTACACAGCTGTCATTTTATAAAAGTCTGTTTAGAGCTGTCGGATGGGTTGGGAGGAAGTGAGGGAGCCCCTAGGGCTCAGAAAGAGAAGCAAATGAAACTGGAGAGCAGAAGTTCCCAATCCCCCTTCTTTCCTTCTTCTCTTCCTCCTTCCCCTACACTATTTTATTCTTAGTTATAAAGATAGTACAGCAACAATTTCTTTTTTTTTAAATTAAGTTTAGGAGCAAAGAAGAAAAAACTGCAAAAAGACACAACCTCAGTATGGAAACCAAGACTTCCTGTCTGTACTTAGTAAGTTTACATTTTCTATTGTGTCTTGAGACTTTTCCTATGCTGCCCCTTAGGTACAGAGAGGTTATACTTCAGTATCAAGTAAGTCCCATGTCTTATTTGACAGGCTTATTCCTTACTTGACCAATGTCCCCGCGGACCTGAGTGCCTCTGTCTACCATGTCCCCTTAGTGCAGCTATCCACGATGTGGTGACTCAGACGGATGCTACTTAAACCTCGGCACCTCCACTTGAACACATGATCTTCATCTTCCCTCTGGTGGAGAATCATGCATGAGCTTTAAAACGCTCTAGCCCAGAACACTTACCACTTCTTACACACGAGGCCATGTCATAAGGCAAGGCAGGGTGTGGGGAGGCGTGGGAAATGCCATCGTTCACGTGTTCCAGAGAAGAGAACCTAGAGCACCTGGGAGGCACCTCTTCAACTTTATGCTTGCATTCATGTTCATTTATTGCACACCTCATAATTTATGGTTAGGCATTTAGATCGTTTCCAATGGTTCAATATTATAAGTATAATTAGCACACCCGTTTCACTGTGTTTATGGTTGAAACCACATTGTCACTGATACTGCTATATTGTCAGATCTGAGTCCCCACCCACTCGTGCAGAGCCTCAGCTCTCATCCCCACCCACCCAGATCAGCCCCAACTATTTCCCAGGTTCCTCAGGTGGATGATGACTGCTCATTCAGAAATATGCATTGAGCCCTGGCTGGTGTGGCTCAGTGGATTGAGCACTGGCTTGCAAACCCAAAAGTCACTGGTTTGATTCCTGTTCAGGGCACATGCCTGAGTTGCAGGTTCGATTCCTGATGGGGTTACCTACAAAAGGCAACCTGATTAATGTTTCTCACTCACATCAGTGTTCTGCTCCCTCTCTTTCTCTTCCTTCCCCTGTTTCTAAAAGTAAGTAAAGAAAAGCTTTTTTAAAGAAATATGCACTGAGTGGTTGCTGTATGTGAGATACTATGCCCGACGTACTCTGGGGAGACAGCAGAAAATGAGACAAATGTACTCCAATTATATTATTATCCTCTATCCAGACCTCGGCTGCTTCCAGGAATTCTGTGGAGCGCTGCTGAGTGCTCTGCACCTGGACAACCTATTGGTCTATGGTAAAGAGGAAAGGGGAGGAGAATGCACCTATCTTCGCTCCATATGGCACTCGACCATTAAACTCCGCAGCCGCACTGCTTGGATGTGGAGCCTCACATAGTCCAGTTTAGTTCTGCTCCTCCTGCTTCTCCCATGAAGCATCAAAACCAGTGAGGCGGCCAGTCCCAGGGCAGTGGAGACTCAAACCCTCCCATCCTCCGTAGTCCTCATCTTTATCCTCCTTAGGGACCGCTTCTTCATTTTTCAACCGAAATCCCAAAGTTGGCCAAGTGTGTCACATATTGCAAACCCATACTCATGGAGAGGGGTGTCCCCAAGTGCCACCTTCCAGGAACATTGTAGATGCAGAGCCAGGTTACCTGGAATCCCCGGAGATGACAGTAACACTCGGTGGATAATACAAGGAAGAGTTGCTTTCTTTTTTCAGATTATTTTCCTGGAATTGATTCCCAGATGTGGAATAACTGGGTCAAAGTATGAAGATATTTTTATTGGCTTTTAAGTCAAGTTGACAAATTGTTTTCCAGGATTTGCATGGAGGACAAGCACTATCTATGATGATATCAGTTTCTTGCACCATTCAGGGATTAAGAACTATTGTTTTAGATTTTCTCACTGTGATGGGCAAAAATCATACTTTTCCCTTGTTTTAATGTGTATTTCTGTGATGGCCACAGGCTTTAATCTTTTGACACATTTGTTTAAGGCAGTGTTTCTACTTTGGTTAGTGAACACAGCTGTTGGTTCATTATTTAACCAAGCCTTAATTTCTTAAACCAAATTTTAAAAACACTTTTATAACAAAAATGTTAGTCTTTTGATCATGGTAACTGCATCTTAGAGCCTCCACCCTACCGTTGTTTTTCTGGCCTATTTGCCTTTTTAATGTGGCTATTTTATTTTCATTGTTTTTGCAGAAGTTTTACATTAGTTTTGTATTGGTTGTACAGAAGTTTAATTTTTTTTAAATTTATTCAAATTCATTAGCCTTTTCCTCTGTGGTTTCTTCTTTTTTCCCCCTTGTCTTTTTTGTTTTGTTTTGTTTTCACTTCAATGATTTGATCTATTTGATTCTATTTTCTTCTAGTTTGTCTTCCATGACTTGATTAATCGATATTTAAATCTTTAACCTAAATGAAATTGACTTTAGTGCTGTGCCATTTCTTTTTTTAACACGTAGGAAATGTAAGGCTTCCTACAATTCCTTAAGCTAAATAAATACATAAAAAACAAACAAACATATAATATAAATAACTACATACATATGTACATAAATGAGGAACTTGGCCAGCAGTATCTCAAAACTTGTGAGGTCTGGGAATGGGTCTGGGCATAGGATTTCTCCCTCCCCCATTTCGTTGTGTTTCTGATGTACGAACAGTGCTGGGAATGGTCTGTCAGTTCAACTCCTTTTCCAACAGAGCTCCTTCAGAGAAACAGAATGAACTCCCATTGGTAAAATTCTTCTTCCTTTTTGAATATAACACTTGCTAGGTGGAGGGTTTGTGGAGAGGATGGAGGGTTACCTTAGGTGCCTTTGCTTCAGGATTCATGAGGCTGTATTGTCTCAAGTTATTTATGACAGTTAAATGGTTTGGGGTTTGTATCCCATATTAATATTGTGATTTGCATCATCAAATCTCTCCAATGAGAAGGCTGTGGAGTTACAGCCCCTAACAAAATGTTTTTTTTTTTTTTTAATTATTTTATTTTTAAAAGATTTTATTTATTATTTTTAGAGAAAGGGGAAGGGAGAGAGGCAGAGAGGAAGAAAGATATCAACATGTGGTTGCTTTTCACCTGCCTCCAGCCACAGACCTGGCTGGAGACCTGGCTTGCAACCTGCTTATGTGCCCTGGCTGGGAATCGAACCAGTGACCTTCGGGTTTGCAAGCTGGCACCTTATCCACTGTGCCACCAGCCGGGGCCAAAATCTTTTTTAAAGTGTATACAGGATAGGGGATGAGCCCAAGGGGAATGTGGGTGCCAGGAAGTTCATTACAAAGACCAAAAACTCATTTTGATTTTTTTGTCTTAATTGAAAGGGGAGAGATGGCTTATTGCTATTGTATTATAATAGAAAATTCTAATACACATATTATTGGTCAGATAGGTGGGTGTTAAGGAACCAACTTATTATTTTGAAAAGTGATAAAAGAATAAATAATTTATTTTGCTTTTCATATACATACTCTATTTCAGGTAAATGAGTAGCTGATGGAGAGTTTTCCATCATTGATTTCCAACTAATCTGTACAAAGGAACAAAGTAGTCGCCTCCAGTAAGGGCACCAATGATCCTGCTTACTGATACTCATGCCCTCCTACACTGAACCATGAAGCAATCACAATGATCAGCTCATGGTCAATCTTGTTTCGTCCATAACTCTGCTCAACTCTCCTCACTCTGTCACCATCCTGGAACTTGGAAGTAAATCCCAGACATCATATCATTTCACTGGTCAAACTTAACATCACAAAAAGGAAGACAAATAGGCAATATGTATCTTCTTATCTAATGCAATTAGAAGTCCCCAACACTATTTATGAAGTATTATTATAAAAAAGAAAAAATTGAACCTGAATTTAATCAAATCCCAACTACAAGTTTACAGAAAATACAGAGAGTATGTAGGAAACTCTACATATAAGTCCCTTGATTTGTTCAAAAAACAAATGGCCAGAACAAGTGAAAAAAGAGAATTCAGAGACCCCAGCAATGTGTGGACTATATTAGTCAGGCTTCTCCAGAGAAACAGACTAAAAAAGATACACAAAGGCCCTGGCTGGTAGCACAGTGGATAAGGCGCTGGCCTGCAAACCCAAAAGTCACTGGTTTGATTCCCAGCCAGGGCACATAACCAGGTTGCAAGCCAGGTCTCCAGCCAGGTCCGTGTCTGGAGGCAGATGAAAGACAACATGCACTGAACTCTCTCTCCCTCTCTGCCTCTCTCTCTTCCCCTCCCTCTAAAAATACTAAATAAATCTTAAAAAAGAAAAAAGTTGCTAAAGATATTAAAAACAAAAAAGATACACATAACAGGAGATATGTAACAAACATTGTTTCACATGGTTACAGAGACTGAGAGAGAAGTCCCATGATCTATGCCTGTAAGCTGGAGACCCAGAAAGCAGTTAGAGTCTGAAGGCCTGAGAATTTGGGGGGCCAAGTAGTGTAAGTCCCGGTCTAAATCTGAACACCCTAGAGTTGGAAGCAACAGTGTCTGTTGAGGGTAGAAGATGAATATCTCAAACAGAGAGAGCAAATTTGTTCTTCCTCCATCTTATTGTGGACTGATCACGCCCACTGTGATTTGGTGCGGGTGACCTTTACTCAGTCTACTGACTCAAATGCTCTCTCTTCCAGAGATACCCTCACAGGCACACCCGAAAATATTACAGCCACCAGTGAGGTAAAAGGAAAACAAGTGAAGTGTTGCCTGAAGAAACATCCTTGGGGGGAGGCATTATTCAATCTACTGCAGGATTCAAAGCCAGTGTGGCTAGTGGCAGCTTGTGGGGAATGGTCCTCTCTTCGTGGACCTAAAGGCTATACAGGAAAGATGCCATACTATGGCCTAAGCTCAACTCATCGGGGCAGCTAAAGAGGTAGGGGAAGTCTTCCCTAAGTTTAGTAGCACCATACAATCCTTTGCCAATTTTAGATCGGCTCTAACCCCCATATTTGAAGGGCAAGGATAAGGGGTAAGTGATTTTCAGAAGAAACACAGATAAACAGATACCCTTTTCTGTAATTCAGGGACACTTGCTTCCCACGGCCTCTTCTATCCTCTCCTGGCAACCCCTTGGCTCATCAACATTGAGCCATCAGATTTAGGTGGACATTTTGGCATTTGGATGTCTCTCCCATCCCCAGGTCAATGCAGAATAACACTGAATCCTTCTCATTGACTGAGAGACGAGGGAAAGCTCCACCTCCCTGCGGCTCTTATTTGTAGACGAAGATATGCTGGACGGGTCGCTTGCTTTCATTTGGGAGAGACCATCATTTCAGATCCCATGCTTACGTGGTATGGTGAGGTGGCCTCCGCAGATGACTGTCGTTAATTTCTGTCTCTCTGAACGCACCTGTTGATCCTTTTGTGGAGATACGGAGTCTAATTCTTTCACTCTGGCTGGCCTTTGCGACTTGCTCAATCGGTAGAATGTGGTATTTTGGAACTTTCTAGGCTAATTCACAAGGCTTTTGCACAATCCCCTCAGGCATTCATTTTGGAATCCCTCTATAATTATGTGAGAAGCTCAAGTGCCATAGAGAGGCCACATGTAGGCTCTGTGGTTTATAGGACTTGCTGAGCTCTCAGCCAGCAGCAACATCAATGACGAGACACAGGAGTGAGTCATCCTGAACATCTCTGCCTAGCCCAGCCTCCAGCTGACTCCAGCCCCAGGTGTTAGCTGACTGCAACAGTGTCCAAGGTCCTGAGAAAGAACCATCCTGCTGAGCCCAGCCAACCCCTAGAACTGTGATCAATACAAAGTTATCTTAATCCACTAACTTTTGAGGTAGATTGTTACAAAGCAATAGATATGTAGGGCATACCTACACCCTTGAGGAACCCAGAACAAATTTAGTCAGGGTGCTAAATGCCAGGGAGGCTACCACAAAGTTCCAGATATTGGTAGAAAAAGTATTAAATGTGTGATCAAGAAATAATAAAGACCAAGTGCCATACAATTTTAGAGAAAGGAGGTATCACTCCTGGTGGTTAAGGAGGGCTTCCCTGGAGAAAATGAGTCTTGAAGGCTGGGTAGGTGTTCAAAGGTGTTGGTGTATAGGGAGGCTATATCTGAAAGAAGTCACGTGCACAACAATAGCAAACCAAAAGGATGAAGGTTAGATAAGAACCGCAATTAGAATTTGGTAAAAACACTCATCTGTCAAGAGTCTGTGCAAGGGCGCCCCCTACCAGGCACAAGTTGCCACTGCCTGCCCCTCTCTTTCCTGCCCTATCTAAACTGATTTTTCCCCTTTTGTCATAGCCCCAGGACTACTGTGGCCACTCTTTTTCTTTTCTTTTCTCTCTTCTTTAACCATTCCTGTCATAGTTAGGGTAAAGGGAAGTGTCTATAACAGAGTTCCAAAAATACAGTGGCTTAAATTACATAGATGTTTATTTTTCTCTCCCATGTAACAGTTATGAGATGAGAACTGTCCCTCAGCTGCATGATAGAAACTTGGTCACCATCAAATCTCAGCTCCAGCCAATCTGGAAAGAAGGAAGAGAGGCGAAGGAGGCCCGAGGTCCTGGGCCTGGAAGTGACACACATCGCTTCCAGCACATGCCTTTGTCAAGAACTTGGTCGCAGGACTTCGCCTAAGCCCAAGGGAGGTGGGGAAATGTAGTTCAGGTGGGTAGCCAGATAGAACAGTAATTCTCTTACCAGGGAAGAGGGTGATTGGGGCGATCTGTACTCATCTTCTGAGTCTGGGAGCTCCTTGGGGGCAGGAGCCACATTGTCTTCATCTCTGGTCTCTAGTACTGAGTTTGATTCCTGACACGGAGTAGTGCTAAATGGATGAAGCTGGTGCAGTGGCCAAGGCTGCGGGGGATAAAGGTGTAAGCCAGTGCTGGGACCTGACAGAGGAGAGAGAGGACAAACGTGGAAGAATTCAATAGGGACATACATGGGGCTTGATGAATCTTGCCAAAAGAGAGAGCTTTTAATGTTACCATCTTTTGTGATCTAAGCTGACAGCTCTTTGGCATAAGTTTAAAGAACTTGAACCGAATACCTCAACTTAACAGAAATTTACTAAACACATTCCAGTTTCAAAATCACTGTAGGAAAAGGCATGCCTAGAGCTGGAAGATTTTCAGGGGTTCTTGTTTCATACTTGCCTCTGCTACTGTTAACAGGTCAGAGCACCTAACTGCACATCTGGGCTTTTACCTGGCGGCCATTCTGCACCATCCACCACACCCTCCTGCTCCAACAACACCTTTCTGGAGTGCTAACACCTTCACCCCCACCCCACCCTGCATTTCCATAAGGAGAAGGCTTGTGTTCACTTGGTGATGTCTAGACACTACTACTTTCCAAAAATCAGGCTCTTTGGCTTAGCACAGTTTGGACATGTTATCCTTCAACGTTGGCACAGGTTTTGGAATCAGTACAGACGGAGTCTGAATTCTGGCTCTGCCGTTTACTACCTATTTTGGTGAAGCCCCTCAACTTGTGTAAATCCCCTTCCTTCACCGGTGAAGTAGTTGCAATTGAGCTCCATCACTTGGTGTACGAGGATTTAATGAGGTCTGGGTGTAAAGCACTTAGCTCTTAGTAGGTATCCAGTAATAATAGCTCTTAAACTACAATGACAACTAGGTTTTCAGGCCTCTGTGACCTCTTGAGTCAAAGGATATTAACAAGTGCAACAGAAATAATTACCCGTTACGGCCATTCACAAAACCCAAGTGCGCAGATTGGAACCTTAGTCATTTCTTCTTGAACTGAACTTAATTTCTGACCCTGTGGTTCTGTCCTGGCTTCTGGAGGGCAATTTGATCCTAGAGCATGGATTCCCTGCTCCATAATGTCTTGGCCAAATTTGGGTGATTCTCAAATTAGAGTGTAGAGCCCCATTTCTACTTCCTCTGTGCCTCCCTGGTCCATCATAATCTGAGAACTTTGATCATCAGCATAGTCATCACATAGAGAGAGAAACGGGTCTCTGGTCTCCTATGCTTCTGGGACCCATGTTGTTACCAGTTACTGATATCCTGTGGTCTGTGGTGCTCTCTCAGAGGTGACAGTGTAGCTGCTCTGGTCAGTAGCACATTCTGTTTCCTCTCAAGGGGCCCAGCCTCATCCCTCCCTCGCTTCCAAGCCTGTCCTACCCTTCACTCCTGGGGCAGGCCAAGCTCATTCCCCAACCAGCCCACTTGCTGCTCACTGCCAGCTGACCTGCAGCTGCCTCTGAGTTTACAGAAGCCTCCAAGCCACACTTGAGCCTGTGGGAAGCTGGGGGCCACTAGTGTCTCAGTGCACCAGGCCACCAGCCCTCTTGGTCCCCTTTATCAGAAGAAGCAAGACACATCTGAGCAATGGCAGCTGGGAAACAGGGCCCGCAACCCATCAGTCTTCCTTTCTCTTAGGTGTCTCTGTCCTTCCCAGGGCTTTTTCCCTCCCTCTTCTCACATCAGAGCTAATGCCTACAGGGAGGAGTTATTCTTTCTCTAGCATTTCGTCTCCTTTCTCCCTCCTCCCCCAGCACAAAGCCCTTTTTTATGCAGGTGGAAAACACACACACACAAGTGCACGTGCACACACACACACACACACACACACCATGCACAGTGGAAACCAGTTCTCCAAGTTTGTGCATACTTCCCAGACTGTTTTGTCTCCCGTCCATTAGAGAACAGAGTGCCTTTGAAACGATAGGCTAACCAGCCTGCCATCCTTGCTGGCAGGCTTTGTGTGGTGGTTGAGGGGAAGGATATGCTATTTGAGGTCTCAACTATTATTCTACTGCAAACTAATACTTCATGTTTGGTCCTGTCTCAGGAGGTACATGGCTCTTTACTGTGTTAATGTAGTTAAGAGGTCTACCAGGCTGCTCAATTGCTGTAGTGGGCAGAGCCCTTTTATTGCCCATAAGTTGACCTGTCTATATCCCACTCCAACCTTTTAATTGAACTTTTATCAAACTTATAGATAGATATGTCGTTTTAAAAGTCAAGCAATTTCCTAAAACATGAGAAAAACAGAGACCTTCTGGTCCCCTTTCATGTCCTCAACTTTCAGTCTCATTTTAGCTGGTTATTTTGATATTTTCTACTATACTGCTTAAGAATGGGGTCATATTGCTACTTCTTGGTTTTTTAGGCACTACTTACTAATTTCTAAATATGAGAGATAAAAATATAACTCTTTTTAAGGACTCCCATACATACTAACTTTCCCTTTGTCCATTAATATTTAGGATTTACATTGTTCCGACAAGGTAAATATAAGTCACATGTAAGACTTACAGTATATTTTAATTGCCTTTCATTTCTCTAACAACTTTTTGTTTTCCTTGGAGTTCATAATTGCTCCTTTTTCCCTTTGCTTAATGTTCTATGTATTTATCTCTAAGTCATTGCCCTCTTCTTGGAGGCTGCTCGTAGGTCCTTCCATAGAATGATCTAGATTGTTGCTCTCTTGTCCACAGCATGGGTATCATCCCATATTAATCATCCTACTTCTTCTATTCTCTAGCTCTGTAGTTTTGTTCTATTGTGGGGGATATTTTTTTAATTTCAACTTTTCTATTAGCTTTTAATCATTTTGTAAAGATTGTATTTTTTAAATTTTAGCAAGACAGAAAGGGAGGGAGAGCAATATTGATAGGTTCGCTATCACATACCTCCAAGTGGGGACCTGGCCTGCAATCCAGGCAAGTGCTCTGACTGGGAATTGAACTGGCAACTGTTTGGTTCAAAGGCTGGATCTCAAGCCACTGCGACATAGCAGCCAGGAGGGCAGCTTTTACATTTTTACTGTTACAGTTTTTTTTTTTTTTTTTTTTTTTAAGATTTTATTTCATTATTTTTTTAGAAAGAGGGGAAGGGAGAGAGGCAGAGAGGGAGAGAGACATCAATGTATGGTTGCTTTTCACCTGCCTCCAGCCACAGATCTGGCTGGAGACCTGGTTTGCAACCTGGTTATGTGCCTTGGCTGGGGAATCGAACCTGCGACCTTTGGGTTTGCAGACCGGCGCCTTATCCACTGTGCTACAGCCAGGGCTTGTTACAGTTTATTTTTTTAAAGTGGTCTGTTTTTTGACCTCTTCTTATTAAAAAAAAAAAAAAAAAAAAAAAAGGCAGCCACCTGTTCTTATTTCATGAATTCTATATTATCTCTAATTTCTCTAGGAATATTATTATTATCATCCATTTAAAATATTTTCTTCTGGCCCTGGCTAGTGGCACAGTGGATAAGGAGCTGACCTGCGAACCCAAAGGTCGCAGGTTCGATTCCCCAGCCAGGGCACATAACCAGGTTGCAAGCCAGGTCTCTAGCCAGGTCATTAGCTGGAGGCAGATGAAAGCCAACCATACATTGATGTTTCTCTCCTTCTCTGCCTCTCTCCCTTACCCTCTCTCTAAAAATATATAATACATTTTTTTAAATCTTAAAAAAATAAAAAAATCTTTTCTTCTGTTCTTGGTATTGTCTATTTATACAGATTTCTTTCTGTTTGTTTATTTTTTGTCTTTGCCTTTCATGTTGAAGAATTACCTCAAATACCCAGTGGCTTTTCATGTCTGTAGCCTTTCCTTTCATAATTAGAAGTAAGGCTAAACATCTGATCTTTCACTGGTAACTTTAGCCTAGAGTAATAGAGGTGGAAGGGGTCCCAAATGTCATTGTCTTTAGGTATTTTTTCTGGACTGTTCAGGTTTCCTAGAGGAAAATCTTCCATTCTCCCACCTGGCTGCCAGCATCCTCAGAGTGAAGTGCAGGAAGAAGTTTGAAAGTAAAGGGAGGGCAGTTCTTCTCTATCCAGTGCCCAGACTTACTTTATCTTCCAATGTTCTAGCGTGGTACCTTGGCTCTCATCGTGCCTCATGTCCTCTAGTCCAGAGGTATCTTTGTAACCTTTCCAGATCATAAACCTTCAGCGTTGTACTTAGCTTGGGGAGGATAACTGGGGATCTGCATGCCTCTCAAAGAGATAATCGATCCTCCCATTGTTAGCCCTTCCAGCATTAATTCCTCTTTCAGAGACATTTGTGCCTCAATTTCTGACTTAGGTGTTAGGTAAATCATTTACCACTGTTCATCTGCTCTCAGCTTCCAAAATATAGTACTCTTGCCTTTATTCATATTTCCCATTAGTCACTTGGGTTTATGCCCTTTAAAAAAATCCCTTTCTTAGCCCTGGTTGGTGGCACAATGGATAAGGTGCCGGCCTGTGAACCCAAAGGTCACTGGTTCGATTCCAGCCAGGGCACATAACCAGGTTGCAAGCCAGGTCTCCAGCCAGGTCTGTAGCTGGAGACAGGTGAAAGGCAACCATACATTGATGTCTCTCTCCCTCTGCCTCACTCCCTTCCCTTCTCTTTAAAAATAATAAATAAAATATTTTTTAAAATAGGAAAAAAAATCCCTTTCTTGCCATTTTAGTAGGGTTTGGGGAGGTTGCAGAGATAAAAGCTGTGTTCAATCTTCCATCTTTAAACAGAAGTGTCCCACTCTGATTTGGCCTTTCCTGATTTCACGTGGGAACTATCTCAACTAGACACCATGATATAGCCTTTATGACCTTATTCCTTTTTCTCTTCTACTGCACTGGTAGGTTAGCATTAACATTGCTGTTAGTCTCTCTCCATCACAATGGCACCACTATCACCTGGTCCTGTTTCAGACTCTTGAGAACCATCCTTGGCCTCTGCTTGCTCCCCCCATCGCTCTCAATCTATCATCAACTCTACCGATCCTATACCATATGTATCCCTCTTACCAGGCTACTCGTTCCCATCCCCACTGCCCTGCTACCCTCTCTCACCCGGTTTACTGGGGAAGTCCTGCTGCCAGGTTTCCCAGCCTCTGGTCTTACTGTTCCACTTCTAGTCCATCCTCTAAATCTTCATTGAGACGATCCCTCTAACATGCTTGGCGGACTGTCATGTCTCTCCCTGGGCATATTTAAGCAATAATTCTAATTGTGGCAGAGAGGGAGGAAAGCTAATATTTAAAATCATAACAGACTGCAGCTGCATCTTCCCCTCAGGCATACATTCCTCCTGAGCACAAGGCTCTTTGTTTGACAGAACACCTGGGTGGATGTGGAAGGTGAACTGTTGAGAGTATGAAACAAAAGAGATAGTTAAACTCTTCTACAGAGGACATAAACCAGAATTGGGGTGGGGGCAGGAGGCAGTAAAAGACATCCTGAAAGGGAAGAGAACTGAGTAAAGCCTTGGGGGTGGTGGGGGATGAGATACCCTCTCATCATCTCGGTGGGTGGCTGGAGAGAAGTGGGTGGTGGTAGAAGGGGGACTGTCATGGAGAGATTACAGGAGCCTAATACGTAAGTCCTTTTCAAGGATTGGACCAGTCTCTGCTGGTCTAGAACCCCTCCCATTCTGCCCTCAGCTTGACTACCCTTTACTCTACATCTTTAATAAAGTTTATTACATAAATGCTGCAAATGGAGGAAAGGGGTTATGTTCTGTCTGGATCTGCTCTGCAGAGAGAAGGAAGAGCACAGGTGGAGGGTGGCCCTGTTGTCACTGGGAATTCTGGGTAGGATGAAATTGGAACCTGTAGATCCTAGGCACAAAAGGGCTATTTTTAATTTAATTTAATTTATTTATTTTTGGTATGCTTCAACCTATTGAAAGTTAAAGTGAGTTTTAAATCAATTACATTTAAATTTCGAAGTGTTGCCATTTCTCCTCTGTGTGGTATCATCACTATGGCAACAGGTTGGGTGCTTTACACACACAATCTCTTGTCCTCTCTGAATCCAGCTGCTGAATTGGTGTTAACTCCGTTCACCTCTCGGGACCCATAACTTGCCTGGGATCACAGAGCTGGAGGAGTTGGGGTCTCAGCCTCTGTCTGTCTCACAGCTATTCAGTGCTCTCTCCTTGCTCTTCGATAAACTCTCAGCTACTCCCATAAGCCCCAATTCTCTTTTCTTTTCTTTTTTCAAATCAGTTTATTGTTGTATGACCTTTATCCCATTTTAACCCCATTGCTCTCCTCTGCCCCACCCTCTCCATCCACTCTCCCACAGTCAATCCCCATATGTTGTCCATGTCCCTGAGTCATTTGTACTAGTTCCTTGGCTAAGCTGTTCCCCTTCTTTGCCCATTTCTCTCCCACCCCTCTGCACACTGTCAGTCTGTTCTAAAACAGTGGTTAGATGCCATGAAGTAAGTGGCATTGCCTCAACCGCACACGTGTTGTTAGGCCCAAGGGCCTCTTCCGTCCTTGTCAAGGGGAGAGCCAACCTCCTTTCCTTTCATACAACACGTCCCCAGCTTTCTAATTGTGCTCAGACTCAGTCTCAAGTGTATCCACCCTATTTTGCAAACTGGATGAGGTGACTCCAAGGAAGCACACGGACCCCGTCAAGAGGCCCAGGAGACTAAGACAACATTCCTTTCACTCCAAGGCCAGTGCTCCTTCCATCCACTGCACCAGTGTTCCAAACCTGGTATGTAGAACTGGTGACACCAATAAGTGTCCCAGGATAAAAGTGTCCTGTAAGTAAATAAATACAGAAATTATTTTTTGTGTATTTTATTGATTATGCTGTTACAGCTGTCCCAAGTTCTTTTCCCTTTGCTCCCCTCCACCCAAGCCTCCCTTTCCCCCCCAAGTCCCACCCCCTCTTAGTTCATATCCATGGGTTGTGTATGTAAGTTTTTTGATTTTAACCTTTCTTCTGTTATTCCTAACTTGCCCCTGTAGATCTTGTGCCCACCAACTATGTTTCCTAAACCCTGCACCATTTTTCCATTTCACCCTTTTTCCCCTTCCAGCTGATAACCCTCCCAATGATCCCCATACCTATAATTCTGGTCCTGTTCTGGTTGTTTGCTTAGTTTGTTTTTGTTTTATTTTTATTTTTTAGGTTTTGTTCCTGATAGTTGTGAGTTTGTTGTCATTTTAATGTTCACAATTTTGATCCTCTTTTTCTTAAATGAGTCCCTTTAACATTTCATGTTATAATGGCTTGCTGATGATGAACCCTTTTAGCTCTACCCTGTCTGGGTAGCACTTTGTTTGCCCTTCCATTCTAAATCATAATTTTGCTAAATTGGGTGTTCTTGATTGTAGGTCCTTGCTTTTCATCACATTGGATGTTTTTTGCCAGTCTCTTCTTGCCTACAAAGTTTCTCTTGAGAAATCAGCTGATAGTCTCATAGGAACCCCTTTGTAGGTAACTCTCTTCTCTTGCTGCTTTTAATATTCTCTGTTTATCTTTAACCTTTGGCATTCTAATTATGATGTGTCTTGGTGTGGCCCATTTGGATCTAACTTTTCTGGGACTCTGTTTCCTAGGCTTGTATGTCCATTTTCTTCACCAAATTTGGGAGTTTTCCTTTACTATTTTTTCACACACCTTTTCAGTTTCCTGCTCTTCCTCTTCTGCTGGCACCCCTATGATTCAGATGTTGGCACACTTAAAGTTGTCCCAGAAGTTCCTAAGTCTCTCCTAATTTTTTCAATTTTTGATTTTATTTCCTGTGCTGGTTGACTGTTTATTTCTTCCTTGTGTTCCAAATCAATTATTTAAACCTCATTTTCCTTCTCTTCACCTTTGGTTTTGTGTGTATTTTCTTTTGTTTCACTTGGCCTAGACTTTACTTCTTCCTGTGTGTGTTTACTGTATTTAAGTGCATCTGTCGAGTCTGTGAGCATCTTTATTACTGGTGTTTTAAACTGTGTGTCTGTCAGGCTGGCAATCTATTTATCTGTCAAGTTGGCTATTTCTTTGTTGCTTAGTTTGGCCACTAGGACCTTGATTTGTTCCTTTTTTTGAGTTATATTTCTCTGTCTCCGCATTTTGACAGGCTTCTGTGTGCCTCTGTTTCTTAGGTAGAGCTATCACACCTGTTACGTTGTAAGGAGCACAGCCTTAGGTATTCATCCATGTGGAGTGACCCATTTTACCACATTGTGGCCCTGTCTGTAGGGAGGGGGCCTGAGAGGGAACAATGCTGCTTGTTCAGCACTTCTCCCCTTTCCAGGCATTTCTCCTGCTTCCCATATGGGACTAAATCCTCTCTAGCTGTTGCCCTGTTAGGGGTCTTTTTTGGTTTCAGGATCTTTGGAGCCTCTAAACAAATGGACTCTGCTATGAGCTCAGTAGTTTTTTATCTCCTCCCCACTCCCATTGGTTTTCATAGTCAGAAGCAATGTGGCTTTATTTTCCCTCTGGTGCTGGAACCGTGAGCCCTGAGATCTTATCTGGTGCCCTGAGCAGTCAACACGTGCCCCTACTGTGACTATACCAGCCAACCCCTGATGATCTCCCACCACAGCTGCTGCACCCCCAACTCATGCCACCTTACTGACAACTTTGCATGCGATCTGGTCACCAAACTGCTTCCTCTGGGTGCTGGCTCCACCCCTCCTACCTGTCAGGATGAGTATTTCTTTCTTTTATCTTTCTTTTGTTGGACTTCCATGCAGCTCAATATTCTGGAATTTCTGGTTGTCTCTAGTTTAGGGGTAGATACATTGTTTTTGGTTGTGGAGGGAGACACAGCATGTTTATCTAGACCTCCATCTTGGATCTCTGGAAATACGGAAGATACTGAGTTAAGTTTAACAGGACTGCTCACAGTCTCCAATATGTTCATGTGCATTAGATTCTCCAAAGCCAGGCATTGGTGTGCCATGTTTCCTGAACTTACTGGATAAACCATTCAGTGGAACAACAATATTTTTAAAATATGTTTATTGATTTGAGAGCAAGAGGAAGAGGGGGAGAGGGAGAGAGAGAGAGAGAGAGAGAGGAAGAAAGAGAGAAGAAAATTGATCGTTGTGAGAGGGAAACATTGATTGGTTGATACTCGCCCCAATGAAGGGAGTTGAAACTACAACCCAGGCATATGCCCTGACCAGGAATTGAACTCACAGCCATTTGGTGTATGGGACAATGTTCCAACTGAGCCACACCAGCCAAGGCTGTGAAACAAAACTGAACCTCTAACCAAGCTGTTGTAGCATGGAATAGCATTCAGGGACTCTGGCTTCTCTTGTGGAAAAGCACTGAGGAAATGCAGGCATTGCATTAAGCAGGGTTTTAGGTAATGCAAACAGCCAACCTGTGAGGATGTATTTTCTACAGGAAGAGTGAGGAACCCCTAGAGTTCTACAAGGTCTCATATATTTTCACTGACAGAGCTAGGTGGAGACAAATGCTGAAAAGAAGGGATTTTGTGAATAAAAGGAGAAACTTCACAGACTTTGTTAGAAAGGACAGAATCTAGCAGAAAGAATCTGAGGAGAATAAAGACAGAGCTAAAAGGACATGTACCTGACATGTAAGGATAATTCCACTGTATTTATTTATTTATTTTTAATTTAATTTTTAAAAATTTTATTGTTGTAATGCATCCATCCCCTTTTTGCTCCCCTCTGTCCCCCTCCTAATTTAATTTTTTAAAATATATTTTTTTATTTATTATTTTTAGAGAGTGGGGAAGGGAGAGAGGCAGAGAGAGAGAGAGAGAGAGACAGAAATCAATGTATGGTTGCCTTTTTCACCTGCCTCCAGCTATGGACCTGGCTGGAGACCTGGCTTGCAACCTCATTATGTGCCCTGGCTGGGGAATCGAACCTGCGACTTCTAATTTAATTTTTAATTAAAAAAAAATTGTCCTGATCCCCCCACCATTGCTCTGCACTGCCCATCCCTGCCACTCCCACAGTCAATTTCCACCCTGTTGTCCATGTCCATGGGTCACTTAAAACTGCAAGGGTGACATACATATACCATTAGTTTTCTCAAACAAAACCTGGCTCTGAAGACCACTTACAATGGTTGCAAGAAGTCTTGTATCAGTCACTTTCTGTGACGTTTCCCCTTCCCTTAAGTCATAGCAGAATCTTGGGCTTGTCTGTTTAGTCCAGAACAATGATGATCACCAGTGGGACTCCTGCTATGAAGATTTGGACTTTAGCTCAGACCAGCACCATCGCTCTAGGCAGAACTCTGAAATGGCCCTCCCAAGGCCTTCATCACAGATGGGGCTTAGTTACAGGGACCCCTGTGGCAAATGGGACCACCACTTAAGTGTCCACAGACATTTAGCTTCCTCATAGAGCCTGAAACACTTCTTCTTTGAAGTCTTCACAATGTTTTCTTTGGCAGTTATACACATCCCTCCTTTCCCAGAAAGAAGCCCTAATCTGGTCCCCAGCCCCACTCTTGACTCATTCAATTTAGCCTCCTTAACTAAGTTCCTAAGAGCACTGGTCTGTTAACTCTGTTCTGGGGATGAGGAGAGCCAGGCTGACCTTATAGGGAAAAAAACTGTCTTTTCTTTCTCTGGCTGATAAATTCATAGCAGGCACCCGTAACAGTACCATTGAAAAAAAGATGTTTTTCAAGAATGCATTGTGTCACAAATATACTGTTTCTTTGTTATGATTACATTTGTAGTAAAAGAGGGAAAGGTTAGAGATAGTCTCAGAAAAACAATGAAGCCCGGGAAGGTAAATTCAGTCCAGTGAAATTCTAGTTCCAATGGAGCTTCCTGGGGTGGAGCTGGGAAAACCATGGAGTGATTCTGACTCTTAAGTGAAAAATGACACCCTATGCAGTAGCACTGGTGTGGGGAGTGCTGTGTGGCTGAGCACAGGGGTCAACATTACCACAAACACGTGTTGCTCAACACCAACAATGCATAACAATAAATAGCCATGCACAGCGAAAAGGAAAAGACTAGGAAGGCTGGCTGCAATCGTTTTATGTGTTAACTTGTGCCCAGTGGTTTGGTCAAAACCCAGAGTAGATGTTGCCATGAAAGTGCATTTTAGATGTGACTAACCTTTAAATCAGTAGATTGGGAATAAAGCAGATTACCTTCCATAATGTGGGTGGGCTCCCATCTAATCAGCTGAATGAAGGTTTTAAGAGCAAATACTGGGGTTCCCCAAAGAAGAAGGAATTTGGCCTCCAGCCTGCAACATAGAAATTCTTCCTAAGAGGCTAGTCTGTGGATTTTTGACGCAACATTACAACATTAACTCTTTCCTGAATTTCCAGCCAGCTGGCTTGTTGGATAAGTTTCAAATTTGCCAGCCTCCACAATCACATAAGCCCATTCCTTCAAATCATTCTAACTCTCCCTCTTTCTCTCCCTCTCCCCTCCCTTCTCTTCTCCCACTCCCTCTCCCTCTAACTCCTATTGGTTCTGTTTCTCTGGAGAACCCTGGCTAATACAGTTGGTTGCAACTACTAAGAGTATAATATTCAATAAATACAATAAATAGTGTTTTAAACAAATATCTCCCCTTATGAAAAAAATAATATCATGTCATATACCATATATAACTATAAATTCCAGATGGATTGAGGAGCTCATTTTTTTTTTTAAAGAGAAAAGTACAAAAGCATTAGTAAAATATAAAATATATTAATTGTGGAGTTCTTAAGTAAGACTCAAAATTCAGAAGCCATAAGAAAAAGATTAGAAGATTTATCTAAAATAAAAATCTAAAATTTAGGACCTGGCTGGTGATACAGTAGTAAGGTGCCAGTTTGTGAACCCAAAGGTCACTGGTTTGATTCCCAATCAGGGCACATAACCAGATTGCAAGCCAGATCTCCAGACAGGTCCGTAGCTGGAGGCAGATGAAAGGCAACCATACATTGATGTCTCTCTCTTCCTCTCTGCCTCTCCCCCTTCTCCTCTCTCTGAAAATAATAAATAAAATCTTTTAAAAAAATCCATAATTTAAATTGAGCAAAGAACATCATAACCAAAGTTCAAAAGAATGCAGTAAAAGAAATTATGTACAAATCAATAAAACACAAACAATTCACTAGAAAAGTAGTTAAAATGCGGACAAGCACTTTATAAAGTAAATCGAGTGGACAATAAATATTTATGAGAAGATGCTCAACCGTCACTAGTGAGGAAAATGCAGATCGAACAACAATGAGTTATTTTTCTTTCCCCAGGCTGTCAAAAGCAAAATGCAAAACACTGATGTATTATATTACCTTGTCTCCTTCACTTGTGCCAGTGGTGGTAGTGTACATGTATTGGTAAAGTCTTCCAAAGGGCAATTAAGGGGAATCTATCAACATGGAAAGGAACTCCCTTTGACTCAGCAATTCCACTTCTGAGAATCCACCTTTCTGAATATCTACGTATGTGCACAAAGAAGCATATGCAAGGATGTGCAGCCTATCACCAGAACTGTGAAGTCTATCATGGTTTATCCCAAACAAAAGAACACCATCAATGTGCCTCTATACACCCTGTCATGCAAGCAATCTTTAAGACCTCAACATATTTTGAAAAGCAAATTGTGTAGACCATTACTTTTTGTCTGACTCTGCTTATGTGAAACTGAAAAAAAACTAAACACATTCACAGTTGCATGTCTAAATGCACATAAATGTAGGTAAATATCTAGGGAAGGGACTAAAGAACATACACCAAGCTAGGAGGTGGAAGATAGACAGGACGGTTTGTGTCAAGGACGTTGTTCATATTTCACTCCTTGTACTATTATCCCACTTGACTCCTTCACAATGCAATGGGTTAATATATTCCTTGTGGAGGGAGATGTTTTAAAAAGTAAATGGCCCTATGGTACACAGTGCAGCATCCTCAACTGCTTCTGGCAAAGGAAGGGCCTGTTTCCAGAACTTAGAATGACCGTTTTGTAGATCCCCTCCAGTTGAGCCAGCACAGTCCAGGTTGGGGATTTGTTCCCAAGGCTCTCTGAGCTGGGACTCTAAGTGGGGCATCAGACTCCATGCAGGGAACACCCCAGTCATTTCTGTGATCCCAAAGGCCTCTTGTTCCTTCTCCACTCCAAGTGTCCCCACCTACCCACCCACCCTGCTGCGTCTCAAGCTCAAGGCTGTTCTTTTTTAAGAAGTAGTGAAACAAGTCCAAATGATGGTATTTTCCAGTCCTTCTGAAATTTGACTCCTGGAGAAGCAGAATAAAGTCAACCACAATGAAAAACAAAACCAAGCGCAGGGGCAGTGCATAGAGTATGGTGGTGATTGTGGCCTTCATTTCCTCTTGGCAAAGAAACCTCAGGAGGCTGAGGTCAGGCCTTCCCAGCATTTTCAGGGTGAGGCTTATTGGGAAATGCCAAAAGTTGCCACCCACACCTTGGCTGGGGAGGGTGGGGGTTCCTTCCCCAGGGATGGGTTAGGGGTTGTGGGAAGGCCTTTGTGTGAGACTAAGTACCTTGCAGAGTCAGGAGAGACTGGGAACTGGTTTCTTCTTTGGAAAGTTGGTGACTTGTTCAATGCCTCGATATCTTGTAAGGACTTTACCTTTTATTCCAGATGAGTTAGGGAGCCATTGGCAGTCTAAAAGCCAGGTGGCAACATGATCTGGCTGACATCTGGTCTGACAGGTCAGCTTTGGCTGCTGTGTTGCAAACAGGTGAAAGGAGTATGGGGCAAAACAGCCCAAGGGAGAGGTGCTAAAGCTGAGTTTTTCTTGATAGAGTGGCCAGCGTTACCTGGAGACCCCATGATGCTCTTTAGGGGACAAGCACTCCTCAGAATAATAAAATGTACTTACCAGTTCTCTGTGCATTGCTAACAGAAATTGCTACTTATATTAGTCTGGAGTGGGCCTAGTAATCTGCATTTCTATAACCACAAACTTTTTCTTCATAGCACTATTGATAATGTGCAACAAACACTTGCTTATGATATATCCTCAAGGAAGCACCTCGCTTATCTCTGTGTCCCTATACCAAGCATGGTGGCTGGCGTGAATATATTGAGTTTGGCTTTGGGCCAGGTATGGTGCTATATTCAATGAAAGTCTTGAGCATGCCTGGTCTAAATGGTTTGGAGGTTACTGGTGATGAAACTTTCCAGAAAGTGGTCATTAGAGGGAAGGGATTAATTATAATAGCAATAACAATGGGTGTGTGACTGACATCGAGTCCAGGGTCTGCCTAGGTGTTTTACTCCCATCTTCTCCAGTTAAATCTTGTAAAAGCTCTGTGAGTCAGGCATCATCACCCCGATTCTGAGAAAACCAAACTTGGAGAGTTAATTTTCCCAAGGTCACACCATTAACAAGTACTAAAACCCAGCCAGGTCTGCTTTGTTTATATCACTGACTAGTTCAAGAAGTCACTGATAAGAGGAGGTTGCTTTGAAGACAGGAGCTTCTTTACTTGGGGACTAGGAGCTGTTTTCAAACATTCAGGGAATATGTCATTCTTTTTTTTTTATTTTTAGATTTTATTTATTATTTTTAGAGAGAGGGAGAGAGGCGTCAATGTATATGGTTGTCTTTCACCTGCCTCCAGCTACACAGCTATAGACCTGGCTTGCAACCTGGTTATGTGCCCTGGCTGGGAATTGAACCAGCGACTTTTGGGTTTGCCAGCCTCCACCTTATCCACTGCGCTACCAGTCAGGGCCTTTTCTCTTTCTTTCTTTCTTTTTTTAAAAGTCTCCTTTCTGAATTGGGAGCCCTGTCCACACAGCACATTCCCGGGCCCTAAACCCTTCTTGGTAGAGCTCCTCCCCTAATAAGTAGTAGCGCCTGCTGCAACTTAAGTGTTTTTGCTGACCTGTGTGGTTTTGATCAGTCTCTGGTGAAGCACTATTCCTCAGTCCTCACCCTCTGCCCAACCTCCTCCTGCAGAGTAATGGGTGCAATGTTGTGCTGCGGGGCTGAAGTTTGACAAGCCAAGGTCAGTCTTTCTCCAAAAGGAACCCATCCTTCTCTCCAGAAGAAAAGCAAGTTCCAGGACTTCCGGCCTGATCAGCCTCTCTCTTCCCCTAGCCTTCCCGGCGGATAAAAATAGCTTCCTCCCAGGGCCTCCCTGCGGTGGAGCAACTGCGCCTGGAAGCTGCCTGGCCCCGGATCAGCTGCTCCCCGGGGTGCGGGCCGCCTGCAGTCAGGCTGGGGACCTGCCCCTAGGGGCCAGGTAGTCTGGCCCGGGTCGGGACGCTTGGTAGCCTCACGGAGAGACAGGGCACCTGGAGCAAATTTGATCGCGTTGGTGGGTGGCTCACTTAAACACATCAGGAGGCCTGGAGATCCTCCTAAGGCCTCGCTGGGCTGCCTCTAAAAAAGAGTGTATGTCCGTGATTCTTAACCTCCTTAGGGGACAAGGACTCCCTACAACAAATGATGAGGTGTACCTACAACTTCTCTGTGTGCCCAAGCATACATACACGCAGCACACACAGACACGGATCTACAGACACAAGCACACACTCAGAGACACCAATACACGTTTGCACACAACGTTACATTCTCGGGAAAGAGGGTTGTCAAAGCCCAACGCGGACCAGATCCGGGTGGATAATAGGAACGCAGACCAACCACAAAAAAATAAAAGCTGGCGTTGATCATAGGAACGCAGAGCAACCATAAAAAAGTTAAAATCTGTAACGTTTAACAACACGTTAGTTAAGTTTGCCAAGCTCCGTTTAAAGAATACATGTATAAAGTATAAATGCATGAGAACAAACACAGAAATGTAAATGTTGACCTTCGACGGTGGGATACAAGGTTAATTCCTATTTTTCTCCATTTTCCCACTGAACAAAAAAGCAAGTTTCTTTGGCAACCAGAGTGGCCGCCTCCAGCATTTCCCGGGATCTGGGGAGCCCGCTCGGGTGATGGCACGACCCGGGCCTGCCTGCCCGCCCACAGTCCCCGCCGCGGTTAAGGGGGTTACAGACAAAAGACAAACTTCAGGCCGGTGACTACGCGGGGCGGGGGCGGCCTCCTTTAGAGGCTGATCAGCGAGCCCTTCGCGGGCGACTCCACTTCTAAATCAAAGCGCTCCGCGCCAAGCCCGGCCCGCAGGGAGCGGGGGATGCTGCGCGCACGCTCTCGGGGCGGCAGCGACGCGCACGGGCGCGCCCCCGCGGTGGTCAGCTCCCGGCTGCGGACGATGCCGTGGAGGAGGCGGCGGCGGCGGCGGCGCGCTCCGGCGGTCTAAAGCGGCGGCCGGCTGCCACGGGCCGGCTGCGCGATGAGCTGGGCGGCCGCCCCCGGCTCGGGGCTGTGAGGGGCTCGGGGCCGGGGGTGGGCGGAGGCGGCGCGGCGGGCGGCCAAAGCTCTCTCCTGGCGGCGGCGGTGGCCATGCGCGGGACGGCGCGGCCGGGGCCGCCACACCGGGGCCGCCTCCCGGGGGCCCGCGGCCTGAGGGCCCCGCCGCCGCCGCCGCCGCCGCTGCTGCTCCTGCTCGCGCTGCTGCCGCTGCTGCGGGTGCCGGGCGCTGCGGCCGTGCCGGCCCCGCGGCCCCCGGCGCTCATGCCCGCGGCCGCGGGGCCCAGCGTGAGCCTCTACCTGAGCGAGGACGAGGTGCGCCGGCTCATCGGTGAGTGGGGCCGCCTGCGGGGGGCGGGCAAGTCGGGCCGGGCCCCGGCTGCTTCCGGCCGTCGGCTGCCCTGTCCGCGCGCCCGGAACCGGGGACCGGTTTTCTCCTGGTTCCTCCGGGATCTCCGTCTCGTTCCAGCTCCCCGGGTCGCCTTGGGGCCCCGGCCTCTGCCTGCAGAGCTGGCGGGGAGGTGTGGTCCCTGCCTGGCCCCTGCCCCGGGTTACCCTTAAGGCTTCTCCCTTGCGCCCGCGCTCCTCGGGCACGGAAAGACCGGGGTCCCCGGGGCCACCGCCGAAGACCCTGGATCCACCCCGTTTCACTCTCCGTATAGCCTCCTCAGCCTTTCACCATATTTGCTCGAGTCAAGCGCCCTTATAGTTTTCTTTGACCCTTCCTGTGCGTGTCACCTCAGGGCCCTGGGTTTTGGATACCTTGAAACCCACATTTTATGCTGCCTAAATCGGTAAACCCTTAGCAGTGGTTTGGATGTCCCAGTAGAGGCTGCACTACCGACTGCTTTAAAAAAGTGCAAGAGATAGAAAGGTTATAAGGACATTTCATCACACGTTTGTGGGCAGTCTCCAAACCTTGCTACCGACAAGCGTCCTTTTAAATAGTGACTCAATTTCCAGGCAGCCCGCACCTTTGAGCGCCTTTAGTGCCTTCTTGGTTCTTGTCTGGGATGTGTTAGAGTTTGGACTGATCCTGTATTTCTGGGCCACTGCCCTACTTTGAGTATCTTGTAGGGAAAGGAGAACTTGGCTTTGGGTCAGTTGGTTCTGTTATACTTAATTAGCTTTGCCGTTTGGGAATTACTTGAAAACATAATGGTGTTCTCATGTTGGGACTTTGTGGATTCTGGAAATGATCCCTTAGAGGAAGGTGTGATAGAAATATTCCAAATGGAAGTCTTTAGGTAGTTACACCTACCTAGGCATTTACTTTCTTTGTATGTTACGGCAGATTTTTAATTTTCATCTCATTTGTGGTGCATCAGAGTTGAAAAAATTAATGGTGCATCAGAGTTTAGAAATTAATATCTTAAGCACTAATTATGGTCAGTTTTATTTTTTTTAAGTTATAAGACTTCCTTGAGGTCTTTGGAGAATTTGCTGTTTGCATACTGCTTAGACATTGATACATATGTTGTTTTGCAGTCTTTAACCAAAGAATGCTGTGTTTTTATAATGTCTTGTATTCTTAAACCCTTTCATTCTTAATCCTCTTTTTCATCTAGCTGAATCAGCTGAACTTAGTTTTAGCTCAATTAAAACTGAAAATTGGGTTAGCACTTGGACCATAAAAGTAAGGTTTAGGAAAAATAAAGAATGCTTGTAAATAAAATTTAAAAAATTTTAATGTATTGTGCATGGTTTTGTAAAGTTTATTTTGCTGTTGTTAAAAGTATGTGCGTAATTTGTGACTTTGTTTACATGTAAGAAACCAGTCTGGTTGGGGAAAGGGAACAGGGGACAACCAGAGGCTGACACTGATTGAGTTTCTACCATATACCTGCCTCTACTTGGTTTAAACACAGCATTTCCTCTACTTTCCTTGTGACCCAATTAGGTAGATATCATTATTCCTATTTTAGAGATGAGTCAAGTAAGGCTTCGAGTAACTTCTCAAGGTCACATAATTTATAATAAAAAAAATTGAACATAGTGTTGACATAGGCTGCAAAGTTTTATTGAATGAAATGAAGATGTTGTTTACACTCTAGAAGTTTAATTATGTCATAGTGGAAAATAATGATTGGTAATTAATACTTGAAATGGATTTATTTGTTACCTGATTGATGAGCAGGAATAGGCCTTTGGGAACAGAGAGGGGGAGGATTGCCTTGCTGATCGATCTGGTTCTCCTGTGGGGGCGAGAGGAATTTTCTCTAATGCAGGTAGAGTTGACCTGTTATACTTGGTCTCTTGATTATCCATCCTGCCAGATCCAGGTCCTCTCCTTTCATCACCTTCCCATGTCCCTTGTATGTTCAATCTTTAAAGTATTCCCTGGCTGCATCAGGGTGCAGAAGAGCAAGTGGGTAGGACTGAGGTATGTACCAGGCTTCCCAAGCTCTCAGAATGCAGTTGCCCACAGAAACTCAAAAATTTTTTTTTTCCAGAAACTCTTATGATATTGAAGACTACTTGAAATACTACTTTGTACCATAGTGTTGTATCCTGTAAAATGCCTTCTGAGAGCTAACTTGGGAAACTAACCATTACTTTATAATATTTCTAAAGCAATGAGTTTGGAATTCCAAGTAAGAAAATTATAAATCAGGTTGATAGTGACAACTTTATGAATTGAACTCATTGCCCTTGCTATGAGAATAAGTTGTTTTAATGAACTAATGCATACACATAATTTATAAAAAATCAAATACTGCTAAAAGGCTCAAAATGAAAAACAACAATCTCTTGCCTTTGGCCTTTTTTTTTAGAGTAGTTAGTCTTTTTTAAGATTTTATTTATTATTTTTAGAGAGAGAGGAAAGGAGAGAGGCAGAGGTAGAGAAACATCATTGCCTTCACCTGCCTCCAGCTATGGACCTGGCCCGAAACCTGGCTTGCAACCTGGTTATGTGCCCTGGCTGGGGAATCGAACCAGCAACCTTTGGGTTCACAGGCCAGCGCCTTATCCACTGTGCTACTAGCTAGGGTGCTTTTGGCTTTTAATCCTCCAGGCTCTATTTAGCAGTAGAGGCTACTGTCTTCAACTGGTTCTGCTTATTCTTTCCTGGTTTTTACTTTAATATTTCTAAATCAATGTATAGTAAACATTGGATTTCCTAGTACCATAACAGAACACTTGCCCTCTTCTGTTTCCCAGACCCCCCAATATTGCATATATATTTATTGCACACTTTTGAGTTAAATAGCGACCCATGATTGTTTTCTTTCCCTAAACATTTTTGTTTTTCCTGGAGCAAAAAATTAATTGCCTTTTAAACTTCTTGATTAGTTTTTTTTAACGTAGACTACGTTTCGTCAGCTACTCCCAAGAAATATGTTACATGCCTTTAAAATTTTTTTTCCCCAGATAATACATCAAATCATCTATCAGTTCCACTCAGTTTCCCCTTAGAGACTCCCCTCCAGAGCCTTCCATCCTGTTACTCCATTCTGGATAGTAGGATTGTTTTTCCTGCAACTTATGTTCTCTTCTTTTTTTTGTCTTGGAGACTGTGTTTACTAGATCTCCTGTCTTCTTCTTCTTCTTTTTTCTTAAGTGTGTCTCCCCTTTAGGAGTGCACGGAAGATAAATTATTTGAGGCCTTGCATGTCTGAAGGTGTCTGTCTGGTCTTCAGGCTTTATAGATGATTTGGCTGAATTTAGTGTATTAGGTTGAAAATAAAAATTTTCCTCCCACAATTTGGATGGCATTTTCACAACTTTTTTTTTTTTTTAAGGTTTCATTTCTTACTTTCAGAGAGAGGGGAAGGGAGAGAGTCACAGAAGGAGAGAGGCATCAATGTATGGTTGCCTTTCACCTGTCCAGGCTACAGGCTTGGCTTGCAACCTGGTTACGTGTGCACTGGCTGGGGAATCGAACCAGCGACCTTTGGGTTCGCAGGCCGGCACCTTATCCACTGTGCCAAAAGCTGGGGCCTCCCATTTTCATAGGTGTTAAGGGTTTCTGATGAAAATCCAAAGCCATTGTGATATTTTGCTGTTTTTTTTTTTTAAAGTTGTTTTCTCTAGTGTTCTGAAATTTTTATAATTTGTGTGGGTCCTTCCTTCTGTCTGTCCATTGTCCATCTTGTCTTAGTATGCCCTTTCAATCTAGAGACTCATCCTTCATTTTTCAAAAATGTCCATTCTTTGATAATTTCCTACCCTTCATTTTTTTTGTTCTTTTTTTGAGATATCTATTGGTTTGGTTATTGAATCTCCAGGTTTTCTTAACTTATGTAGCTTCTTTTTATATCTTTGTATTAAAAGTGGAAAGGTGAGAGTTTCTTAAATTTTGTCTTCCAAGCTTTTATTTTTAAGGTTTCAATGGTTTTTAAATTTTAGAAGTTCTTTTTTCTTTGTCCATTATATATCATTTCATTTTGTTTTCAATTCATTGTTATGTTATAGACATATTATCTTCCCTTATCTTTGAGATAGATATGCATGTTCTTTTAAAATTATTCTATATATTTAGTGTGTTTGTAATATTCTGCTTCCTCCAGTTTGCCCGTTAATTTCAGGGTTTGTTTTATGTTCGTTTATGTCATAAATGCCCCTTGACTATCCATAATTAAGCAAGATGCTGAAAAGTTGATTAAGGGTGGTCTAATGTGACTGCCCTAGGGTGGGTTGCAGGTGAACTTTTCACTGGCAGTCTACCCTTCACAACAGCACTTTCACATCTTCTTTGGGACAAGTCGGTGTCTACAGAGAAGAAACCTACAATTTTCTGCCTCTGGTGTGTGTGTGATACACTGTGGCCTGGGTTTGGGTTAGATGTTGACTTCTATTTATTGTGCTCATGCCAGTGTGGTTCAGTTTCTTCAGAAACAGCTTTGGGTCTCCTGCTGGACCTGGGGGCCCAATTGCTTTGAATACTTCCTTAGAAGCTACCCCTTTGTCAGGCCTAGGTCTGGGGTGGCCTTTGGTGGCTTTTGGTGGCTCAGTGGCTGAGTCACTCAGAAGTCCTTCAACTGCTATCCATCTTGCAGAAATTGTTGAAATGTATGATGTGTTGTTGTCTTCTTTTCCTTTCTGTTTGTCTTTGTGGTTTAATGTCTTTGTTATTTCATTGTTATTTTAGGAGAGTTGAGAGGGAATGGGGATAAAATAAAGACTAATGGTCATGCCACAATTTTTATTTTTTGTTTTTTGTAATAACAATATTAAGACTAGTGGTAGTTGAAGTGTCAGTCCATACTTTTTAGAACACTGCTGATGTATGGAATCTTTTTTCTGTGGCAGGTTAAAGGTAATCCCCATGTTAGGTATATACAAGGTGCATGTGATGAATTGTCAAAATTTTAGTAAAATAACATACCACAAAAGTTATATTTTAAAATAAATTTAAGTCCTGGCTGGTAGCACAGTGGATAAGGTGCCGGCCTGCAAACCCAAAGGTTGCAGGTTTGATTCCCCAGCCAGGGCACATAACAAGGTTGCAAACCAGGTCTCCAGTCAGGTCTGCAGCTGGAGGCAGGTGAAAAGCAACCATACGTTGATGTCTCTCTCCCTCTCTGCCTCTCTCCCTTCCCCTCTTTCTACAAATAATGAAATAAAATCTTTTAAAAAATAAAATAAAATAAATTTATTCTTATATGTAAATACATAAACAGTCATTTTAAAAATTGTTCAAAAAAGTCTCCATTTGCTGCAATAATAGACTCAATTCTACTTTGAAATCTTGAGCATGCTTGAATGAACTTTTCTTTATCCATGAACATCGTAATATTTTCAGTCTTAGCTTTAACAGCCTCTTTATTGGAATGAGGTTGTTTATTAACTTCTCTCTCACAAATGCTACATACATATAGTCTAAAAGATTTGCATCTGGTGAACTAGGAGGCCAGATTTCCTTTGAGCAGAATTCAGAAACATTGTCACTGAGAAATTCTTGCACCTTTTTGGCGTTATGTGCTGGTGCACCATCTTGTTGGAAGATAAAAAGACATCCATTTGTGATTTGCTTCATCCATGGTACAACTACTTTCAAAATGTCAAGGTAAACATCAGCAGTCACCAGCAAGCTTTGTGGAAACAAATGGGGGGTTATGATACCACCTTCATTGCTGACAACACCTAACACCATCACTGGAGCAGGAAATTTCATTTTCATGACATTTGGGACTTCATTAAGAGTCTTACAGAGACACCTTGTTGTGTCTTCTGTTGACTGTTTGGTCCTGCTGAGAATTCTTTTCATTGGAGAAGAACATCAGAGGGTTTTTTCTTTGAGATTTTTCAAAGTTGTTAGCAGTTTCCTTGCTTTTTCAAAGCCCCTTTCCTTTGTCTGCTGTGTCATAAACTGGCCTTTTCTAAGAACATACAATCTGTATCTGGTATCTTCGGTAACAATCTTGGGAACTGTTGCATCTGACATCTGCAGTTCTCTTGCTATGGAGCGCATTGACTTTCCTGGATCTTCATTGCTGATCTCCTGGATTCTGTGTACGATTTCTGGACTTGTGCGATCCTTGCGCACTTTATGTGTTTTCCTTGTTGGTGTGGTGACATCAGGATCAGCATCATACACCTTCTTCACATTGTCAACTGTACGTAGAGATGTTATTGAAGTCCCCAATTTCCTTAGCAGTTAGCCCGGAACGCAGTCTAGAAATTATGGTTGCCCTAGATATTCCTTCAACATGATGGTTTCCCTCAGAATTTAATGCTTTATGTATGAAACAGTGATGTTAAATCATAACCTTAGAAACATAGTTTTTCAAAATTTAAATAAGAAGCACATGAAATGAGATGCAACTATTCTTGCCAATGTATTGCATGCACTATTATTTCCATTTTATAGATGAGGAAACAGACTTGGGGGAGTTGCTTGTAACCAGTTCAATTCCTTGGTAGTGGGCATGCAGTGCTGATGAAAGTCCATTCATACGGAGGCTCCAAACCTCAAGATCTTTTCATCATATGTGGCATCCCTGTGTCCCCAGGCCCTCTTCACTGCTCTCACTTACCTTTTCTTAACAAGCTGCATTACAAGCATCCATTTTCACATTTTACTGATAAGGACTCTGAATCTGGGCCTTTTGTGTAGTGAAGAGAGTGTAGGCCTTGATTCAGTCCTGCCTGAGTCCAGAATCCACATTGCCTCTTTGTTGCTCTGGAGGAACAATTAACCAAAATACTCAAGGAGTATAATCTGCAAGCCTGCTGTCACATGCTTGCTTGTGGTCTGGATCATTATCTGTATTCTCCCATTCGCTGTCTAATTGAGTTTCCTGAAGTCCAGGGCTTATGGAAGCGGTGTGTGTCTGGGGCGGTGCTAAAGGTTTGGGAATAAAATGCTGGTGAGTGCGGGGTAAGATATAAGCTGGTCATGGCAGCGGTGTTGGTGATGATAGGGAACCTGTAAGCATCAGAGGGGCTCCTAAGACTACACTCTGCCTCCCACCAGTAAGAAATTTGCTTTGGACAACTTGCTTCTGTGTTAAATACTCCCTGGAAGAATTAAGCATTATTTACATCTTAAAATCAGGCCAATACTCATTGAGATCATTGCTTCCCAAATGAGTCCAGTAAAAAATTTTGAAGCCCATATCGTGGTAGAAAATAGTGATTCAAAGCTGTTAAAGTTTTCTCAAATTTTGTAGAACTTAGAATTTTATAGATAAGACTGTTATATCTACAACAATATCACTGAGATAGAGTTATACAAGTATTACTGATTTGATATGCTATTGTAGGAGTGATGACTTTTGACTGTAGAAGGGTGGAGCAGAGAGAGGCTCAGAGATTTCCAGGAGAGACTTAGAGGGTTTTAGGAAAGGTGTTCCAGGAAGGGAGACATTTAAGTCTTATCTTGAAGGGTAAATTTGATAGTCAGAAAAGGAAGTAGGAGAAGCCTAACAAGGCTAAGATGAGAAAAATTGGCGAAGTCAGGGAGTGGTAGAGTGTAAAGCTGGGAAGTAGGGCTGAGATTGGATTAGGAATTTGAATTTTATCTTGTAAGTAGTGAGCCTGTTGAAGAATTTAGGAAAGGCAGGTGCATAGTCAGGACTGAGTTACATAGGAAAGCTACCTTAGGCCCAGTGAGAAGGATGGCTTGTAGACTGAAAAGCTCGATCTGAGAAGTGGGACAAAGTCAGCCTTGCCCTAAGAGGGATCAACTAGGACGGTTGAAGGGGTGGGATGGATTTGTGAGGAATTTACAGGGACTTTGCAGGAGGAGACTTAGTGGAGACCTGATTGTGCAAGACTAGGGAGGAATCAAGGAGGAATCCAGGGTTTCAGATTTGGGCAGCTGAATCAAAGGGCCCTTTCCTTTTGGAAAGTGGTTGAGAAAAAGGAAAAGGAGATGAATGAACCTTGTGCTTCTCCCAGTGTCTTTCCTCTTCATCCTCTGGCCCATTGCCTGGTGCAGGAGGGCAGTGAGTTGTCCTCTCTGCCCTGTGCCTGGCATGACCCACTACTGCTGAGCCCTGAGGAGGTGGGGTGCTGGTGGAGGTGGGTCAGGGCCCTGCAGCAGACTCTTGACCCTGGGCGTTCTGGGTGTGGTTGGTGGCATTGGTGCAGCATCCGTTCGAATCCATGTGTTCTTCATTGGGAAAGCAAGGCTGAGTGAGACATTGTGTAATTGTGGGTTTTGAGTTATTTTTTCCTTCTTTATGCTACACATGTGGGAGAACTCTATCCAATTATAGCTAAACCTGTCCTCAGTGAGTCACATCCTGAGTCCACTAGTCAGTTCTGAAGGTGCTGCCTAAAATACTGTTTGGATTTGAAGGGACACTTTAAAAAACAAAATGTGTAGGTATTTTTTGAGCACTGTGAACTGAGAAGTTCCACAGCATTACTTTTGGGGTTTTAATGAAGCCATGCCAGGATTCTGGAAAAAAAAAGCCTTCCAGTTATACAAACTAAAACTAAACAAAGCAAAAACTTGGAGATGAAACAGAGCCATTAGCTACTATGAAATTATATCACACTTAAAAGTATGCTTTTTTGTGTTATCTTTGTTGATGTTAATCAAGTAGAATTATTTCTAATCAAAATGTTGTTAAACAGATTTCATTTATGTAGGGCCTCTTAAAATGTGATATGCCAAAAAAAAAAGCATGTGTGTATCGCTGAGTTACAAAATGAACACTTATTGAAGGATTCTTTTCATTGTGCCTAGCAAATGATAGTACTAAGTGGTAGAGTATTTCTGAAAAGTAATTTCATAGGTCCAATTCTTAGTCATAAGATAAATGTTATATCTTGTTCATAAATAAGTGTGCTTTTCTATAAGTATGTGTGTTTTTGTGCACCTCTTGCTAGGTGGCAAGTACTTCCGGTGTGTTCTCTTATTTTATCAACCATAGGAAGTAGGTGGTATTGACTTTTTAAAAAAAGATTTTATTTATTATTTTTAGAGAGAAGGGAAGGGAGAGAATCAGAGAGGGAGAGAGACATTAATGTATGGTTGCCTTTCACCTGCCTCCAGCTACGGACCTGGCTGGAGATCTGGCTTGCAACCTGTTTATGTGCCCTGGCTGGGAATCGAACCAGCGACCTTTGGGTTTGCAGACTGCCACCTTAATCCACTGTGCTACCAGGCAGGGCACTTTTTTTTTTTTAACCGATAAGTCTGAGGCTCAGGAAAATTACGGAATTTGTTGGAGGTCACAGAGATGTCTGGGGCTATGTGACTCTAGAGTACATACATTTTCTACTCTGCTGCCTCTGAAGGTAGCAGTTTACTTAGTTTTTATCTAACCTGAATCCTGGGAGAGATGTAAACAAAATACAGATTCCTAGACCTACTCTGAGCGATTTGTTTAGGGGATCTGAGATGGGCTGCAGCTAATGAACCTTTGGAACGCCATGTTTCATTAATTGTAAGATGTGTTAGTTTTTCTACATTTGAATACATCTGAAATTGGAACCATTTTATAGTCAGCAGGGAGTCATCAGTTAATTTGCAGATTGTTTTTTAATTTGTAGTGCCACAAAAAATAATGGTGCATTTTAGATAGATCAACTACAGTATTATAAAAAGATGTTATTGTAAAGAAAACTTATACCTAACTTTTTACATCACCCCCCACCCCCCACATACCTTTTTTGCACCTGTCGTAACTTTCAGAGTAGTAAAATTTACTAGTGGTGTTTACTGTTTGCTTGTTGTGACAGCTGTGTAGTCCTTGCAGGGAATCCAAGCGATTGTAGTGAGGTAGTACCACTAGGTTTGAGAGTAAAGGTGGGTCAGTTCTTAGCTAGGAAGTTGATGGCAAGAGAAATGTCAATGGTTCTTAACCCTTTTTGTGAAAGGCTTACACCTTTCACTAGACAAAGGCATGGGAACCTACACGTATGAAGTTTTGTATACTGTGTCGGATTATTGGCCTTTGATGGCCTTGCAGGGACCCCTGATGAAAGGTTACAGGTGCATCTGAGTCCCATAAAAGCTGGTTCTGGAAGCAGATATCTGTTCTGCATTTCATCCTGGGATTCCCTGAACTCCTACAGAATTTTTAAAAACTTACGTACATTAAGGTTCATTTTGTTTTATGGATTTTCACAAATGCACAGTGTCATGTATCCATTAGAGTATCACACAATATAGTTTTACTATCCTAAAAAATTCTTAGAGGAAGGGGCATTTATATTTCTAAATACCCACCCTTATATTTTAAATAAGTCAGCTTTTTTAATAATGAGTTCATTATGGAAAATGCCAAACATTCAAAAGTAGACAGAATAGTATAATGAACCTCTATGTACACCATCCAGCTTCTAGAGTGAATCACTCATGGCCAGTTTTGTTTTGTCGGTACCACTCCCCAGTCTGCTCCCTACCCTCACTTCTCCCATCTTTCACTTCAATTATTTTGAAGCAAACCCAGATATAAAATTTTGTAGAACTTTATATTATGTATCTTAGAAGATTGGGACTCTAAAAATTTATAATAACCATTATCATACCTAAGAAATTAACAATAATTTGTAAATATCAGAGATCTAGGCTGTTCTGATCTTCCTGATTTGTAAGTGAATGTTTTATTGAGACACTTCCCTGCCACCAGTTTCCTCTCTTAACCTTGCCTCAACCTGTGTGCACCATGTGTTTAGTTCTCTGGTGCCATGTTCCTTCTCACCATAGGGCCCGAATTAGGTGACTGCTCTGTGGCACATACCTTTCCCAGATCTTTGCGTGGCTGGAGCCATGCTGTATCTATTCTCCTGCTATATGTGGATAGGAAAGTTAATAATGTTTCTGAGTGTTGGTTTGTTCACTATAAGATGAGAGATGCTTTTCAACCAACAATAGGATGTCTGTTACCCCAGTTGCTGTAATGCATATGAAAATGCTACATAATCCTGAAAACAGTTTGTTTTAGTTATTGGTGGGGAATTTGCATGTTTTTGGATGAAAACCTAATAATAGAATGTTAGAAAGAAAGGTCATTTAGATACTACATGGTTGATCAATTGTCTTCAGCAGCAACATTTATCATTCACTCACTGAACAGTTATTTATTGGGTATATATTAGGCTGTATTCTAGGGGTTTGGGACATACATTCTGATTAATAAAATAAATAAAGATCTTTGCCTTCATGAAACTAACTTCTAGCACAGCACTAAGTAACTTGCCTGAGAAAAGAATTCAGGTAGATTTGGAACTGGATTCCAAGTTAGCACTTTGCAAAGCTTCCTGTGCTGGCAGGGAGAAGTGATGCTTGTGAGGTTTTCATTGTGCTTTGCGACTGTGGACGCAACAGTGAACTCACTAATGGCCTGCACAGCTGACTGGAGCATGCCCCAACTAGAAGCTCTCTGTGAAAGAAGTTGAATGGTGATTATGTCCAACTATGAGTAAATTACTCCATCTCTGCTGTAGGGGAAGTGCTTGTATAAGCTGGTCAGATAATTTTCTTTAAATAGGGACCAATGACAAATTATTTTTCAGACTATCTTTTTACCAGAATCTGGAGTTTTATGTTACAGTGCTTAATATCATGGGTTATGTTTTTCTTCTTTACTATCCTTGGGTAAAATTTGGGAATCACCTTTAACATCTCTGCAGTTGTGATACAAATCACATCTTAAGGGAAATTCTTTTATGGATTTTTTAAGTGACAAATGTATTTGTTGCATGTGAAGTCTTGTTCCCTGATCCTGTATTTTAGTGTCCAGTTCTCTCTATAATTTTTTTTTCCATCTGTCATAGCATCTTCAGATGGGGAAGGTGACAGTGCATCATCTGAGTCATCTGTTTGAAATCTGAAGTGACTGCACTTGCCCTCTATTTCACATAACTTCTTCCAAAGGTGGTATCATCACAGTTAATAGAGATGCAAACCTGAGCCCACCATTGGTGCTTTGGGTTTCCATTTTCAGGGATCGGGGGTTACAATGGAATTCAGGATTTGAAATGTAATCTCTGGAGGACAGGGGTGGGAGAAGCTTAGTAAGTGGATCTTTGCACCCATCCTGTACCTTGCTTGGTTTGTTGATGCAGTAGCAGCTAAGAGCCATTCCAATGGATTATTTTTAAGTGAACTATTGATTTTGACCCCGTATTCTGTTTTCTTCCTGAAGTGGCAAAGTGAGGAAAGGTGCTTAGTGACTGCAGATACCTGGATTTTCCTTGGGAGGATCAGGAGACTCCTTTCCTGGAAGCTGACTTCCTAGTTACCTCGAAGGGACTAAAAGGGGGTGGGTCCCCTTGCTTTTCCTTTGAGGAAGCCAGGCTTAGGTAGGAGATGTGGAGGCGTCCTGGCGAAGGGGATGGGCTGGTGGCCTGTTTACCTTGTCTCCTTTGTGGATCATGCATATCTTCTTTCTCTTAGCACCTCACTAATTCTTTTTATACTCTCTGTGTGTATATGTATACACCTCAACCCTGCTCTGTCAGACACTTCAGGCTATATAACATAGATTGAGGATTACATTAAAAAATCTTACTTAATTTACAAGATTATTGTTTAAGCAGCCATGGCAACCGGAGATTTATATGCGTTTTCTTTTTTAGTTATGAAGAAATGCCCCTTTCTATAGTCTGACATTTGTAAATTCCCTGTCTTATAATGTAATTAAATATTAGGTCTCAGCTAATTTTCTTTGTATAATTTGACTTTAGATTTATTAGATTCTGATGGACAAATTGTTACTTTATTATATCTATTTCAGCTTGTTAGTTCCCATAAATTAGGAAAATTTGAAATAAGAGCTCCATATTTATCTTTTAGTGTCAATTAAAGTATAGAGTATTTAATGATTTCATATGTAGTAAGTGATTTTGGCTTTTTGCCCTCTGGCTCATATACCACGCTGTCCTCAGAACCTAGACGATTATCTTGACTAAATAAATTTTCTACTCAAGTTTGACTAGCATTTGGAAACTGTGGATGATATCATAGAAAAAAGTTTTGGCTGACATTTGGAAACCATGGATGATATCATAGGATAATAGGATTTTGTGGCTGAGGAGGGACAATAACATCATCTGGTTTACTTCCCTTGTTTCATAGTTTAAAAAAAAAAAATTATCCTGGAGAGGGTGGTTAAGTAATTGATTGCCAAAGGTCAGCGACTTATTAGCAAAAACTGTGCTTTAGTTCTCTTTCTATGATATTGCTTCTGTTTTCTTGCCTTAACTGAGTTCTGACTTTTAAAAAATACCATTTCACCCTGGCTGATGGCACAGTGGGTAAGGCGTTGGCCTGCAAGCCCAAAGGTCCCCCCAGCCAGAGCACATAATCAGGTTGCAAGCCAGGTCTCCAGCTAGATCCATACATGAAGGCAGGCGAAAGGCAACCATACACCGATGTTTCTCCCCCTCTCTGCTTCTCTCCCTTCCCCTCTCTAAAAATAATAAAGTATTTAAAAATTAAAAAAATAATAAAATAAAAAGAAAAATTATGAATAAATGTCATATTTTCTAGCAAGAGAGCAACATTCCTACGTCACTGGCATTGGCAGTCTGGTAACGGTAATTGAACAATTAGGTTCAATTAGAAGAGGAAAGTTCTGTGCTTTCTGATAACAAAATGCCACCTCTTCAGTGTATGGGGCTATCCTCTCCTGTTCTTGTCTGCCTTCCAGCAGATCCCCTTTCCACCCCCACGTACTCTGTCACCTGCTCGGTACTGTCTCCTGGCCTTTCCCCTTGACCTGCAGAGCTCCTGTTCTGCTTTGAGGTCTCCTCTGACTCTCTTCAGGGTGCTTCCTTATCTCGTCAGCCTAACTGAAACCTGATTTTCTCTCACGATAGTTTCCTTTCAAGACACTGGAAACTGGTTTTATTACGTTCCCTCCCCATTTATGGATCAGGGACCAGCTCTTTTTCTTTTTAAAAAATAATAGCTTGTTGGAGTGAAATTTACCTAACAAATTTTAAAGTGAAACTTCAGTAACATTTAGTATATATACACATGTAGTTGTATAAACCACCACCTGTGTCTAGTTCCAAAACATTTCCATCGCTCGAAAGGAAAACAGCTTCCCCATTATGTCGTTTCTTCTCATTCTCCTCTCCCCCACCTCCCCTCCCTCAGCCCCTGGCAATGACCAGTTTGCATTCTATCTTTACGGATTTATCATTCTGGATATTTCACATAAATGGAATCATATGCGACCTTTTATGCCTGGCATTCATTCATTCATTCATTTCTATCTATTGATGTTAGATGAAGGGGAGAGAGACATTGATCTGTTGTTTCACGTATTTATACATTCATTAGTTACTTCTTGTGCACTCCCTGACTGGGGATTGAATCCAAAATCTTGGCTTATTGGGGTGAATGCTCTAACCAACTGAGCTAGTTGAACAGGGTTGGTTTTTATTTATCATAAAGTTTTCAAGGTTCATCCACATTGTAGTGTGTATCAGTACTTCATTTCTTTCTATGGCTGAATATTTCATCCTCTGTATGTACCACAATTTGTTTATCCATTCATCTGTCATTGCCATTAGGGCTAGTTCCACATTTTTACTTTCATGAGTAATGCTGCCATGAACACATGCTTATTTATTTATTTTTAATAAAAAAAAAAGATTTTATTATTTATTATTTTTAGAGACGGGGGAAGGGAGAGAGGCAGAGAGGGAGAGAGGCATCAATGTATGGTTGCCTTTCACCTGCCTCCAGCTACAGACCTGGCTGGAGACCTGGCTTGCAACCTGGTTATGTGCCCTGGTTATGGTTGGGGAATCAAACCAGCGACCTTTGGGTTCGTAGGCCAGCGCCTATCCACTGAGCCACCAGTCAGGGCTAATAATTGGATTTTTGTTTAATGACTTACTGCAGCTATATGCGTGCAGGGTCTGTCCTGAAAGTAATGCGCTAATGTCAATATAATCAAAACAGTTTGCGTGGCCAGTACTTTTGGGACAGACCTCGTATTTCATTTTTTTTTTTTAGATAAATTAGTTTTCATAGAAAATTTAAGAGAAGGAAAGGAAGAGCATGCAAAAAATAACCTGTAATACACCATTCATAACCACTGTCAACATTTTTTTGATGTTCCCTTTCTTTTTTAGAAAAATCAAGCACACATTATGCATATAGATAAACGTTTAACTTTAGTTCATTGGACATTTATTATTACCTATTACTTACAAGAACTGTTCTAGGTATCAGACGTTATTCAAAATTTGTTGTATATAGTGTTTACCTTGCCTGTTTTTATTTAATGCTACATTTTAAGCAAAACCAAGGTCAGTAAAATTTATTTGTAACAGTCCTGTTCATGGCTTCCTAGTGGTTTTCAATAGGTTTTTGTTTTTTTAAAAAACTTGTCTTCAAAAGGAAGTTCAGTGTGCCACATAGGCAAACAGGGAGAGCTTAGATCAGAGGGGTGCAGTGGCTTGGAGCACCACCTCTTCTCTTCCAAAGGAAGCAGAACTAAAAAATCAGTGCTCTTAATGGTCATTTATGTTCCTTCTTTTCTTCAATTTTAGTTAGTCCTGGGTTGGCAAATAAATCTGTTACATTTTTTTCTGTAAAATAAAAGACATTTTTCATTTTTATCAATAACTTTAATAATTTAGGTATTTTCAGTATGTTGGTTATCTCCCATTATTGGCGTCAAGTGGGTAGAGGCCAGAGATGCTGCTAAACATCTTCCAATGCATAAAGTGGCCCCAAAACAAAGAATTACTTGGTCAGTAATACCAAGAGACTTCATAAATGACCGTTGACGTGTTCAGTCAGTAACAGCACCTTCTCCATGCACTGCACAAATCTTTATATGTGTGTTTCAGTTGTTTTTTACCTTTCTTGAAATAATAAAGCATAATGTCAAAAAATGTTCCATATTTTCTTTCAACTTCAATATTAAAATGGCTGCAAAAAATTCACCAACTTTTTTTTTTTAATGCATGGTGATATGACAGCTGTCACAATACGATCTAACAAAATTATTTTGAATGAAGTTAAAAACAACTAAGCACTACTGGAGCCATTATATGGAAAAAAAACTAAATGAACTTTTTGGCCAAACTGATACTTTGATTAATATCTTTTTACATAAAAATTTGTATCTATATTTGGTTTCCTTGGATGGAATTTTAGAAATGGAGTTACTGGATCAAAGCATATAAATATTTATAAAACTTTGATATATATATTCACAAATTACTTGCTTGCCATATCCTGCCTAATGTTAAGTATTATATTTAAAGACTGTAAGTGTTTCTGTTACAACATCAAATACATTTCTGTAAAAAAAACCTTTTAAGATTGCCTATTCACTAAAAATAACAGGTCTTATGGGAAAAATAAGGTTAAGGGTAAACCACTCAAGACCTCTGCAGTTTTCAAACCAAGTACTAACAAAAGCATAATTGGTACCTTATGAGATAACTTGGACAGCCCAGTCTAACCACTTATAATGGCTGAGGCTGCCTTGGAGGAGAGTTATAAATATTAAAACATAATAGGATGGAAATTTCTGGCTTGCATGGTCTTAAGATAGTGCCGGTGAATGTAACTTTCTAAGTCAGTGGCACTGCCATACAGGTGGCCCAAGAGGAAGTACAGCTTGCTGAGACCCAGGACCCAGGCAGAGGCTGGCAGTGCTGCTCTTAAGGGGCAGCCCTGGGCTCAGATGCTCACCTTTAGTTTTCTGAAAATAGGGCTGAGGGGGCTCCTGCCTGGTGGTAGCTGAACTGATTAAGGGTCTTTTCCTCCACTGAAAGTTACAATTCTTTACTGTTTTCCAGTTTTCTTTGCCTGGGAAAAGTCAAATGGGAACAGACGCAATTTCTATGTTATAGTGGCATTGTTATTTCATTTACTAACCACTTAGAAGCTAATTGGTGTTACCTGAACCTGTTCTGTGATAGAACAGACTGTATTTGTTAATTTGATAGGCAAAACTTTGAATCTCACTTTTATGGTTTCTTTGAAAAAACTCAAACTAGAAATTAAATACCTTAGTTAATAAAGAGTATCTCCTTCAAAACAACTGTTTTCAAAATATGTACTCAGAAAATAGCAGTATCATAGTCTATGGTAATGAATTTCAAAGTTTCACTTTATTTTGGTGGGTTACAGGGCTCCAAACTGTCAGTAGCTTATGAATACTAATTTGTTGAGGATGGAAGTTATGGTTTTGTAATGACTGTCATTTGTGGGTATGGCTTCATCCAGAATTATGCAGCATTCAGTTATAACACTAGGGAAGACAGGGAGTAGGGGAGTCAAGTCAGTTCAAGATCAGGTGTTTTTATGGTAGGATAGGTATGTCTGACTTAGGCAGGTGGGAAAAAGTTGAAGGTACTGATAAGGAAGTGATTGAAGTAACTGGGATTGAGGCTGATGAGAAGTGGTTGGTATAATAGAATGGGAGATCACGAGAGGATAAGGACACTGGAGCTAGGAGCCTGGAGAACAGCTATGGTAATAATAAAGAGAAGGATCTAAAGAGTTTGGAGGCAGAACAATTTTTATATTACTACTATCTATAGACAGGAATTGCTTTGGCTTGGGTGAAAGTTACTGGAGTTGAAGAATAAAAGGACCATTGAAGAACAGGTTAAAAAAGGGTTGGTCACCAGGATATTAGGAGTTTGCCGTAAGAAGTCACAGGAAAAGGATGTGTAGAAACCTAATAAACTGGTTCCAGAATCCTCAGTGAATTAAATAGCTAAGATAGATACTGGGGAGGATAGACGGTGGCATAGTTTTATGGCATAGACCTAAATGGATCCAGGGCAGTGCCCACTAAAGGTGGGAGAATTAGTCTTGTGAGCTCTGCAGGGCCAGCTATTGTTTAAGAAGGTGAGGAGGTTGTGGATGCCACAGTGGCATTAGGGGATGATTGTATGTAGAAGGGTTGTTGAAGAGAAGGGGTCATGGATGGATGACGAGGTAGTAAGCACACCAGCAAAAGTGGAAGGCCAAATAGGTTTTAGAAGGTTCAGAAAGTTACAAACTCCAATTCTTGCCCAGCTGTCAGTGAGAATGTTGTGAAATTGCTCATGTGTGTGTTCCAAGAGAATATTTACTAGTTAGGAACCATGGCATCTATCCAGAGTTTGAGTTGGTAGAACAGGAGGGACCTTAAGCAGTCTGGGGAGAACAGATGTCCTCAGGATGTTGGAAACTTGGCTGTATCCCTCAGTCTCATGAGATGTAAGAATTTAGACAATTTCAAGTAGGACTTCAGCCGCAAATTATTAAGTGACCATGTGAATGGCTTGAGGATGGGCTTGCCTTTTTGTTCTTTGTTTTCTACTTATAGCTCTTTTTAACCTAGCTGTTTAAGAGAATTAAATATAAGGAACCCCTAGATGTTCTACGATACTTTGAACTGTGTCGGGAAAATGTAATATTTTTACACATTGTTGTTATTATTACTAGTAATAACATTACAACTGTTACTTATTAGGGCCAGGGTTCTTTATTTCCTTGTGAAAGATGTTTGAAGTATAAATTCGGAAGTTGTTGATTACTTATGGTTAATTAGTTTTTAAAACCTTTTTATGTTAGTGTTAGTAACATTCATTCTGTGGTTTGTAAGCTTTTAAAGGTTAAAACAAAGAAGTAAAAACTATTGTTATCCCTCTTTTAAAATTTTTCAGTAAACTTTACGTACAATGAAATGAGCAGATTTAAAATGTATAGTTGGTTGACTTTTGGAAAATGCATGCGCTACCACCCCAGTGAGAAATAGAACGTTTCCATCATTCCAGGAGTTCCCTGGTGTGGTGCCCCTTGCAATCTGTACACCGGTCGGTCTCCCTCCAGCCCCCCTTTCCCAGATAACCTCATCTAATTTCTATCAGCATAAATTAGTTTTGCCTGTCTAGAACTTCATATAAATAGCATTATATAGAAGGCACTCTATGTATAGTTTATTTCACTCATACAGTCTTTGAGATTCATCCTTTTTGCTACAAAGTCTTAACAATTCATTTTCATTGCTAAATAGTTAGCAATGAATAGTTAGTTATAATTCCATTATAAAAATATCCACAGCCCTGGCTGGTAGCACAGTGCATGAGGTGCCGGCCTGTGAATCCAAAGGTTGCTGGTTCAATTCCCAGCCAGGGCACATAACCAGGTTGTAGGCCAGGTCTCTAGCCAGGCCCGTGGCTGGAGGCAGGTGAAAGGCAACCATACATTGATGTTTCTCTCCCTTTCTGCCTCTCTCCTTTCCTATCTCTCTGGAAATAAATAAAACCTTTAAAATAAAAGCAAATAAAGAAATATCCACAATTGGTTACTCATCTGTTGATGCACATTTATATTGTTTCCAGTTTTGGCTATTCTGAATGAAAGTCCTGTCAACATTCATGTGCAACTTTATTTTGTGGACATATGTTTTCATTTCTTTTGGATAACTACCTAGAAGTGGAATTTACTGGACCATAGAGTAGTTGTATGTTTAACTTTATTTAAAAAAATGGCCCATTTTTTCAAAGTAGGTGAACATTTTTTATACTCCCACAAGCAATGTATGAATATTACAGTTGCTCTGCATCCTTGCCAACATTTAGTCATCCTTTTTATTATTTTAACTTTAATTTTATTTTATTGTTGTTGTACTACATTTATCCCATTTCCCCCACTGCTCTCCCCTGCCCCTTCCTCCCTCCTCTTCCCCCCTCCCACAATCAACCCCACATGTTGTCCATGTCCATGGGTCATTCATGCTAGTTCCTTGACTAAACTGCTCCCCTTCTTTGCCTCTTTCTCCCCCTCCCCCTCCCCTCTGCACACTGAAAGGCTGTTCCTTGTATTCATGTCTCTGGTTCTGTTTTGCTTGTTTGTTTTGTTCACTGTTCTCCTGTATTGGGTGAGATCATGTGGTATTTGTCCTTCACTGACTGGCTTATTTCACTAAGCATAATACTTCCAGTTCCATCCATGTTGTTGCAAAAAGTAGGAGTTCCTTCTTTCTTTCTGCTGTGTAGTATTCCATTGTGTATTTAGTCATTCTTGTGGGTGGTAATTATATCTCATTGTGGTTTTAATTAGTATTTCTCTGATGACTAATGATGTTTAGTACCTTTTCATATACTTAATATATCTTCCTTTACAAAATCTGTGTTCACATCTTTTGCCCATTTTATTTAATTGGGTTTTCTTATTTTTGTAGATATTTACATATTCTAGAAACAAGTGCCTTTTTTAAAAGATAGATGTGTTGTGATTTTTTTCTCCCAGTTTGTGACTTGAATTTTATTTTCTTCGCAGTGCCTTTTGAGGAGCAGATGTCTTTAATATTAATAGTACCCCATTCATTGTCTTTGTTCTCTTTTGGTCCATATTGTGTAACCAGTTCAAGATAGCTTTGCTTACCAACCAAGTTGTGAAGATAGTCACCTACATTTTCCTCCCAAGGGTTTATAGTTTTAGCTGTTATGTTTTTAGGTCTGTAAATCAATCTCAAATTAGTTTTTGTGTGATATGTAACTTTAATTGAACTGCCTTGATATCTATAGAAATTTCTTTGGCTCTGTATTTGTGTGTTTATTTTTGGACTCTGTTTATTGATATGTCTCTCACACCAGTATCACCCTGTTTTGATGACTGCAGCTCATTATGTTGTGAAATCATGTAGTGTGAGTCTTTCAACATTGTCTTTAATTTTTCAAGATTGTTTTGGCATTTAAATTTCATTTGAGAAATAATTTGTTTCTTTAAAAATTCTGTTGGGATTTTGATTAGGGTTACTTTAAATATCTAGATCAGTTTGAGAGACTTAACATTTAGTACTCATGCTTAACTAAGAGAATGGTATCTTTCCATTTAGGTCATCCAAATTTTCTTAGCCATGCTTTATAGTTTTCAGTTTAGAGAACTTACATATTTTTAGTTACTTTTTGATGTTATGGTATTGATTGGTGAATTTTATTTTGCAATTGTTGCAAGTGTATGGAAATACAATAAAAAATATATAGTGACCTTGTTTCTGAAACTGCTAAAATCCGGAATTGTTTTTTTTTAAATTTTATTGTTGTTGTATTACATCCATCCCCTTTTTGCTCCCCTCTGCCCCCTCCCCACCCACTCATTCCCCTCAAAGTCAATCCCACCTGTTGTCCATGTCCATGGTTCCTTTATACTAGGTTCTTGTCTAAACTGCTCCCCTTCCTTGCCTCTGCCTCCCCCCTCCCCCCAACCCTTTTCCCCCTGACCACTGAAGGCCTATTCACTATATTTATATATTTGGTTCTGTTTTGCTTGTTGTTAGTTTTGTTCATTATTGTCCTGTAATGGGTGAGATCATATGGTATTTGTCCTTCATTGACTGGCATATTTCACTTAGCCTAATACTCTCCAGTTCCATCCATGTTGTTGCAAAGGGTAGGAGTTCCTTCTTTCTTTCTGCTGTGTAGTATTCCATTGTGTAAACGTACCAAAGTTTTTTGATCCAATCATCCACTGATGGGCACTTAGGCTGTTTCCAGCACTTGGCTATCGTAAAGAGTGCTGCTATGAACATAGGTTCTTATGAATTGGTGTTTCAGGATACTTTGGGTATAGTCCAAGTAGTGGAATCGCTGGATCAAAAGGCAGTTCCATTTTTAGTTTTTTAAGGAAACTGTTTTCCACAGTGGCTGCACCAGCCTACATTCCCACCAACAGTGCATGAGAGTTCCCTTTGCCCCACATCCTCGTCAACACTTGTTGTTTGTTGATTTGTTGATGATTGCCATTCTGACAGGTGTGAGGTGGTATCTTCACCAAAAACTTACTCAACCTAATAAGCAAATTTAGCAAAATAGCTGGGTATAAAGTCAATATCCGGAAATCAAAAGCATTTTTGTATACCAATAATGAAACAACAGAAATAGAAGTGAAAAAACAAATCCCATTTACCATAGCAACAAGAAAAATAAAGTACCTAGGAATCAACTTAACTAAGGAGGTAAAAGACCTGTACTCAGAAAACTACAGAACAATGAAGAAAGAAATCAAGGAAGGTACAAATAAATGGAAGCATATACCATGTTCATGGATGGGAAGAATTAACATCATTAAAATGTCCATACTACCCAAAGCAATCTACAGATTCAGTGCAATCCCAATTAAAATACCAATGACAGACTTCACAGGAATAGAAAAAATACTTCAAAAATTTATACGGAGCCAAAATTGCCCATGAATAGCCACAGCAATCTTGAGAAAGAAGGAAAAGTAGAAGGAATCACAATACTGGACTTCAAACAATACTACAAAGCTACTGTCATCAAAACAGCATGGTCCTGGCATAAGAATAGACATAGAGATCAATGGAACAGAATAGAGAGCCCAGAAATTAACGCAGGACTCTATGGTCAACTAATATTTGACAAAGGGGGAAGGAACATCCAATGGAGTAAAAACAGTCTCTTCAACAAATGGTGTTGGGAGAAGTGGAGGGCAACATGCAAAAAGATAAAACTAGACCACCAACTTACACCATATACCAGAATAAACTCAAGCTGGAATTGGTTTTAATAGTATGTTAGTAAGTTCCGTAGTGTTTTCTACACACATAATCCTATCATTTCTGAATAATGAGTTTTAGTTCATCCTTTCCAATCTCTATGCTTTTTGTCTTATCTTAATACATTGGCTAGGCCCTCTAAAACAAAGTTGAATAGAAGTGATGGAAGTGAACATCTTGTCCGGTTTTTTTTTTTTTTTTTTTTCGCCTTTCACTTGCCTCTAGCTACAGACCTGGCTGGAGACCTGGCTTGCAACCTGGTTATGTGCACCCTGGCTGGGAATTGAACCAGTGACCTTTGGGTTCGCAGGCCAGCACCTTATCCACTGTGCCACCAGCCAGGGCCTGTTTTTTCCTGATCTTAGAAATAAGAATTTAATAACTCACCATTGATTATGATGTTAGCTATATGGTTTTAGTAGATAAACTGACAAAGCTTGTCTTTTTCTAGTTTGCTAACAGTTTTTTTTTTACCATTAATAGGCTGTGAATTTTATCAAATACATTTTCTGCTTCTATTGAGATAATAAGATCTGTTTATATTTCTGGATTCAGTTTGCTGATGTTTTATGGAGAATGTACCTATGTTCATGAGGGATGTCCATCTATAATTTTCTTATAATTTTCATTAAGTGTTTTTTTTAAATATTTTATTTATTGCTTTTAGAGAGAGGGGAAGAGAGAGAGGCAGAAAGGGAGAGAGCTCTCAATGTGTGGTTGCCTTTCACCTGCCCCCAGGTATGGACCTGGCTGGAGACCTGGCTTGCAACCTGGTTATGTGCCCTGGCTGGGAATCGAACTTGTGACCTTTGGGTTCACAGGCCAGCACCTTATCCACTGTGCCGCCAGCCAGGGCTCATTAGGTTTTAATATCTGTGTGATGCTGATCTCGTAAAATGAGTTAGGAAGTATTTTCTTCAACTATGTTTTCAAAGAGTTTATGTAAGATTGGTATTCTATCTTTCTTAAATATTTGATAGAATTCATCTGAACCTAAAGCTTTGAGGAAAGGTTTTTAATTATTTGGATTTTTAACTCTTTGTCAGTTCTGGTAAAATTTGTTTGTAAAGGATTATTCTATTTCATATAAGTTACTGAGTTTATTGTCATGAAGTACATAATCTTATCTTTTTAAGATCTGCAGGATTTACCTGTAGTGATGGTCCCTCTTCGTTCATAATATTGGTCATTTGTGATTTTCTCTTAATCAGTTTCACAGAGGGTATGACTATTTCATTAATCTTTCCAATAATCATCTTTTAGCTTTATGTCTTATAGTTAATGTCTTTATTATGTATGGTATTTGATCAGAGAAGGTAGTCTGTATTATTTCTAGTCAGATAGAATTCATGGGGTTTTTTTGTTTGGTTTTTTACTATGTTTTTATTATTTTTAGAGAGAGGGGGAGGGAGAGAGACAGGGAGAGAGACATCAAAATATGGTTGCCTTTCACCTGCCTCCAGCTACAGATCTGGCTGGAGACCTGGCTTGCAACCTGGTTATGTGCCCTGGCTGGGGAATGAAACCAGCGGCCTTTGGGTTCACAGGTCAGCTCCATATCTACTGTGCCACCAGCCAGGGAGAATTCACTGTTTTTAATATGTGTGGTTAATTCATAATTAATTCCACCCCCTTGTTTCATGTCCTATGATTGTGCTGTTCAAATCATATATTCACACTAAATTTTTATGTTTTGATCTTTCGTATTGTGCAAGCATGTTAGTTTCCAACTATTATTGTGAATTTGTCTGTTTTTTCTTGATTTTTCCCCTATCAGTTTGCTTTCTGTACTTGAAACTTGTTAGTTGCATATGTTATGTTTTCATTAATAAAAACATATCTCCCTATGTTTTTATTGATAAGGAAATTATCTTAATTAAATTTGATATTAATGGATTTATTCATGTAAAATCTTTTACCTTGAGTTCTAGTTTGTCTCATAGTAATAGTTCCTCCCTCCCTCTCTCTTTACTTCTATGTTCCTGTCAGGTATAAAGGCAGAGAGGGTGGAATGTGGTCGTGGTGGGAACTATAGGATATGCAGGAATCGCTTGAGAAAAACACTTGCTGATATGTGTTGACAGTGACCAAGGGACAATGCCCTGATCAGACGTCTGATGCCACACCTGATGGTGCTTGCAAGCTTAAAAACACCCCGTCCAGACAGAAGTCCTTGGGGAGACGCCCACTGGCTCCTAAGGAGGGCTGGAATCTTCTCCATTCCCTGGCTCCATGGGCCTTGAGCAGCCCTGGAGCTGTCCTTCCCCCTCAACCCCAAGTAAACCAGTTGCTTGTTCCCACATGGGCCTGCGGTGATCTCTCACAGCAAGGCTGCTCCAATCCATCTCTCCTTCCCTCCCTCTCTCCCTCCTTCCTTCCTTCCTTCCTTCCTTCCTTTCACTTGGCATATATTTATTTTTAAAGATTTTATTTTATTGTTTTTAGAAAGAGGGGAAGGGAGAGAGGGAGAGAGACAGTGATGTATGGTTGCCTTTCACCTGCCTCCAGCTACAGACCTGGGGGGAGACCTGGCTTGCAACCTGGTTACCTGCCCTGGTTGGGGAATCGAACCAGTGACCTTCGGATTCACAGGCCGGCGCCTTATCCACTGTGCTACCAGCCAGGGCCTATATTTAAAATTTTTATTCTAGATATGTTCTTCATAAACAGCATTAATCTAAACTAGAGTGGGATTCAGAGACTTTTTTAAAACCAAGCATATTTATGTTAATTACAGTTATTGTAATTGCCAGGGTTTTCTTTGTCTGCAGCTTCTGGTTACTTTTTTCTTCTTTCTCCCGTCTTATTACCTTCTTTCTTCTGCTTTCCCCTTTTTTCCAGCACCACAGGTCCTCCCTCCAGATGTTTGCTAGCACTTCCTGTCCTGTCAGCAGGGAGAGCCTTTTGCTTTTCCCATTGCATTTGATACCTTCTCTAGGAGAAATAAAGCAGTGTTACCCAACCAGTGCAGCAACATTTCCCTATGGAAGCCTCAAATCTTATTTCCAAACTGAGTTCTGAAATGAGATGACTAATTATACAGAAGTGGCTATAGATGTTATTTGTTTCTATATCTGCATTCTTAGTAGGTGTGAAATCCCCATCTTGACTCCTCTGCATGCTGTAAGGTGTGAGACCCATGTATAGGCTCAGTAAATATGAAATTTACATTTAAAATGGTCTCTGTATTTTATCCCCCTCCTACATGTGGAATATGTATGTCATACATCACTAGAGGGACACCTGAATACAATAACTAAACAACAGTACATCAATTGAGAGGAAGGTACTCCTCCTTTTATTCTTTCAGTTCTTTTGGATTCTCATGGAGAAAGTCTCTGATTCTTTACCACTCTCAAACTCTTGCTATTATACATATATGTATACCCTCTCACCTTCTCTTTTGTAAACAGCTGGGCACAAGCTCACTTCCTTGATGGAGACAAGTATTTAGCTAGAATTTAGTAATATTCTTTTATTTTCTTTTTAATTGACTTTTTGGGTTACCTTGTATTTTTTCAAAGCAATTACTGATTTTTACTCAAGTTAGTGATTAAATTTCACCTTTAAACTTTTGTTTTAAAAAACTGAATTAATTTTAAAGGAAAATATTAAACATCCATAGGCAGAAAGGGGTATGGCAAACTTGGAGTGAAATTTGAAAGTTACTTCTCCAGCATTTTTCTGGCATCCCAATGATTTCTGCTTTATCTGCAGTATAAACTTGTTTAACATGTATTTACCGAGCATGTGCTTGGTGCAGAAAACCATGTGAGAATACGAGGAGAAGTATGGGCGCTGCACCTTGTAGTCCGGGCCAGGGAGAGACATGCGTTGTTTGTGCAGCAGCGTCTGAGCACATGTGCCGGGCTGTGGTGAAGGCCGGCAGGGCTGTGGGCGCCCTGCTGGGGAGCAAGACACCGGCAGAGGTCACCCTGGGCTGGGGGTCCAAGGCCTTAGCTCACTCTGGTGTTTGCAGCAAGTGCCTTTTTTCCTTTCAATTGAATATCTCTTTCTAAATCCTCATCAGTTTTGGGGAGAGAAGGGGCTTTTGTTTGTAAGGCATTACTCTGAGAAGCACCGGTATCCAAAAGGAAGAGTGTCACATTGGCCCTCAGAAGAGAGGGAGGCTATTAAGAGTTCTGGTTCCAGCACCTTGTGTTTAACCAGATAACTGCTTAATTGGTTGAACCCCAGTTTCTTCATTTTTGTTGGTGTTGAAGAGACCCGGTATCCTTCCTGCTTTGTAACTCAGTGCATTGGGAGACATTTGTGATGTGCATTTATTTATTATTTTATTTTCACCCTATTATTTGTACTTGAAATACTGATGGTTAATGATTTTTAGAATATTTTAGGAGTTTAATTCTTTTCTTGTTTTTTTTTTTTTTCCTAGGTCTTGATGCAGAACTTTATTACGTGAGAAATGACCTAATTAGTCACTACGCTTTGTCCTTTAACCTGTTAGTACCCAGTGAGACCAATTTCCTGCACTTCACTTGGCATGCAAAGTCCAAGGTAAGAGCTTGGCCAACCGGAGGTGCCAGGTCAGGACCACCTGGGCCAGAGGCTGAGGCCAGGGCCATATTTGAAGGGAGGGCTGCCATCTGCACAAAAGGCCCAGTGGAGGGAAGACTGTAGCAGTACTGGGTCTTCTCATATTTATATTTTAAATATTTAGCCTATTCGTCTAGACTTTCTCATGTCTTAAAATGAAGGTAGCCATCATTTACATGCCTAGCTAATGACAGGTCACACTTTCCAGCTTTTCAAACAGTGGGTAGGGGAATTGGTGAGATAGCATTGTGGACAGGTTTGATGTCATGGATGTGGTTCTCCCCTTTATGGGGACACGGTGAAAGTAACGTGCAGCCGACTTAGGCACCCATGTGTACTGTGGCTAAGCTCCTTAAACATAAGGAAACTCGGCCTAGTTTCCCGGTTGCTGAATTCTCCACTTTCCTCTGTTGGTCCAGGCTCCTTGAACGGATGTTTTCTCACAGGTCAAAGAGCGGAAGGCTGGGTGTAGAGCCCACTTCTTCCAATCAGCTTTATATGTAGGCTTCTGGGTAGGATTTTATTTGGGAAATAAAAATAATTTTGCTACTAAAAATAATACCTATTGTAGAGTGTCTTTTTGTTTGTTTGTTTTAAAGTATTGTGAAGTAGTGTCTCCTGTATTTTTGCAAGTTGGTTAAATTTGACCACTTTAATAAAGATTTTTAAATTTCTGCTTATAAAGTAATAATGGTTATTAGGAAAATTCAAATATTATAGAATTGTTTTAAGAACTTTTAAGACTTTGTAGATCTATATCCAGAAGTAATCATTGTTTATAGTTTGCTGTACTTCAAGGCTCATTTTTTCTTTTTAAACAAAAAGGGAATTTTATGACACACATGTTAAGCAGTATTTTCCCCTACCTAATACTGTATCTTGGCTTCTTTCCATTTCTCTACTTATAGATTTAACTCATTCTCCTCAGTGGCTTTGTAATATGATATTGCATGGATGTATGATGTATGACACATGGATTTTTAATAGCATTTTACTATTTCAAACAGTGCTTTCTTTCACTCTACACACAGTTTCCTTCACTTCATTTGGTAGACAGAATCCATGGTAACAGGATAAAGAAAACAATTGGTAGTTCATCTTTTGTTGCTGTTATGGGTGAATATAGAAACACAGAAAAACACATGTGTGAATGTGTGTGTGTGTATATGTACATATATGTGTGTGTATGTGAACACATTAAGGACATCTTTGTTCAGAAACTTCTGCACTTGTGGTATTATTCCTGAATAGTAAATTATCACAAGAAGTGAAATGATTGGGTCAAAGAATGTGTATGTTTAAAATTTTGAGTGATAATGGCACTTTCCTCTCTCAAGATGGTACCAATGAAACAACATTCCTTACAAAGTGAGTAAAGGTGCTTATTTCTTTTATCCATCCCCTAACACTAAATATTTGAAATATAATGCATATATTCATATTATTATATGTAGCTCATGCATACTTTATAGAAACATTACACACACACAGATACATGCATTAAAACATAGCTGCAGGAATGTTGTGATTAAAATTGAGTTAGGTTGGATTCTGGGTAAAGCACATGTGCCTTGCTATCTGGAGCTCCCCAGCTACCTAACATTGTTGCCTTAGGGTATTCTAATATGGGGGGGGGGGGTGCTCTTTTAGGACTGGGCAGATCTCCTTAGGGTGAAAACATGCAAAAACAGAGGTCAAGAGACAAAAAACAGTGTGAAACAATTAAGGACATTCATTACCTGGTAGCCAGGTTACTGCATGGTAACCTGGATATGCTGAAGTGGCAAAATTAGTGGTTTAGATAATTCAGAAAAGGTTCATCTGAGACATTTAATCTGAGCTATGTCAGTTTCAACGAGTGTGCGTCTGAACTCTTCAAGGAAACTGGACTAATACCCTTTTCAGTATTCTTGCATAATATTGTGTGACCTTGTTTTTTAGAGGGAGCTGGTAAACTTAATTTTGACATAATTTCAAACATAAAGAAAAATATAAAACAGTACAAAGAAGTTTCATATATCCTTTACCCAGATTCACCAGTTGTTACTGGTTTGTTCCATTTGTTTACTTTATCATTAATTTGATCTTTCTTTCTTCCCACCCTCCTGTACACACACTTTTTTTCCCCTTAAACTATGTGAAAGTGAATTGAAAGCATCACATATCTTTACCCCTAAATATATTAGAGTGTATTTTCTAAGAGCAACATTATATTTTAGAGAATGAAAGTACAATAATTAAAGTCAGGAAACTTATCATTGATACAGTACTATTATTGTACCACAGTACTCACATTTTGTTAATTATCCCAATCTTTGTAGCTCTTTTTTTTCCCACATAATTTAGGATCATGCATGTAGTTAGTCCCCTCTTAATTCTAGATCATGCCTGTGGCCTGTTTGTGTTTCTTGACCTTGACATTTTGGAAACACTGTAGTCCAGTTAGTTTGTAGAAAGCCCCTCAATTTGCGTTGTCCGAGGCTTCCTCTTGATTAGATTCAGGAGTGTCTCTGGCTGTGATGCCACAGAAGTGGTGTCCTTCACAGTGCACATATGTCAGCTTGTCCCATTACTGGTGATGTTAATTCTGGATTGCCTAATTCACCAGGTTCCTCCACTGTAAAGTTTTATTTCTTTTAATGGAAGTATCTGTGGAGAGATAATTTGAAATTGTATTTAAAAATCCCATTCCTCATCACACTTTGTACCACTAGTTTTTGCATCTGTGTTAGAAGTAGGTTTCACTTTTCCACCAGTGCTGTCATGGAGAATACTACGTTCCCTTGCAGGAAGAGGTCAGATCTATGCTAGGCAATCATTTAGTGGGTCTTGAATTTTAAGTTCCTCCGCAACCAGAGATCCAGTTTCTGTAAATAGCTTTTAGGCAGAGAAGCTTCTAATATTCTCCAGGAAATTGATAGGTAATCCTTTGTTACCTTTCCTACCTTTAATGTTGATGAATATAAAAACAAGTGAAAGATAAGATGTATTTTAAAACAGGGAAAACTAATGAACTAGTAGAGACTGTATTCCAGTTACTGTACTGACCTTGAACAAGGTGTAATTATTTCTGGGCTCACTTAGGAAAAAAGAATACTGATATGTTATGAAGATGTTGCTTGGGCAAGTGTATGGGTAGGGGCCTGTGACTAAAAACACAATATGGGATGTGGCATTTCCAGTTGAACCAAAGTAAGCTGTCTATTTATTTATTTAAATATTTATTTATTTTAGAGAGAAGGGGAGTAAGGGAGAGGGAGAGAAACATCAATGTGTGGTTGCCTCTCATGCGCCCCCGATTGGGGACCTGGCCCACAACCTGAGTTCGTGCCCTGACTGGGAATTGAACCAGCGACCCTTTGGTTTGCAGGCTGGTGCTCAGTCCACCCAACCGCACCAGCCAGGGCTAAACCTTCTATTTATTCATTGAAAAAATACATAAGTACTGATAATTTTATTTGGAATGAGTTTCAGGGATCTGACCTGACTGCTTGAGGAGTTTTTGGAGCCAGTCACAGGGGGGAGTTGGCGTGGAAGCGAGTAGAGGAGAAGGGGCTCAGATGAACACATCTATTTGCGTGGGAAGCTGTGTTGGCTGGGTTCATGTTCGATGGCTCTATTGTATGTGCATATTCTTCACATTATATTATGCAGCGTAATCTAAACCACAATACTTGTGTGGCAGGTATAGAATATGATCATTAGTGCACACTTGGGCTGCTATTGCTGATGTGACATTCCTGATGAGGTAAAAGTTCCCTGACTTGCTGGAGGGTATCACCAGCTGGTTACTTGGCAGGGCCAAAGCTGAGAAGTGAAAGACCACTCCTTTCACATCATCCTCTCATAATTACGCCTTGAATTTATCTCTTTCCCCTCTCGGGACCTAACGTCTCATCCTTAGTTTGGATCTCCATTGTTTCTTACCTTGGTGTGAAAATGGGCTTGCACATGGCCTCTCTGCCTCTGGACTGGCCTTTAGGTGCACCCAGTATGAAGCTGCTCTAGGTTCTCAGTTGCCACCAGAATAAAGTTCTGATTTCTTAGGAAGCCTTCATGATCTTGCCCCTGCCTTTCTTTTCTGAGTCCTCTCCAGCTAATTGTTTTATGCCATTTTGTCTGGCTGGCAATTTCTTGAATGCCCTCAGCTATTGTTTGGTCCGTTGAAGTGTACGTCTCATTCTTTATCTCATAAAATCAGACCCAATATTACATCTCCTTTGGCTCTGTCAGTGCCTTTTTCTGTACCCATAGTGCCTTACTCTCTCCTCCCTCATGACCCTCATCATGCTCTTAAGAAGATCGTAGAAGTAATTTTCTTTTCTGTGTTCCTCCTAGGTGCTGAGCACCTCAAGGGTGGGAATGCCTTTTGTCTTTCTCTGTGTCCCCCATGCCTGGTATAGCACCTGGTACTTACTTTCAGGCGCTCCCTTACCACCTACAGAAGAGATGGAGGCAGAAGCTGTGGGGCACAGCTCATCAGGCGGGGGACCTTCCGAACAGTAGAGCTTTTCAGAGTTGCAATGTGCTGCTTGAGGAGCTGTGAATTTCCTGTTTCTAGAAGCATGAAAACAGGCTGGGCTGGGTGCATTTGACACCAGCTGTGCACATGGGCTGCTTCAGGTCTTTTATTCTGAATAAAGTTGTAACTCTGGAAAAATGAATGGAATTCATAGATTAACTATACAGCTAAACTAATTTCACAAGTTCATCTCTAACAGGTATAAGCATTTAGAGAAAAGTAGTCATCTTGTATCTTAAGATCTTTTACTATCTTTTTTATAGTAAGTAACTAAGGAATATGTGTGTATTAAACTAGTGTCAGGTTTTGGCCACCATTTACAGCTCATAATTCCAGTTTCATGTCATGATTTCTGGTGATTTTAGCACAGCTGGTTAATTTAAATTTACTTTATTATTATTATTTTTAAAGATTTTATTTATTATTTCCAGAGAGAAGGGAGGGGAGAGAGGGAGAGAAACATCAGGTTGTCTTTCACCTGCCTCCAGCCACAGACCTGGCTGGAGACCTGGCTTGCAACCTGGTTATGTGCCCTGGCTGGGGAATCAAACCAGCAACCTTTGGGTTCGCAGGCTGGCACCTTATCCACTGTGCTACCAGCCAGGGCCCTATTTATTATTATTTTTAAAGATTTTATTTATTATTTACAGAGAGAGAGGAAGGGAGAGAGGCAGAGAGGGAGAGAAACATCAGTGCATGGTTGCCTTTCACCTGCCTCCAGCTATAGACCTGGCTGGACACTTGGCTTGCAAGCTGGTTATGTGTCCTGACTGGTTCACATAACCAGTGACCTTTGGGTTCGCAGGCCGGCACCTTATCCACTGTGCTACCAGCCAGGGCTTAATTTAAGTGTTTTTATTTTAAGAATTAATTTTTTTTTAATATTCAGTATATGCACATAGTACAAAACTCAAAGGCATAAGGGGTATACAATGAAAAAAAAGTCCTTTACACTTTCCTACTATCACCTTGTAGCAGTCCAGCCAACCTAGTCCTTCCCTGAGGGAGACATTGTTACTTGAGTCTTGCCTCCCCTTCTAGAGATAGCTTGTGCGTGGGTGTTTATGTTGAAACAAGTCATATACTGCATATTTTTCAATGTGTCCTGGTGAAATTTTTCATTCCTTATAGAGTTGAACTTTCTTTGCTTCAGGTGACTGTGTCAGATATTATTACATGGTTGTACTTTGGTTTAGTGATCAGTTATTACAAGAGAAAACTAAAACCCATGTTTGGAAGGAAGTGGGAAGTAGAGCTGACTTGAAATGGGAAAGTCATGCAAGGGTCAGGAGAGACCGCTTCACCTGATCATGTTGGCTCTGTGATGCAGTCATGAGCTTTCAGAAGCGTTAATATTTTATCAGAACTGCTCAGTTCTTGTTTGTAAGATTTTGCCAGAAGATGAAATATTTGCTTCCAAAGATCTCTAGGCTCCTTGGCAGTTCAGTTCACATTGTAGATATTTTAACACTAGTTTTCACACATCAAAGCTTTTGCTAATCTATGAATTCCATTCATTTTTCCAGTGTTTACACAATTTTGTTTTTGTCTTGCCAAATAGGTCATGGTCTCCTTAGAGGCTGGAGCTGTGTCTTAGGTTCTTCTGTATTCCAAAACGCTCTCCAGTATCCAGAAAAAAACTGCATTTGTTAAGTGTCAATATGTATTTTAGATAGCTGAAAGGCAAAAAAATATATCAAAAAGGTAGCATACATCCTCCCCTCACAGCTGTTGGAATTTTTCATTATGGCCAGGAGGGTCTGCAGGGAACTTGCCCAGGGTCCCTCCGGCCGCCCACAGGAGTAGCTGCCCGTTCCCAGCAGAGTGGGTTTCTATGAGAAAGGCAGCACTTCTGATCATTTCGGAGAAGCTAGGAGGCTGTTTGACTGTAGGCGACTGTATTCCTTTTAAATCTGTACTGTGTTTCAGAAGGAAATGGCTTTACTCATCAGTTGCCTATTTGCAATGCCACTTGCTTCCAAGTAAGGGAAGATCACCAAAAATGTTTATTTTTTAGCTTATTAAAATATTTATATTTTCACTAGTTTTTTTTTTCCCTGAAGTATTTTGGCTCATTCTTTTTCTGACAAACAACTGCTGTTCAAATTTCCTTTGTTCCAGTAGATTATAAATGTTCGTTGTAGAACAGATCCGCTTCTGCAAAGGATTATTGGCCAGTGAGATGCCATGTAGTAGATTGCTAGGTGCCAAAGTACAGGAAATGGGACTTTAATAATGGTCAGTTTCTTCTCTGGTCCCAGAAACTGCAGCTTTAAATTTTATCTTACAGATTCCAGAGGGAGAAGAGTACTGCTTTGTGAATGCCTCACATGTTTCAAGTCCCTCAAAAAGGCAGCCAGCAATGGGCAGGCGTCCACACTTTCCAGCTTACCCCTCCACGCTGCTCTCTGGCCACAGGGTTGTCCTTCTCAGCCACCTCACTGAGCCCCTTTGCCACCTCTGCTCATGACCCTCAGTCACCCAGCTCCCTCTGCCTTGCCCTTCCCTCCACTTGCCATGCGGAGATACTCGGGTGCTAGTCTGTTCTCTGTCCTCAGCACTGCAGTTAGGGCCCTTGACCCTGTGTGCTATTCTTTGTGTTCCCAGGGGTCCTGGTCCCTGGTTAGCTGTGCCTCTGCTTATCATGACTGAGACTGACAATAAGTGCAGGGAAATACAAGTTTGGCTTTCAATCTGTTAATAAACTCAAGGGCTATACAATTATTAGGTAGATGTGTCTAGGGTAATTGGGCACCTGGGGAAGATTAAAGATCTAGGAGCGTGAGAAAGACCAGTTGGTAATACGATATCCCACCATGGTGAAATGGGCTCGAACCTCGTGTACCAGAGAGAAGGGTTTATCGTTTGGAGAGGAGAACAGACCTTGCCTTGGGACTGGAGTGCAAAGGATAGGTGTTCTATCGGATCTCCTTCGTGCTGAAAAGAGAGGTAGAAAGGGGGTTCCTGTGCTAACTGAAGGGACAAGAACGTTGTTGAGTGAGAAGCAGACTGAGTAGCGGTGGTGAGCAGTTGAGGTCCTTTGAGAACCTCAAAGGTTCTTTGGAATGAGAACACCAGGAAGAGAGGGTTTGTGCAGAAAGGATAGCCAAGCCATATTGAGGCCTTACTCTGAGCCTGGGGGTCTCTGTTGTGTGAGAGCACCCTCCTGTCCTGGGATGGCATTTTCTCCGGTGGTGCTAGGCAGCCGGAATAGAACGAGAATGGTCAGGAGCTGGGGCTATTCTTTAAGTGAGGGGAGCGAACTAGTTGAAGGTGTTGAGCCAACAATGTCAATAACATTGTCCTCTCTGGTGCAGGGACTGTGGGAAAGTGAAACCAGGCCACTGGCTGGGCTGGAGAGGAGGGCAGTAGCCAATTGGCCATTGCATCTCAGCTATGAGCACACCTCCCTTGCCTTATAAATGTGCTTCATAATGTTGGCCGAATTAGACAAAGAACTTTGGTGTAGACAAAGAACTGGCTTTATAGGAATCAGAGGTTGGGGATCTTGGGTAGAGGGGGATTTTTGCATTGGTTTTGGTTATGGAGCAAGTTCTTTAGCATGTAGGAATGTTGAGTTTTGTCAGGTTCTTTAGCATGTAGAGATTGAATATTGAAGCCACCAAGAAGATTTCAGGAGAAAGTGAGTCAAGCCCCGGGTCTGTTGTTTATGTGGATGGCATCAGAAATGATAGCTCTTGTGGAGTGAACTTGTGAGATTGAGAATGCAGGGGATTTTGCATGGGGAAGGGATGTCTAGAAGGGACCTGATGATGCTAAGAGAAGGAGGCCCCTACTGCCTAGTAGGTGAGGGTCAGGTGTTGTGGGAGCAGGATGATAAGCAAATGAGGACATGACATTTGAGGAAAGTCAGGTTGGGGAACAAGTGGGGGGGACATTGCAAAGAGGCTAAGAGTGTGGGAGGCTGTTTGAAATGATGGGGTTCTCAAGGTGGGGGGTTCTAAAACAGAAGGGGCTGTAGCCAGTGTTCTCGGCAGAGCACCAGAAGGTGGTGTCAGAGCCTCTGGGGTCAGGAGTAGGCCGGTGCTAATGGGAAGTGCAGCGGGGCAATAGGGTAGCTGCTCTGGAGTGACTGCTGATGCCACTGGCATCTGCACTCATCATAAGGGACCTGTGCCAGATGACAGATATGTTGCATTCATTATCCTACTTGATCCTCATAACAGGTTCTATTAGCATCATTTTACAACTGAAACTTGGGAAAGGTAGTAATTTACCAAAGGATCACATAGTCTAATGGTTCCAAATCGGGTTCTTGCTGACTGCCAATTTCTTCTGTGCACTAGCTCACCATGTATGGGCTTGTTTAGAGATAGCGTGGATATAGGGATACAGGCAACGCATTCTCTCACTGTTAGTCAATGGGAATTGCTGAAAAGCCCGCTAGTTGGCCCATAGCTCTTTAGTGCCCCCTGGTGGAAGAGACAGTGTTGTGGTGTGCTAAGGTGAGAAGGAACATTTGCTACCCAAGGTACCACTGAGTCGCTGAAGTGCAACATTTCCTTTGTTTTGAATGTTACACTTAACAAATACAACCATTACCAATAGTTTATATACGTATTATTACTGCAAAAGCAGTAGTTTCTCTTACTGTCTGGGATGGTACTCTTTCCCAGTTTCTTTTATGGTGTCCCATTTCATTGGCTTTTTCATAAGCATATAAAAATGTTTGATTATCTTCTATTGATAAAAAGAAGAAAGAAAAGTTTTGGAAACTGTTCCTTCCTCCTTAGTTACTGCTGGGTTCTGATCTTCCTAGTTAAGTTACTTAAAGAAGATTTATGAATTGCCAGTTATAAGTTATAGTCATTAATATTATAATAACTGTATGATGTCAGGTGGGTACTAGACTTATTGGGGTGATCACTTTGAAAGTTATATAAATGTCTTATCACTAAGTTGTGTACCTGAAACTACTATTAATATTGTATGTCAACTGTAATTGAAAAAAAAAACAATGGAAAAAGAATATCTTTTTCCTGCCACTGTTTTCCCAGCCCACTGTCCCTTGGCTTCCACCAGCCCTAGCCCTTCACCAAAGCTGCCTTTGTGATAACTGAATGGGACTGGAGTACTGTTCTTACCAAGACCCCATGGGCAGTACAAAGAATAATGTGAGAAATAAGGCCTCATTGAAGGTCTTGAAGGTGGTAGCCATTCTGAATTTCAGCTATGGCTTTGCAGTTTGAACTATTTCTTGCATGAACATCTTTCTAATCAACAGAACTGTATTTATTTATTGATGCTGCATGGTTCTTTAAGCCACACTATGTAGGCCAGGTATTGATAGATATTACTGGTGTTCCAGGAACATCTTCTTAGTTACCTCTTTCTGGATTCTGAATCACTTGAGAAACAGAGCAGAGTTATGATGGGCATCCAACCATAAAGTTTTTAAATGGTGGGAACTGAACTAGAGAACATGGCTTAGATGTTCTATGAGAAATTCTTGCCTTGGAATCTGTGTGTGGGAGTGATTCTCCCAGCCACACGGAGCCCATCAGAGCTTGGCATTTATCAGCCAGAGAAGGTGTTGCTGATTGGTCTTGATCTGTGAATTACACATCTCTGTGGCTCCCCTAGGCTTCTTTGTCAGTGGCTGTGTCAGCAGGATTTCTGAAACCTACATGGCAGATTCTACAGGAGAGTGGTGGTACTATTCTGGACATGAAGGGTGGCTTGCTGGGTTGAATTATTACGCACATGAAAATTCTTAGGACTGTTTTGACAGTTGGATTTTTTAATAGCTAGATTATTCGTACATATGAAAGACTCATATATGCATTAGTTAATGAGCTAACCAGTGAAATCAAGTTGTTAGTGTCCTTTTTGTTATCACAGATCATTTGTTTATTTCTCCATTTTACAGGTTGAATATAAGCTAGGATTCCAAGTAGACAACTTTGTGGCAATGGATATGCCCCAGGTCAACATTTCTGCTCAGGGGGAAGTTCCACGCACTTTATCAGGTAAGTTGCAAAGACAGAGTTAACACGCTGTTTTCAATTGTGTCACCCCTCTATTCCCCTTTCAGAACAGTTTATATACTATACTGATGTGTAGTATATCTTACTTGATAGGCATAGATTTACCATAAGTACTTTGAGAAGTAAGTTTTATAAATACTGATCATTAGTACTATTTAAACCATTCCCTCTTTTTCTGTTGCCTCTAGAACTATTTGTGCTCAACTCTTTATCTCCTTATCTGCTTTGCTGACCCAGGCCTCCGTATGAGTCCTTGTATCTGGTCTTGTTCCTCCTGGTGTAATTCCCACACTGTAGGCAGATGATCTGACACTGTGACATTATGCCTGTCAGTGGTCCCACCTTCTTTCAACTGAACACATCCTACACTCTCCAGCCAGGGTGCTGTGTATTTACTGCCTGCCCCTGCATGTCTGTCTTGCTCTTGTTTCTGTACTGGCCCCAGCGTTCCAGCAGTCCACACTACGTGCAGTTCTGGAACCCAGGCCTTTGCATGTGCTGATCTCTGTATATGGAACCATCATTTCCTCTTTTGCGCTTGTAAATGCCTATTCATACTGCATACTCTGCACATCTCAAAATCTACATTGTCCGTGTTCTGCCTTCTCTCCCGCCAGGTGTTATCTCTTCTGTTTTTCCTTCCCCATGGAATCTTTTACCTATTTGAACAGATCACATTATTTTGTAATTTTTTGCTTTGTCTTTGTCTCCTCTGCTGGCCTGTGGCTACCCTGAGGGCAGGAGCTATCTTTTTCAGCCGCCTGCCCTTGGCACCTAGCTTAGCATCTGGCACCGGACATGCACTCAGAGCATGTCAGAGTAAACGGCTTAAGTTACTAGATAACCAGTGTAACTACTTTTGCACCCACCTTTTGAGAAAGGCTCCTGAAGATGTGAGATTTTAAGAAAGTGGAAATTTTTAAAACTTGGAAGTGTCAGCCACAGTGGTGCTGCGGAAGCCTTCCTGGCAGTCTTACTGCCTGTTAGGAGTGACGCACGTTTAAGCTTTAAGAAAGCATAGGCCCTGGCTGGTAGCACAGTGGATAAGGTGCCGGCCTGCAAACCCAAAGGTTGCAGGTTCGATTCCCCAGCCAGGGCACATAACCAGGTTGCAAACCAGGTCTCCAGTCAGGTCTGTGGCTGGAGACAGGTGAAACGCAACCGTACATTGATGTCTCTCTCCCTCTCTGCCTCTCTCCCCTCCCCTCTTTCTAAAAATAATGAAATAAAGTCTTAAAAAAAAAAAAAAAGAAACATAGGACGGCTGTTTAATTTTTGTGGGTCAATCAAGATATTCAGAAATGCCCATGTCTTTCACATGCTCATACAGATATCACAATGATAGAGTTAAATTTTGCAGAAAAAGATTCTTTAACTGAAAGATTGAAACATAAGTTGATGTGCACCAAAGTCTGTGATCCCATTGCTGCAGTAATTAAAGACACTTTGTGTTTAGAGAAGTATTTTTTATTTATTCACAGTCGAGAATTTATCAGATGTGTTTACAGGGTATATTTAGTCTCTTCATTAAGAGCAATACATACTGTATTTTGGTGGTGAATTGTCTTTACTTTTTACCAAATAACTTTTATTGTCGTTGGTGTGCCATTGATGTGGTAACGTCACAGGGTTTGCCTGACAATGCTGTAGCTTTACTACATTATAATAATAGGACAAAATGGTATTAAAAATTATGAGTAAAAGTTGAAGATAATTATGTCTTCATTTATTTCTTGATTTGTTTTTTAAAACAAATACTTAATGTCTGAAGATAAATTCTCTGAAAGTTTCTGCTTAGTATTTTATGTAAATGTATTTTTAGTTTTGTTGCAACAAAAATCAAATAATTTAAAAATATTTAATGAGCATTAATGTTGATTTTTCAAACGATGTAATAATTTTTTTAATTTTAATTTTTTTAAACAGTGTTTCGGGTCGAGCTTTCCTGTACGGGCAAAGTAGATTCTGAGGTTATGATACTGATGCAGCTCAACTTGACAGTAAATTCTTCAAAAAACTTTACAGTCTTAAATTTTAAACGAAGGAAAATGTGCTACAAAAGTAAGGAATTTATTTAACAAAGTATGTGTTTTATCTATAAATGTGACAGGTCAAAAATAAATTTTGTAGTCTTTTTTTACAGGTTTATAACCAAATCTTGATTATAGTTGCAAATGAGAAAAGAAAGAGCAGGAACAGATGAGATTCCAAGATAATCTCTGGATAATTTTATACCGGGAATCCTATTCAGTCCCTGCTTTCTCAAAATCTTTTATCAGACTTGCTAGGGAGTTTTATATTAGGAATGAGATCTAGCACTACAGTAGCTGAAGATTTAAGGAAATCAGGTAATTCTGATAGGGGCCCCTGAATAAGGAGTAACTGTGCTTCCCTTATAAAGTTATCGTTATGCTAAGTGTTGTCCTGGGACCAGAGAGACCTAGATTAGAATTATGGTCTTGCTCTTGGCAAGAGATTGGGACAAATTACTTAACCTAAGTCTCAGGGGTTCTTTAATCTGTAAAATGGGCATAGTAACCAGTTTTAATTAAGAGTATTTTTTTTAAAGATTAATGGAATCTAACCTGAAGCTTAGAATGCCATTTGTAGGTACTTAATAAATACTAGTAGTTTTTGATTTTGAATAATGTGTTACTTATGAAATTACTGTGGATATGAGAAGGAAAAAAATATCCCTCTAAACTTACTAGGTGCTTACTGCATTCCAGGTTCTTTACACGCATTACACCCATTTAATCCTTATGACTCTGGGCATTAGGGTCTCTCACTATCTCCCATTTTCTGAAGAGGAAGCTATGGCTCAGAGAACCTGACCAGCTGCCAAGGTCACCCAGCTAAGTGGTACAGCTGGAGGACAGACTCGTGCTTAGTCTCGTTGTTAAACTGCCTCTTAACACATTTCCTAATGGGATTACTGCTGAGTGTTACAAAAGCACTGCAGATCCGCAAATGAGTTATAATGGCTAATGTCCAGGTACATGTCAGTAAAAAACTGTACTGCTTTAGAACAGACATTTTTTCAAATGAAAATTTAGCTTTGCTGTCTTAATACATTTTTCTGTTCTAATGTATTCACTGTGTATCTACTTTCATATACTTTTAAAGTGGCCTTGACAGGGTATCCAGGTCCACTAGTCTCTATATAATAATGAATGACTGGGCCTAGAGGGGCTGCCTGAGCCTGCACACTAGTCAGTGAGAAGTGTAAAACTCTTGGTTCCTGATCCCTAGGGGAGACAGGTGGGGACTGACCATGATGTTTCGTCTTTTAATACTTAAAGAGTAATGGTGAAATGTGATGAGTCTGAGGAGCCCACCAGTTCCAGCATTCGCTAAGGTTAATGGTCAGATGATATGCAGAATGATCCCAGGCCTTCACTATTGTCTTTAATATGTATGTGAAAATTAACATCAAAATTAACAGTTGGTGTGATTTTTCCGTTCTGTTATAGTATCAACCCACCATTGTTATTTTGTGGTCATACTAATGACCACCCCAATCATGACTCTTAGTTTACTATATGATCCTAGTATGGCTTATTTATCTGGTTTCCCATCCTATGACATTGAAAAAATTGCACAGAAAAATGTATCTGTACTTTACTGAATGTTAATGGGCATTGCTGGCAAGGAAAGCTTCCTTTGTCCAATAAAGGTGGAAATGACTCCATCAGGGAAATTTGTTACTCTAAAACTCCTTAGAACCTTCACACTCTGCAAATGTGCACTCTAAGCCTCCACAGAGGTTATAGTATGTGGCTTTCCTTAAACTTCTTGACCACAGAAACCTTTTTTTAATTGAGTATCTGTAAAGAACACTGGTTAATGATGGTTATAGTGATGACTATCAGAATAATAATGTATCATTTATTATCTTGTAGCAAATACTTTGTTTACTTATTCAGGCAGTGTTCTGATATGAACTATGTGAGAGAAAATTTAGAAAATACGGTTACAATATTTAAGGACTTTCATGGAAAATAATTTCTAAAGTCCCTTCTATCTTCTTTTTAATTCAGAACTTGAAGAAGTAAAAACTTCATCTTTGGACAAAAACACTAGCAAAACTATTTGTAAGTATTGCTCTATTATCCTTCTCCACCATTAGGGATGAAAAGTGTTTGATTGCAAATGAACATGATTGCATGAAGTTTGGAGGCCTTGTGGTTTCCAGTATGTCAAAAGATAAATGATGCCATGCTACTTAACTCACTGATGTTTTGTTGATTTTTGTAGATTGTATACCCTCAGGGGAAACTATTAGAATATTTAAAAAATCTTATGAAGTAGAATTCATACATATTTCATAACAAGTGATCTAAAGAAACTTTTATAAGCAAGAATTCATATAGCATCATTTCAAATGGTCATAATTAAAGTATGAACATTCACTATGTGTCAGATCTTCATCTATTTAGCAGGTTAGAAACTGATTTATGACGTGTACCTAACTAACCCTCAGCCAGTTTCATTCAGGGGACTTTAAGCTTAAAGATGGGTGCCATGTTACATAAACCTACAGAGCAGAAAGTCTGAGTAGATTTTAATTTTTACGGTAATGGTTGTGTTAGATAGTAACTCAGACTTCTGTTTTCCTTTTTTGACATGGAAGCATCCTGAGATAGTCTTAATAGCAGTATCTGGAAGGTTACTAGATTCTCCTTGTGGAAGTAAATTTTACTAATGGAGTTGAATTTCAAGTAGGCAGAAATTGAGATGAGCACCCATGTAACCATCACCCCACTTCAGCAATAGCCAGCATTTGCCAGCATTGTTCCATTGGGTCTCTCCTCCTTTTTTGAATGGGGAGGTGGGTGGGTAGGGGTAGAGTATTTTAAACTATATCCCAGGCAGTGTGTCATTTTATCCATAAATATTTCAGTGTGGATCTCTTTTTAAGAAGGTCATTAAAAAAACAGCCTACAGTCACCCAACACCTATTCACTTGTATTTGATTTATTACATATGGCAGAATGAACAATAATTCTTTAATATCCTCTAGTAGCTAGTCCATGTTCAAATTAACCTGTCTCAAAAATGTCTTTCTTTAGTTTCTCTCCTGAATCAGGATACAAACAAAGTTTACACACACTGTATTTGATTCACATATATTTGTATTAATCAGAAATCATCCCGTCCCCTACTACCACTTTTTGAAGAAATTATTTTGTTTGTCCTGTAGAATTTACCACCTATGCATCCTTGTGGTACCGTTTAATATGTTTTCATCTCCTATAAACTGGTGGTTAGAGTTCATACTTGATTAGATTAAGGGCCACCTCTTTTGGAAACAATAGTTCCTAGATGGCAGTATGTGCTTCTTATTTTAATATTCTTCATTACCTCAGAGGCAAAAGTATCTGAATGTCCCAAAGTAGACCGTTTTTGAAGGTAAAATAATGTAAGTTACTCTCTGCTATTTTAAAATATTTCCTTTAGATTTATCTCTGAGAAGAAAAATAAAAACTATTTTTTAAAAATCACTGCCCTTCCTGTTTGCTTTTCAAAATCCAGTGATCTTAACCTGTTTCTTTTATGCTAATAGGATGTTATTTCTCACAAAGAAAGTAGAGTATTGTATGTTCCTGGTCTCCGTCTATTTCTTCCTTACTCCTTTTGTCCTTTCTTTTCTTTCCGTCTGTCCATCCATCTGGTCCATATTTATTGAGAGTTTCTGATTCTGATGTGCCAGATGGTGTCATTGAGGCACAGGGTTAAACTCTGAGCAAAACAGACCCTGCCCTCAAGGCTTAACCGGGCAGAGGAGATGGCCAGGGCAGTAGGCAGTGATGACAACATGTAGCACGCTGTGATAAGACACAGTGCTTGGGGAACCCAGAGGAGGGGTGTGTCATCCCTGAAGGCGGAGAGACAGCTTTCTGAGAACAGTGACATCTCATCTGGGACCTGAAGGGTGGTCGATGAAATGTCCATGTGAGATTCAGAAACAGGGCATGTACCTACGCCTAGAATTTGGTGGTAATCAAGCAGGGTGCACCTCTTCTGCACCCTGGACTGTGTTTGAATAGACAGTGCCAACATCAGCCTGTGAGGCATTCTTTTTCCGTCCCTCCAAAGATTAAGCAGCCTGTGGCAGGCTTGTGAAGTCCTGCCTTCATTTGGGCTGCACTCTAGGCTAGATGCCTACAAGCCGTTTGATCGCTTTGCATTAACCTGTTCTGATTTACTGTTTGTGATGCAAAGTTCAAGTTTTAGAAAGCAATCTTACTTCCAAGTGTTTGAAAGCTGCAACTTTTACCTTTTGGCCTAACTTTACCCCAGAACTCCAAACTTGTATTTCTGTCAACTTGGTATCTCCATAGATGTGTACTAAGTATTCCTGGACACAACAAAACTCTTGATTCTCTTCCCCTCACCTGCTTTTTGTTTGTTTGTTTGTTTTTATAAAGGTGCCATTCTTCACCTGATTCTTTAAGCCAGAGCTTTGACTCTTCTTTTCCTTTCTACTTTAGTGTAGACTCTGTTAGCAAGGTCTGTAGACCCTGCTTCCCAATCCATTAACTTCTCATCCTCACTCTTAACACGCTTGCTCAAGCCACCATTGCCCCTTTCTTGGCCTTCTCACGTGTCCCCTGCTGCTGTCCCTGCTTTCCACCACATGCTGTTAATTGGTCACCTTTGCTTTTTTCTAAAAGTGGGATAATGTGTGCCATCCCTTTGCTTGACACCTTGCAATGATTTTCCATTTCATTTAGGATAAAACCTAAATTCACTTTTCAGGTTTTATTTAGTAGAACTACGACATGAATGTTCATCAAAACTTACTTAAATCTCCAGTCACACCAGTTCTATTTCTCTTCTTTCATTCTGCTCGCTCATTTTCCTTTGTACCTTTGTCTCTATGTGACTCTTTCTCATTTGTCTCTGTGTGCGTGTCTGTATCTGTGAGTTATTTTCTCTATTGCTGAGGCTTCTTTCTCTTTTTTGAATAATGTAAATAATTTTATTTCATGGATAGAGTCTTGTTTTCCTGCTTTTATCTTTAAACACATAAAAGCAAAATAATTTGTTACTCAAAAAATGATTGAACTTTGTTTGTTTGTTTTATTTTTTTAAACTGATGGGTTGCTGTGTTGTGTATTCCTCCTCCTGTGAGTCACTGGTGGTTGGTGACATCAACATGTAATCTCTACTTCAGGCATCACTGTTGAGAAAATACACTGTCCAGTATGGTAACTGCTAGCCACATGTGGTTATTTAACTTTAATTATCACAAAATAAAAGTAAATCTTCAGTTCCTCAGTTGTACTGGCCACATTTCAAACACTTAATAGCCACAGGTGGCCAGTGGTCCTATGCTGGCCAGCCACCTATAGAATGTTTCTGTCTGCCCAGCACTCTGGACAGCACTGCTTGTGAACTTCTGTGTTTGTTATTTCAAAGTTCTATGTAAAATTCTTGTTTAAAGAAATTACAGCAAAACATTTTTGAAAAAGTGTGAAGTTACATCAACACAACACTGGTAACTGATCTTACAGAATGGACACATAAAATTTTTGTGACAAATAACAAGATACTCATTGTGTATATTGGGTCACAAAGCAATTGATGTATTTGTTTTAAAAAGCTTAATGTGCTTTTTATTTTTATTTCAGATGATCCTGTACATGCAGCTCCAACTACTTCTACGCGAGTGTTTTATATCAGCGTAGGGGTTTGCTGTGCAGTAATATTTCTTGTAGCAATAATATTAGCTGTTTTGCACCTTCATAGTATGAAAAGAATTGAACTGGATGACAGGTATTGTACACGTTTTGGGAAAGGAAGAAAATAAAAGGAGTTATCTGCATTTGCCTGGGAGCCCTCATACACTGTGTCCAGTGGTGCAAGGAAGGAGGGAGGAGGGTTTAGCCCTAGCCAAAGGAGGATCACTGTGTGATTGCTGTCATTGTGTTTCTCTTACTGTATTTTTCAAAATACGTGAAGTTAGAAATGACAGTTGATTAGTTGGTGAATAGGTCGAGATCAAAAAATTTTTGCATCCCCTTTGATATGACCATTGACTCCTAGTGCTTTTGAAAAATAGCCCTGTTTCTTCTTCCTAGTTTGTTCCCCTATCATTATCCATCTTTGTCTGTCTGTCTGTCCATCCGCCCATCCATCCATTCATCCATCCATCCCGTAAACATTTATTGAGAACCTGTTATGATTTAAACCATTGGTTCTCAACCTGGTCGCACATTAGAATCATGGGTAAGCTTTTAAAATGTATCAGTACATGGGTCCCAATCTCCTGAGGTTCTGGTATAATTGGTCTGGGATGATGTTTGGGCATCATTATTTCTCTTAAAGCTTCCTGGATGATTCTAATGTGTAGCCTCTGAGATACACTGGATTAGATATACTAAGTGCTGGGAATTAAAAAATTAATGATATACCTCATGGCTTCAGGTATTTAATCTTTGACATTAACCCATAATTATAAAAGTTTGTAAAGTTGACTGTGAGGGTATGTGTGTAGTGTGGGGTTTAAAAGGTGCTCGGCCCGGCCTGAGTGAGTCAGAAGCCGAGGGGGACATCGCAGCCAGGGTGGGGTGAGGAGTAAAGATGGAATGATGCGGACAGGTTTTTCCCAGTACACGGTCCTCTCGCTTCCATCCTCAGTGGTTCCCCGTTGCCCTCCTGTATGAGGAGATGTATCTTCCGTGTTCTTTAACCTTCTTCTGTTTCTTGCTGTATCCTTTCATAACGCGCCAGTCAAGTGACTACTTGGCCCTCCAGGACTTTCATTCATGCTTTCCTTTTGTCCTCGAGGCTCGCGCTTTCTCCCCCAAACTGTCCGTTCTTTAGATTTCAACTTTGTCTCCATCTCTCATGAAGTCTTTTCTAAGCCTCCAACCACCCATTTCTCTCTTTTCTCTTTGTCTTCCTCCCTGTCTCTATCTGCCTTTTGGGTAGTAATTATTATACCTTTTCCACCAGAAAGCACTTTTTTGTGTACTTCCCCCTTCTAGAATGTACGCTTTCCCAGTTGGTGAGCAGTACGTGCGACTTACTGCAGAGCCAGCCCCAGCACAGTGTCGTGCATGCAGCGGGTGGGCACACCTGCCACCTGATAAAACCCAAGCGCACAGGGGCCTGCTTGAATTCAGTCTCTGTCTCTGAGGGTTTCTGTTCCCACTGTTGTACTTTCTTTACCTGAGTAGAGAGGAAAATAGGAGGTAAGAATGACAAGAGAAATGCATGGGTGATATGTTTCAGAATATGTTTTGTGTATAAGCAGTGCTGAAGTTAGGTTTAGGTTTTATAGGGGAGGAAATGGAGGTAATAGGAACTTTTGATTGACCTCAGAGAAGATACGGGTAGGGAGCTAGAGGGGTCACTGAAGAACATGACATTGAGAAGCCATCTTGATGTGCCCACTGTCCTTGAGTGCTTGCACGTGTGTCAGGGCTGTGAGCCTGCGTGGGCCAGAGTTAGGCAAGGACGTGGAGATTCCTTGGGGTGTGCACCGCTCTGCCTGCTGAAATAGTCTGTTACCACCCACGAACTGGTTCCAGTTCTCCGGTTTTCAGGTAAAGGTTTCCAGACACGGGCTGGATAAAAGCAACTTAAATTGTCATTTATTTTCAGAGCATAGCTTAATGGTTGAGAGCACAGACTGGAGCCAGAGCATCTCTGAATTCCTGAATTCCGGTTGCTCTGCTTCTACCTTTATGGCCCAAGTACGTATGTTATGTGTCCTCTTTATGTCTCAGCTTTTCTCATCAGTAAAGCAGAGATAATGATGGCACATACTTCCTAGGGATGTTGTGAACTCTTTTTTTTTTTTTTTTTTTTTTTTTTTTTAAGAGGGAGCGGGAGGGAGAGAGGCAGAGAGGTAGAGAAACATCAAGGTGTGGTTGCCTTTCAGCTGCTTCCAGCTTTGGACCTAGCTGGAGATCTGGCTTGCAACCTGGTTATATGCCCTGGCTGGGAATTGAACCAGTAACCTTTGGGTTCACAGGCTGGCGCCTTATCCACTGTGCCACCAGCCAGGATAATGTTGTGAATTCTTAATGAAATAATATTGTAAGCTCTTAGGACACAAAGTGCATATAGTAAGTGCCGTTATTATGATTCGGTTTTCAGAAAGATGCAGTATGCTAGTAGTGATGGACTAATTTCTTCAGCTCTTTTCTATTCTGTTAGCCATTATTTACTATGTACCAGGAAAGCTAACAGTGGTGACTAGGAAGTTCTCATCCAGTACTCTAATAGCATTAAGAGACAGCTGCTGCCCCTCTCTACACAGGGGCCACTGAGATAACAGTGGCTACCACTTTATTGTTTACCAGCACTGACCAGCATTTTCCATGTATTGTCTTATTTGACACTCACAATCACCTATGGGTGTGATACTGTCTGTTTTAAAGATGAAGAAAAAGGCTTAAAGAGATGAACTTTTCAAGGATGGCACTGTTAGGACTAGGGCAGAGTAGCAGGAGAGACTCATTGTAACAGCTGTATTGTAGTAACTCAATATTGTAATTGTATAAAGCACTTGCTACATGCCAGGCACTGTTACACAATCTTCACACCCATTAATTTCTCTCATCCTCACCACAGCCCTGTGACGTTTGATGGGACCCATGGCTGCATGGGATTTCCTTGGTCAGACTTGGTAGTTCCATCCCAGACACTCAGGAGCCAGAGCCTTGTTATGCAGCGTTTCTTTTGAGGCAGAGACTAAAACTTCCTGAAATCCCATGTGTGTGGCTGTCCCTCTCTTGCCCCTGTAGGTGACCTTTCCAGGCTCAGTGTTGTGCCCGGTGAGTCTGCCCTGGAGAGACAGAGCTCTCCGCATTTACTCTACAGTTTTCCCACAGTGGGGCCGACCTGCACCCTGGCCACGCTGCAGTCTTTCCCTGCTCGGCCATGGCTATAGGAAGACTTGTTCCTCTTTTGTGGGATACCTGAGCTTGTTATTTTGCAATGTCTTCATTTTTCATTATCTCCCCCACTCCACCACCCCGAACCATTGCTAGTGATAAGGTCCCCTTTATTTCTCTGTTTCTGTATCCAGTGCCTCACAGGTATTAGTTGAATGTTGAGTGAATGTGGAATGAAGAATTTGATTGAAGAAAGAGTAGAGGGAGGCAAAAACCATTTGGTTGTACCAGTAATTCTTTGCCTCTTTAAATACATTTTACCAGCTCATGTCAGAAGGAATCGTTCTATCTGGCTTATGTCTTTTGGTTATAAGGAAGTATGGTTTTCTTTGTTCAGTGATTAATTCAGTACTTGCTAACTGAGCTCTCCCAGAAGCTCAGTTAGGCTCACGTGGGGCCTGCTGTGCCAAGCACCGGCTTACTGCTGGGGAGGAAGGAGTGAACAAACAGGCACTCGTCCGGCCCTCGCGCACTTGACGGTCTGCCTGGGTGAGGCAGACATGAGAGAAATCTCTGCTGGACTATAGGCTTCACAAGGGCAGGGATCTTTATGTATTATGTTCATTGCTGGATCCCCAGCACCAGCATAGTATCATGTAGTAGACACTTAATAAATATTTGTCAAGTGAAAAAATGACATTACACAGAAAATAAGTAAATTTCTAAGTGCTGTGAAGGAAAATGATCTTTGTCCTAACTTCTAACTTCAACTCTAAAGCAGAGTTAATATTTCTATAATTAATCTTACTTGCTTATGAAAAAAAAAATTAGATAAATTATTTAGACTGGTTTTAAACTATTAAGTGCTAGAAAATGTACATTTGTATTTCATTTTCTACCTCATGTGATACAGCTCTGTAGGATAGTGGTTTTAGTGGTTTATCAGGGGTAGATTCCCTACTGCTGCCTGCTTCTCTTTAAATAGTAAGTCTGGGGTCTCAAAGAAGGTGTGTTTTGGCCATTTAACATAGCACCTTGCTCATTGTAGGAACCCACTAAATACCTGTTAAACAGATAAAAATGAACATGGACATACTCGTAACATCTTTGTGTGTGCCCAGTCTTTTCAAGAATTCTGAATTGGTACAAGAGTGCCACCTACTGGAGAGAAACAATAGTAAGTGATTTGGGGTCACCACAGTGTATGTTGGTAGTCAGGGAATACCTAAGTAGTGTTTCCACATATATTATACAATTTGAGCCTCACAGAAACCCTGGGAGGTAAGTTTTTCTTAATCCTATTTTATGGGGAGTAAATTGAAGGTATTTCCCCTTATTTAGGGATGGTAATACTTCTTTTCCCTTCCCATTATTGAATCCTGGACTTTGAACAACTTTGATTTCCATTGTGATCTTTGAGTAGGACTCAGAGCTCCAAAATGTGTGCCTTGTGCTTTCTTGTCATTCTAAGGATTGGGGATTCATAATATTGGTAATAACAAAAGGAATTAGTAATCATAATTTGTTTTTTGTTTGTTTTTAAAGATTTTATTTATTATTTCCAGAGAGAAAGGAAGGGAGAGAGGCAGAGAGGGAGAGAAACATCAATGTGTGGTTGCCATTCACCTGCCTCCAGCTACAGACCTGGCTGGAGACCTGGCTTGCAGCCTGGTTATGTGCTGAGGAATCGAACTAGTGACCTTTGGGTTCACTGTGCCACCAGCCAGGGCTATAATTTGTTTGTTATTCTCTCATCTGTGTGCCATTTGATTTTGGACCATCATAAAAGAGACCTATCTTTCTGTTCCTTTTCTTAAAAGCAATATAATTGAATGGCATGTGCTTTTCTTGTAAGAGGTGATTCATAGTTCCACAACGTACTACTGTACGAGGTTCACACTGCTACTGTCTGTGGTATCTATGTTTCTGAATGACTTTGATAAGGTGAACCTGCTTGGTAATTGTGGAGATAAGAAGGAAAGAAAAAAGTTAGCTTTACATTATGAGATAGATTAAAAATTTTGATAGGGAACACTTGTTCCTATCAAATGGAAGGTCCATGCATTACCACAATCATCATTGGGATTTTAAGTTAGTTATAATGTCTGCATGCATTTCGTATACATGAAGAAAGGAAGTTTCTCATTGCAGCTGATTTGCCACCTGTTTCTTTTGTTTGCAGCATCAGTGCCAGCAGCAGCTCCCAGGGGCTGTCTCAACCATCCACCCAGACGACTCAGTATCTGAGAGCTGACACACCCAACAATGCAACTCCTATTACCAGTAAGAGTTAATTTAATTCTAAAGATGATTCACTAAAGTTGTCTGTGGTCTGTTGGTGGTCCTGTGTGGTTGGTCACTTACGGGACATGTGTACCATACCTTGTACATAGTATCTAACAAGTGCAGAATGAGGTTTGATCTTCAACTTTTGTTTTCTAGAGCATGGAATGAAACTTTCTAAAATTGGAGTATGAAATAAAATTTAGGTTTATTTGCTAGACTTAGTTGCACGAAGATTTCCATAGATTAAGTATATTAAAGAGGCTACAGAATCCTTCTATAGAAGTTTAGAAGGAAGGTTTTCAGGTATTTAGGTAGATGAAGCCATTGAGCTGCATGAAGACAGAGACTTATATTTTAATAAATTGTTTGATGGGATTATGGGCTATGGTGGGGACTTCACATTTTCTCATTAGGATAGGACACTAGCTACTCTTGAAATTGAAAGCATAGGAGCCGATTTCCTTAACAGGATTTTGATCAAAGTTTTTATACTATAACATGTAGATGTTTAAGGGGAGATTATCATTCTTAGAGTATGATTTAAACAAAGAAAAATCAGTTACTGTACAAATAAGGAACAATGTAATCATCAGGAGATAGTGAGTCACAATTCAGGGCTGCACTTAGTGATGCTGTTGATTAAATTAGGTTCTTATAGGCAGCCAGCTGCTATCTTCCTTAGGCTAGCATTTTTCTTTAGTAAACTAGCACTAAGAATGCCTGTTCCTCACCCAGTGCCCCGCAGTAGTCTTTCAATACTGTTCCCAGTAAAAACCAGAATTCTTTGGGGAAGAGAATGATTCCAGGACCAGTCCAGGAGCGTACAAGATAAACCTGGGACACATTGCTGAGCTCAAAATCTAGGAAGTTGTGAAGCACTTGAAGAGCTTACAGAAATGGATCTGTTTGAGCATCTGAAAGATTAATCACTGCAGTGGATTATAACAAAATGTGTAGCAGTCTACAAGTTTATAATGGTATCTTTAAAAAAATTGATCATTATGAAGTAACTAAGGCATCAATAATAAATGCCTTACTCTGACAACTGGCTATATGAACTGTATTTTAGAGTAACCAGGTAGTGCTAGTTTATGAGGCAAAATATTTCTTTATACAGAAAAATCTCAGCTAATCAACATGGAAGAAATGATAGAGTGGAAAATTATATTAGTAATCCCAATAAAATATTTGATTCAGGAAAAGACCATCAATGTCTAGAATCCTATGAACAAAGGGAAATGGCACCTTTACCATTTAGGGGACCAGACTGTCACCAAAAGAAAGAAATAATTTGCTCGTGAAGAAACAGGATGATAGCTGTGGAAGTAGTCCAGACTATTCAGTGTAAACATATTGCTTGTAATGTTCAGCTGTCAAGCTTTGCTCTCTTGGATCACTTTGTCACTGTGGGTATAACTTTAAAGATTCAGATAATTCAATTATTACTTTTCCTTAGGATTTTATTCATTATTTTTAGAGAGAAGGGTAGGGAGAGAGGCAGAGAGGGAGTGAAGCATCAATGTGTGGTTGCCTTTCACCTGCCTCCAGCTACGGACCTGGCTAGAGACCTGGCTCTCAACCTGGTTATGTGCCCTGGCTGGGGAATCAAATCAGTGACCTTTGGGTTCACAGGCTGGCACCTTATCCACTGTGCCACCAGCCAGGGTCAATTATTATTTATGCTAAGAGCAAAGTACTTTTTTAAAGTCAGTGGGATACATTGATTTGTTAAAATATGTCTTTGGTTACCATCAATAAAAAATGTCCTTGTTTTTGTGGACATAACTTTAAGTAGATAGATAATTCATTTATTATATGTGATGAAACAAGTAGTCTTTAAAAACTCATTGGAAATGCATTTGTTTGTAAGTTTTTAAAAAAAGGAACAGAAAAAATATTTGAAGACATTATGGCCAAGAATTTTCCAAAATAGCAAACCATAACAAACCTCAGATCCAAGAAACTCAGAGAACTTCAGGCAAGAATGAACAGCTACAGTACTCACATTGTACTCACACACCTGGACACACCATAGTCAAACTGCTGTTAAGTACAGTTAAGTGTGGCAGGCTAATCCATTCATTATAAAGTTCCCCAAAGCATTTCATGTACTTCTTTGAGCAACCATTGATGATCATTGTTTAGATCCACTAATTCTGGGATTTTTCTTCCCAATATCTCCCAAAGAAAATAAATCATGAGAGATACCTTTCTAATTTTCCATTGCTAACAATGGAGCTTCCTTTTACTCTGACTTTTTTTTTTTTTTTTTTTTAAGATTTTACTATTTTTTAGAAAGAAGGGAAGGGAGAGAGGCAAAGAGGGAGAGAGACTTCAGTGTATGGTTGCCTTTCACTTGCCTCCAGCCATGGACTGGCTGGAGACCTGGCTTACAATCTGGTTATGTGCCCTGGCTGGGAATCAAGCGACTTTTGGGTTCACAGACTGGTGTCTTATCTACTGTGCCACCAGCCAGGGCTACTCTGACTTTTTTTGGAATGAAAATTTTAATATATAGCTAGAAATTTTGTTTTTGCTGTCATCATATTAAAAACTGAATGGGAGCTAAGGGAACTGAAAAACAAACACAAATCTCACAATGGTATGAGTAGGCTGTCAGAATGATTAAATTGACTGTATATCTTAAAAGAAAAGACATTTTTACAAACATCCCTTCATTTGAAAAGTTCTTCTGTTAGAAGACTGGATTAGAACAATTTATGGGAGGCAAACAGTCCATAGACAGATTAAATTGAATTCCATGAATCACAACTTGTTTCCTTTGGCTGAAAGGTAATTGAAGTGGTGGTAATGGTATTATTTCTAGTGTTTCTTATGTTAATTCCGCATTTTAAGATTCTGGTGTAGGTGCAAAAGTTTTGTGGGTTTTTTAAATGGAATAAAATGGAGTTAAAAAAAAAATGCCTTCGTGTAAGTCCTTGCCACTGTGCATGTGTACCTTTTTCCTCTTACGACTGTTACAGTCATTGGTTCCTGTGACCTGAATTCTGAGAGTCTTAACTGAGGTCGGCACCCCGATGGCATGATAAGGGTATTTATATTTCTTGGTTTGGCTTTGTTGGCTCCTCAGGTTATCCTACCTTGCGGATAGAGAAGAACGACCTAAGAAGTGTCACTCTTTTGGAAGCCAAAGCCAAGGTGAAGGATATAGCAATATCCAGGGAGAGGATAACCCTAAAAGATGTACTCCAGGAAGGTATTTATTATCTTAAAATCTGGTTTTGAGAGGGGATTTAATGTTAGCACTTAAACATTTTTTTGCTTCAGATTTTAAGAATTTTGCCTCTGAGGGTAGAAAGCAGTGTACAATTTATTTCCTTGATAAAACTGATTTTCATTTTCCCCTTCTTTAGTTCTTTAATTTGCCTTAATACAGCTTTGGCCTACTTTTTGATTTTCAAGCATATTAAAGAATATATTATTAGTGGTTGTTACCTTTAAAATATATTTTCTGTTTAATTCTTGTTTAAAGACGATCACTACGTAACAGGCCTCTTTGAAATTACACACAACTTCCAGTTGCATCCCCATGGTATTTTACTAGTGTGACGTTGGAGAGATCCATATCTTCTATGTCCAGTTTCTCTTCTGTAAATTTGGACTACATTCTCCACTCTTAGTCTCGTTATGAAGATTAAACGAAACAATGCACATTAAATGAACAAACACCTGATAGGGGCTTGATAGAGATTAGTACTCTTTCCCTCCCCGCTTGCTTGTCCTTACTTTCTGTTTTGAGTTTTATGGTATTGATCGGAAAAGTGCTGAAAGAAGAGTACAGAAATTCATAATAAAATATTTCCTTGAGTTCTTCAAGTGGTTGAGAGAATCATTCTTTCCTTGCTTCTGTAATTCAGATTGCAATGTTTTGGATACATATGAGTTATTTGAATGTATTTGTTGGTTGGGGTGCTTGTAGGTCAGTCACAGCTAAGTGAGGATCCTGAACTGTCCCCAGTTGCAAATAGTAATTAACAGAAGCAAATTTTTTTGTTGTCTTTTGAATATGTGAGGATACTCCATTCCTTTCCTTTGTCATTGTTCTGAGGCTAAGCCTAGAAGCTTATAAATGCCTCTGTGGATACCACACTAACTTTCAGTGCTCTTGGCTATATTATTAGTTTATTTATGATAATTCAGAAGGAATTCTCATATACTTGTGAGATGAGGTTATTTCTAAAAGGAAATTATTTCATAGTTACAAAGAGCTTCTAATGGGCATTAAAAAACAAAGATTAGGGTCTTTTTACTCTAGGGCTATAGTAATGTTGTTGATCACATATGTCCTTGTTATGTTTAAGTTACATTGTGCCAGAAAATTTTGTACATATAATTTTATGAAGGTTATTTTATGATCTTGTTAATTTTTTTTTCCTTTTAGGTACTTTTGGGCGTATTTTCCATGGGATTTTAATAGATGAAAAAGATCCAAATAAAGAAAAACAAGCATTTGTAAAAACAGTTAAAGGTAGGAATTTTTCCCGTACTATTTCCGTAGTGCTTTCCTGTCTAAGGTGGCCCATGCCAGCTAAATTCTCACGTGTGTGCCAGGCCTCGAAAAATCAGTCCATGTTAATTTACCTCCTAGACTGGGGTTGTTCTCACTAAGGTATAGAAAATAGAATAACAAATTAAGACATTAAACATTTATTAGATATTACTCAGGCTTCTAGTTAAACTACATTTACTTCATTTCATTGTTATTATATCTAATATTGTGGTTTTCCTAAGTTAAAATTCATTGTGTTTTCCCTCTTAAAAAACAGTTTGAAGGCGCGGGGGAGTTAAGAGAGGGTAAAGGTGGGGTAAATGGTGATGGGAGGAGATTTGACTTGCTTGCAATAGTGAGCACACAAAACAATATACAGATGATCTATTATAAAATTGTACAGTTGAAACCTATACCATTTTATTTACCAATGTCACCCCAAAAATTCAATAAAGAATATTGTTAATAGATTTCCCTCCTTTCTCTCCATCTCCCCAGTACTGAACTTTATTTTATAAAAAGGTAATATACCATACCTTACTTATATGAATTACCTTCCCCCAGCCTGACCTTTCCTATTCTACACTTGCTGCAGAAAATACCCATATCCATGTGTCCATGTGTGGGTATTTCTTGATATAGTTTTGCATGTATAGCCATAGATGAACCTGACTGTCTCCAAAGGTATTTATTACATTTAAAACTTTGAAAGATACTAACCACATTGCTTTCTAAAAGGTAACACTAGTTTATATTTTCATGACCATATTAATTAATGCTTTGGAGAAGTATAATACCTACTTTTTCAATTACTGTTTTATGTAAGTTTTTAAATTAGAGATTCCTTATCAAAATGAACTGGAATATTATTTACAAATAGCTTATTCCTAAGGTAAGTAAATTAAATACTAATAAGACTTTAAAACATTAGAATTTTAGGTATTTATAATTGATGTTTCTAAGAGCTTAAATAAATCTTAGTTAAGCCTGTTTGCTCTTTTTAAGAGAAAGAAAACTAGTAATTTATAGGGTTCTTAAAGTCTGATACTGTCTGATACAGATTGAGATGATAAGATGCTAATTTTGGAAAAACAGATTTAGCATTTTGAATGCAGAAATTGAGGACAAAATTAAATTTAATTTTATGAGTAGGAGGTGATAATTTTATGGAGTTGACAAAGTTAATTTATAAGAACTTGTTTCTAAATCTACTTAAAGGAGTTCATGGAAAATATGAGGATTTATGTTTATTATTTCCAAAAATGTTGGGCTATAATAACCTAACAGAAATTCTTTGGGGTTTGGTTTCTTTGAATTTAACAAAATTGTTGTTTAAGGATGGTTCAAATACACATTCTCACCCACATACCTTATCTTTTTTAACTAAATGATGTAATTCGCTAGATTGTTTAGTATTTTATTCACCTGCTTTTCCTAGGCCCAAAGCAATTTTAAAGGTTAATATTTAAAGTAGGTCCTACTAGATTTTCTGACTAGTTCTGAAGGATAGTGCACATATTCACTCTTTGTAGATTTTAAAATTGAACCCTAAATTTAATAATCACTGCCTTTTGTTACACTTTCCCCATTTTTAAAGGAAACATGTCTCTTTAATGCTAATGTTTTTTCCGGGGTTTGTAAATATACTAGGGACAATTTAGAACTGGGCTATTATTACTTTGTTCCGAATGAATCTTAAATTAACAAAGGAGATTTCTGATTAGAATTGGGTTGATTTAGGGTTGGAAGGGGAGAAAAGGAAATAATAATGATAAGGAAACACAATGTGGATACTGGAACTGTTACACAAGATAAGAGTTCTCTTTCTGTATACAGTTGAATTGCAGTCACGTGCTTGTTTCTCAGTCTTACCTCCGTAATTGCAATGTTCTCTTGGAGGCAGACAAAAACAAGAGAAGCTCAGCGAGTCTTCAGCCAAGATGTATGTCATGGTTTGCTTGAGAAACAGAGGAAGGGCATTGACCACAGTCCTTACCTCCAAATAGTTGGGTAACTAACTCCACATGATTATCTCTGAGATTTATTCTTTGACAGTGTTATTTTTATTTTTTAATTGCACCTACATAGAACTGACAGAGTTCTTTCACAAATCTGCATGCTTCGTTACATGCTACATGATTAGAAGTGCAACTTAAAATGCAAAAAAAAATAATTTTGAAATGATTGTTGGCATTTATCTTTAGGCATGAGCAAGAAATTTGGAGTTAGGCTTCTTTAAAAAATCATAGTTTTAAAAAGGGGATGGATGTTATACAACAACAATAAAATTTTTTTAAAAATCATAGTTTTGCATAGACAATAGAGATTTTAGTGTAAATTTCTAGAGATTGAAGTTAGGAATCTGAATTTCATACAACATTGTGAAATTGAATTTCATAAAATGAATTAATTTGAGGTTATTGGTGTTCTTTAATAGCTAATTTTTTGTAACTTGTGAATGTGTTTTTTAAATCATTTTCTTTTTTCTAACTTTCAGAATGTAAATTATAGTGTTCTTTTCAAATGTATACAACTTGAAGATAAGTCTTGCAGTGTTTGAAATTTTTAAAGACTAGGGCTAACCTGGGAAAGGAATCCAGGAAAATGATTTTTTCTTACTAAGTGGATAAAATTATTGTTTCTCCAGTTTAAACTTTTCTTAGATTACCATCCAGCTCAGGCATCTCTTGTTTAATGGAACATGTTTATCAAAGCTAAGAACTTGAAAAATACTGTGCATCAAATGACAATACCTGAAATTACCTTTTGTTTTACTTGTATCTCTATACCGGTTGAGAGGAATGTAAACTCTTACCAACTGGGTGTGAACCACCAACTATCACTAGTTTTTGGTCCTAAAAAGATCCTACCAGCCCCTTTAATAGTCCTGGCTATAATTTCCTTAAAAATGATTTAGATTACCTAACAGTAATAAGGCACATCCTGCCATTTACTAAACAATCTTAAATGTTAAACAGTTTTTAGACAGTTTACTTCACTAGACAGTGGTGTGGATCACCTTTTCCAAATAAGTATAAGTGTTTCACACCCTTGGCTTTTTGTCCACTTATTTGATATTCCTACAGAAGTCTGAACAAAGTGAAGCTCCCTGGAAAGGGGACACTAATGAATGACAAGTGGTGAACAGGGAGTGATTCCATCAGTTAGAGTTGGAAGTAAATGAATTTGCAGGTCTCAGCTTCGGCAGCTCCACTTCTAAGGAGTTAATGTGACATGTAATAGCAATGCCTGAGTTCAGTGGTCTGGATTTTACTGTTCGTTCAGCATTTTACTAGGTAGGGCTGGGATGTGGATCTTGGCTTTGCCATTCCATCTTTTTCTCATTGCATTGATCATAAGCTTTCATTGTTATTACTATTTTTATTATTGACTAGAAACTAGTTAATGGTTTCTTTGAAAGTGTTTTTAAGGATACTCTTAATTTTGATTTTGGTATCTGAAACCATTTTTAAAAATTGACATTCATTTTAAATTTTATAATGAAAATAAATATACCATTTACTTATTGGAAATGTTCTTTTCAAATGCTGGAAAAATGCCTCCTTCAATTTTTGTTCTTTATTAATTTGTGTCAACTCTTTAAAGAAGAAGGACAGAAAGGAAAATAGCCTTTTATTCACCTTATGTGTTAGATTTTCCTGGTCCCTTATGAACTTGCTTTATTTTGTTTATGGAACCTTAATTTCTAAGTTTTACAGACTCAAATTTCTTTTTAATGGCTTCTTTTAATGCTGACCTATTCAATGAGACACTACCTACTACAGTAGAATTTTAAGCTAGACCCATTTTTTGCTTGTGACTTAAAATAAAGCTCTACCTTTTGTCTCAGATAATTACTAATGCAGGAAATATTAATGTCATATATATAGTATTATCATTCAAGACATTGTCTTTTTCTTTATATAGATCAAGCTTCTGAAGTTCAGGTGACAATGATGCTCACTGAAAGTTGTAAGCTACGAGGCCTTCATCACAGGTGAGAGAAAACCACCACATTGGTTAAGCATGAGGACACTGTATTACATTTTTATTTTCAAAACAGTGATGTGTTCTGAATTGAGAGCTTCTTGGAATAGTTTAATTTTTTACTGAATATAAAGGTGAAATGCATGCTCATAGCACAAAACTTATAAACAGTAAAGTATTTAAGAAAAGTACGTAAGCCCACATCTGGATAATCATAACTAAGCATTTGAGAGTTTATACACATTTATGTGCACATTTCCCTTTTAAAAATAGGATAATGATATGCATGTGCTAAAAAACTGAAATTTTTCATCACAGACAATGCTAAAGATAATAAACATGAAAAGACTGCCTCCTAAGTTCATTATTACTTAACATTTGCCATCTTTGCTTTATGTGTGTACATATATATGTATGTATATAAGTAGATAGATAATATTTGCTAGTGTGGAAGTATTTTAAAATAAACCGGACATCTCAATACTGTCAATGCATTTCCAGCATGCATTTAAAAAAAACATTCCGTCTGTATAACAGTACCATTATTATCCTTAACAAGGTTAATGCTTTAATATAATAAAACAATGGATCTAACTTTACATGTCAGTAACTATAAATTCATGTCCACAGTTAAAAAGGCTACATAGAAGTTCATTAAATGGATGTATCACCACATTTGATTTAACCAATCTCTTGTTAGGGCATAGTTTGGTTTTTAAAAAGATTTGGCTCTCTCAGGTGAGGCTCAGTGATTGGGCTTCATCCTCAAGACCAAAGGTCACCAGTTCAATTCCCAGTCAGGGCACATGCCTGGGTTGCAGGTTTGGCCCAGCCCCAAGTCGGGGTATATATGAGAGGCAACTAATCAAAGTTTTCTCTCTCACATCGATTTTCTCTCTTTCTCCCACCCCCGAATAAAAATTAAAGAAAATTTTAAAGATACATATAGCTCTATATGAAGAGCTTTTGAAAAAAGCTTGCTATTAGTACTCTTCATAGAGCTGTAACAAAGGCTTCTACTTTCTGAGACAAAAAGAGGCTGAAATATAATACCACTACAATGTGCAATAATGTCAATGTTGAAGCAACTTTTAAAAAACCCTAGACAGAGTTAGATTAATTTGTATCCTACTGAAAATTTAGTCACACATGTCCTTAAAAAAATGGAAAAATGACCATCCCTATTGGAAGATATTCATGGGCTTACGGGGGGAAAAAAGAAAATGAGGCATGCAGAAGACATCCTGTATTTAATTTCTCTATATTTGGAGGACTTACTTCAGTTCTCCTAAAAAAAAGAAAAAAGATGACTTTTTAAATTCTGTTTATTCTTTGGTTCATATTTAAAAAGAATTTGAGCACCTAAAAAGAAGGCAGCTACTGTAAGATCAATAAAATGGTAATGAAGATGAAAGTCAGTTTTTTGGTGCTGTGATGGTGGAAAAGAAAACAAATAGCCTAATACTAAGGAAACAGATATTTTCTGCTGTGATTGAACATAAACAACTCTTAGCTTCTGGGCAACCAAAGCTGAAGGAAACATTAAATGATGATCAGTCTCAATATTAGAAGGGGGAAGAAGCATAGATGTTCCTTGAAGGAGAAAAAAGTTTCCAGCTTCAAATTCTGAGGCAGGTATCTCATTAGGTAATCATACACTGGGACATTGATCAACTAACAGATATACTTTTTAATTATGTTGAAAATAAAAAAGCCAGGGGCCTTTGAAAGAACTGAACATAACTGTATTGAGAGACTTAAGATGTCTCTTTTAAAGGTTAAAGTCATGTGGTGTAAGAATGTTAACTTCCATCAGCTGGATTCAACCCAAGAACAGAACTCATTTACAGAGGAATGCATGGGTAGCTTCTCCTTTAGATTTTGTCTTAGAAGAAACACATTTTGTTTCCTGTGGGAAACGAAACAAGAATTGGGTAATGATCAGTGTGGGAAATGTCCGTTTTGACACTCTTGGGAGCGATGGAGGTTCTGTTACGCTGATTCTAGAGATAAGAGTCAAAGTGGTTAATATTAGCATGTAACATTAACCTAGTACTTAGGTACCTACCTAGCTAGTATTTGTTTCTTAATCCTCAACCAAGGATATGTTTTTCCTACTGATGAGTGAGTGAGTGAGAGAGAGAGAGAGAGAGAGAGAGAAAGACTGATGTGAGAGAGAAACATGGATTGGTTGCCTCCTGTGTGTGCCCCAACCATCTGGGGATCAAACCTGCAACCTTTTGGTATATAGGACGAAGGTCCAACCATCTGAACCAGCTGGCCAGGGCCCTAGGTAGTATTCTCCCCCTGATGTAAGATTGGCACCACTTCAGCATAGAAATGGGTGGCAAGGGCAAATGGTGACTAAGACAGGATGTTCCCAAGAAGTAGTTTATAGCTACTGTAGCCCAAAGATACCTTAGCCAAAAATGTTTAGAGCAGACATTTGCAGCACTTTCCCAGGCAACTTTCAGCGCTGGGGTTTTCCAGTATCCTACCAGGAGGAATTAGCAGCCCCATTAGAGGATGGAATGGGATGATAAACTCAGTTGGGGTTATTTGATTCTGGACATTCAGTGATTGGGAAAAGTCTTGGTTAATTGTGTTTCTTGGCTATGAAGCAATACCAGGACTCCTAGTTTTTAATGAGCAAAACACGTTGTCAGTACGTGGAAAGTGTGTTGTTCTTTCTACTCACTGCAGCAGTTCATTTCAGTTTTAAGAGGACTAGGGATACCACACATTTCTTTTTGTTTGACCTCTGCTGTCTAGATTATTCATACTGTGTGTACACATTTGTTTTTCATTCTTTCACTGATTCATTAAGTGCCCATTTTGTACCTGGAGTTCTCTGCTCGGCATGAGGGATAAAAATGAAATAATGATCTTCAGTGATCATATCATAGAATTTATCAAGTAAAATTAAATACACTAAGCAAAAAAGGACACTTGGTTTTAAATTTTACCTTTTTAAAAACTAGTTATGTAATTCTACATGTAAAACATGTTTAATTCATGTTTTAACATTCCATAATTGAGAGTTGTAGTGTTAAAGTATTTTAAAGCATTTTCTAAATGCCTTTTCACTCCTTTTTCCACTGAAATTTATAAGAATAATTTTTATTATAAAATAAAATAGCTATATAATTAAAGATGGCTATCAATCTGTTTTAATTACATTGCAAGTGCTTTGTACAAAAGTACTCTTAAGTTATTTTTACTTGTAGTTTATTTTAATTTTCTGTTGGCCCACAAGTGCCCGATGGCAGCACCTCTTACACGGAATGCCTGACTGCAAGGACACTCACAGGACTGAGAGCTGGGTGCAGTTCTTGTCCAGATTCCCACAGAATCTGCCTTTCTGTGGCAGAATCATCCTCTCATCCTCTTATTCATCCTCTCATCCACTCTTAGATCCCAGACCTTCCTCCTTACCCACCTGATCTTTATAAAATGGGCAGAATGAAGAACAGTCATTTGTACTTTGAGACATTTGCATGCTGTTACCTTTCCCAGAGGGGATTTTAATCCCCTTATGATAGAATACACGATTTGATCTCATCTAGCCACGTACTGTGCCTGGGTAAAATGCCTTCAACTCTGTTCAGTGAATGTTAGTCATGAGGAAAGGAGCAGGGAAGTAATTTTTGGCAGGGGTGGGGAGAGGTTGGGCAGCCCTTCGCATCACCCCTGACATGCTCATTTAAGCCTGAGTGCAAACTTGCTGTAGTCATTTTAGCGTGCATGGGACTTGGTGTGAAGACAGGCTCTGTCATCTCCCTTGTACCCTCTGTTATTCCCCTGGGAGGAAATGTTCAGGGGAAAGTGTGCAGGTTTTGGAATCAGATAAGATTTTATTTTTATTCTTTTTTTTTTTAAAGATTTTATTTATTATTCCCAGAGAGAGGGTTAGGGAGAGAGGCAGAGAGGGAGAGACATCAGTGTACGGTTGCCTTTCACCTGCCTCCAGCTACAGACCTGGCTGGAGACCTGGCTTGCAACTTGGTGATTTTTATTCTTTATGTACTTGCTCTTCTGCCTTGACAGATTACCTAACCTCTGTTTGCACACGTGTTTCCTACCTATAAAGTGGGACTAGTCATCGCTGCCATTCTCAGGCTGTCATGCAAGTAGAGGCCTTATAGGGAGGTTACCTCATACAGGTTTACTTATATCTGAGTCTGCATTTCCCGAGCTCCTCCAGGCCAGTGCTTTTTCCCTGTTAGTAACCGTGCACAGCACAAGGGAGCCCATCGCTTTTACTTGTGCACTGTTGCTCAGGTCAGAACTGTGTGATGGTAGTTTTAAAGGAGATAAATGCTCAATTGAGACAGTTGAGGAAATACAGAAAAGCAAGTTAGAAATGACCCCGAGTCCTACAACTCACTACAACAGCTCTTAAATCTTAACGTATTTCTGTGCAAGAGTTTTATTTTTTCCTCTGTAACCAGTTACCCTGCAAACCCATGAATTTCGTATTTTGCTTTTCTGAGACCAGCTTTTACTCATGCTCTCTTAACAGCACTTTGTGACCATTTATTTGGTACGTACTATTCTATTATTGGGTGTACGCTCCTTTACTTACATTTGGACATTCAAGTTGATTGCAGCTTTTTGCTACTAATATTGGCATTAACTGTCCTTGTTCACATAGCTTTCTTTTTCCTTATTAAACATCTTTAGAAACAAAATATGCTAAGTTAAGGAACAGAAATATTTTAAAGCTATGTTATTTCTGTGTTTACTAAATATATATTAAATGCTTGTTTTCTGTGGTATAGAATACAAGACTAGGTATAAAAATAAGGTTCCATGTTAGTTTTTGCCTTCTAGGAATTTTCAGCTTAGTGGGGACGATGAGGTAATTAATATTAAAAAATTATATAAAAATTATATAACCATGGGGAAAATTAGTGATTATTTCCAGATACCAGTAGAAAAGGTGTCATTAGGCAATAAGGTGAAATGTATGTATTGTGCCATAGAATTAAAAAAGGGAATAAGATTATCACGTGCATAATTTTGTTTGCCCATTATAGCAACATTTTATGGGTGGTGGGATTCCTGTGTTAGAGGTACGGAAACTAAGGCCAAAAGTGAAGGTCACACAGACAGATAATGATAAAGTATGGAAATTGCATTCTAAATACTGCCTGACCAGTTAAGACTGTCTTGGCTTTTGTGACAATTACAGCCTCTTAGATGCTTCTTGATTATTATATTCTTGCCCACAGTTTGTGTTGGGACTTTTTATTTTTAGCTGTGATGATGGGCAAAATGGTATATTATAATATGCCCATAGCCAAACATCTGCCTCTGATTCTCCTTTAATGTAAAACAAAGATTTAGTGTGGCTAGAATGTGTCTTCTGAGAATTCAGTCCACAGGAAACAAAGTTTATAACTTCTCCCTAGTGTACATATGACAAATGTTAACGTCTAGTTTAAAATAGCATTTATAATTTCACATTTTCAATGGTAATCATTTTTAAGTATGTCAGATATTTTCTTGTGTATCTTTCTTTTATTGTTTTTATTACATATAGGCCCCTGAGGTTTTAGATTTCACTTGCCTTTCTCCTGATTTCTGATTGTTTTATAGAAATCTTCTTCCTATTACCCACGTGTGTATAGAAGACGGAGAAAAGCCCATGGTGATACTGCCTTACATGAATTGGGGGAATTTAAAATTGTTTTTACGGCAGTGCAAATTAGTAGAGGCCAATAATCCTCAGGTGAGAAAAATGTACCAAATTCAAATTTTTACCAGTGGCTTCTGATACTATTTTTGAAAGTAGATGTTTACATTTTAAATATAAACTACATAAAGGCCTGCAGAAAGAAACTCGAGCTTTTTCACGAAAATGGCGCCGAAAGCGAAGAAGGAAGCCCCTGCCCCTCCCTCTCCCAAAGCCGAAGCTAAGGCAAAGGCTTTGAAGGCAAAGAAAGCAGTGCTAAACGGCATCCACAGCCACAAAAAAGAAGATCCGCACGGCACCCACTTTCCGGAGGCCGCCTAAATATCCTCGGAAGAGCGCCCCCCGGAGAAACAAGCTTGACCACTATGCTATCATCAAGTTCCCCCTCACTTCTGAGTCAGCCATGAAGAAGATAGAGGACGACAATACACTTGTGTTCATTGTGGATGTCAAGGCCAACAAGCACCAGATCAAGCAGGCTGTGAAGAAGCTCTATGACATTGATGTGGCCAAGGTCAACACCCTGATCAGGCCTGATGGAGAGAAGAAGGCATACGTTCCACCGGCTCCAGACTACGATGCTTTGGATGTTGCCAACAAAATTGGGATCATCTAAACTGAGTCCAGCTGGCTAATTCTAAATATAAAAATTTTATACTGTTAAAAAAAGAAAGAAAGAAAGAAACTTGAGGTGAATCAGATGATGTCATAACCTGTTGGTTTGGAGGAAGATTGGTTTACGATTCTTGCCTACAGGTGTACACTCCACCGATGCTGAAGGTTTTTCTTGCATAGCCATTGTGTGTATTCAGAATCACTGTGGACCCTCTGTAATACCCTCTCAGTCATTTTTGTGATAACTCTTGAAGGTGTTTGTACTAGATCTCCCTTCTAGGTGGGGAAACATTCCTGTTTGATCCATGTTCAGAGATATTTGGTCCATGTTATACCGAAAGCTTGGGATGACTGGAGGCTGTATTTTTAATATACTTAGTTGTAAGATATTAGTCATCTAAGAGTTTGTTTCTTGTCAGTGCATGTGCACATAGCTATGAAGGATTTGGTTTGATTCCAAACACATTATGATGGCACTGGTGGTAAAGCGTAATATGGGTTTTGCTGCCACTATACCTTGTAGCCCCATTAAGTTTATTTCAAGATTTACAATAATGTACTTATTACAGTTGTCAGGAGAAAATAAATTCAAAGGTTGCATTGAGCATTTAGCTTAATATGTATGATATGCTTTGTAAATTGATGGAATTAAAGCCAGATTCCTAATGGGGGTTGGAGGCTGACGCCCACCTGCATCACCTAGAGAAGAACTTCATTCCCCAGCCCACAATACTAGCTGCAGAGGAGCTCATCATTGCCGAGAGCTGTAGGCTTGTGTTAGTTTGAAAACAGTCCATAGGGGAGAAACTCCGAATAAAAACTATTTTAGACTTCTGGTCAAGATCTGGTATTGTAGGCAGACATGGCTTGCCTTTTCGCACAACCACACCAAAATTACCATTAAAGTATCGAACAACCATTACTCAGAACCATCAGAAATCAAATTGAATGGAAGTCGAACTACTACGGAGTTAAAGAAATCACATCCATCAGACTGGTAGGAGAGGCGCAGACACGGAATGGGCTAGTCTCACACCTGTGTGTGGTGGATAAAAATTGAGGAGGGGATATCTCAGGAGTAAGGAGTCCCAACCCTAACCAGGCCCCCCAGCCCAGGGTTCCAGTGCCAGGAAGGTAAGTCCCCACAACTTCTGGCTGCAAACACCAGTGGGGATTGAGTCCGTGGAAGAAACTGCTAGAGCCCCAAGCAGTTCCTCTGAAAGAGCCCACACATGGACTCACTTTCTCAGACCCACTCCCTGGGAGCTCCAGCCCTAGGGTAGCAGCTTGAGAGGCACCAGTTGCGGCATACAAGGAGAAACTGAAATATCTGGCATCAAGGTGAGCAGAAACCATGGTCCCTTTTCTAAACCCTACCCCCACAGAGCCAGCAAGCTGGTGCCATATCCCCAGAGACTCTGCCTCACCCAAATTACAGGCCCACTCAAGCTGCTGTTCCATGTGATTGGCTTGTTTTGGCTCAAGAGTAATAACTTCCTAAATCCTCTCAAACAAGCAACTCCTGGCCTCAGTGAGCTCTAGGTCCAGCACTAGCAGCAGCCAACCTAGATTCATAGCTTGGCTTCACCTGGGACTCTCCAAGCCCAGCACAAGTAGCAGCATCTCAGATTGCTTTACAGCTCAGGCAGGGTGGCGCTGGGCAAAACATAGGTAAGGGCTGACCTTGGCTGCACCACCTGAGTAACCCCAGAGCTAGTGCACCCAGTGGACAACTATAAACCACATAGGAGCACCACCACCCTGCCCTACAGAGCTGAATCTCCGTGGAGGGTGGAGGCTGGTAGTCAGTGGTCACAGCCGGTCCTTGTAGCTGACTGGCCTGGGTAAATCCCTCCCATTGATCTGCCAACAGTAACCAAGGCTCAACTACAAGAGAAGGGTGTACTCAGCCCACACAAAGGGCACACCGTGAGTACCCAGCTTGGGTGAGAGGGAAGGCTGTGTCTCTGGACCCTGCAGGACACCTACTACATGAAGCCACACAACCGAAACATGGAGTCAGAGCAGCTCTACCTAATATACAGAAACAAACACAGGGAAGCTGCCAAAACCAGAGGACAAACATGGCCCAAGTAAAAGAACAGATCAAAACTCCAGAAAAAAAGCTTAACAAAAAGGAGATAATCTTTCATATTCAGAGTTCAAAACACTGGTTATTAGGCTATGTAAGGAACTTTGTGAGGACCTCAACAGAATAAAACAAAGATCCAGTCAGAAGTGAAGGATACACTAATTGAAATAAAGAACAGTTTATAGGGAAACAACAGTAGAGCAGATAAAGCTGAGAATCAAATAATGATTTGGAACATGAGGAAGCAAAAACAACCTATCGGAACAAGAAGAAAAAAGAATCCAGAAAATGGGGAAAGTATAAACAACCCCTGGGACAACTTCAGAGGTCCAACATTGCATCATAGGCGTGCCAGAAGAAGAAGAAGAGAAAGAATAAGAAATTGGAAGTCTATTTGAAAAAATAATGAATGAAAACTTCCCTAATTTGGTGAAGGAAATAGATGTGCAAGTCCAGGAACCATGAAGAGTCGCAAAAAGGCTCCCCTCAAGACACATCATGATTAAAGTGCCAAAGGTTAAAGGTAAAGGGTATAAAGGGTAAAGAGGAATCTTTTTTTATTTTTTTTAAGAGACTTTTTTTCTTTTAAAGATTTTATTATTTTTAGAGATAAGGGAAGGGAGAGAGACATCAATGTATGGTTGCCTTTCACCTGCCTCCAGCTTACAGACCTGGCTAGAGACCTGGCTTGCAACCTGGTTATGTTGCCCTGGCTGGGAATCAAACCAGCGACTTTTGGATTCACGGGCCAGCACCTTATTCACTGTGCCACCAGTCAGAGCCTAAAGGGGAAATCTTAAAAGTAGCAAGAGAAAAGTTAGTTAGTTAGTTACCTATAGGGGAGTTTCCATAAGACTGTCAGCTGATTTCTCCAAAGCAACTTTGCAGGCTAAAAGGCAAGAAATATTCATTCCTGAAAGGCAGGGAGGGTCCTACTGCCAAGATTTCTGTACCTGGAAAAGATACTGTTTAGAATGGAAAGGCAGATAAAGAGCTTCCCAGATAAGAAAAAAATAAAGGAGTTTATCATCACCAAACCATTATTATATGCATGTTAAAGAGGTTTATTTAAGAAAAAGAAGATTAAAACTGGGAACAATAAAATGGTGAAAGGTACGTATTTATCAACAATCGAATCTGAAAACCAAACTAAGCAAACAAGATGAACAAGAACAGAGATAAGAGTAATGAGTACAGAGAGCACTTTGATGATTGCCAGATAGGGGAGTATGGGGGAATGGGTGAAAATATGAGGGGATTAAGAAGTACAAATAGGTAGTTACAGAATAGCCATGGGGGTATAAAGTACAGTATAGGAAATGGAGTAAACCAAGAACTTACATGCATGACTCATCATGGACATGAACAATGGTGGGGGGATTGCCTGAGGGAGCAAGGGTGCTGGGTGGAGGGGGACAAAGGGGGGAAACTAGGATAACTGTAATAGCATAATCAATAAAATATAATAAATAAATGAAAGAACTAGTTATTGCATAATAAGCATTTGAAATATTGTGAATTCAGCATTGAATAGACACTCATAAGCAGCTACTATATGTGCTAATTTTGGGGAGGGATACCTAACAGATGAGAGGCCAAGTAAATGTTAAATTACTTTATAGAATGGTAAAGACTATAGTCAGTATGAGTACAGGGACTATATTCTTGGTCAAAAAGTAGCTTTTTAAAAAAGTGTGTAGGTATTCAAAGTATTTTGGGATAGAGTGGAACTGTGGAATAAAATAAGCAGCTGCCCTCCTAATTTTCTGTGCTAACTGCAAACATTGTCATTTTCTGTTACCACAGGCAATTTCTCAGCAAGACCTGGTACACATGGCTATTCAGATTGCCTGTGGGATGAGCTATCTGGCCAGAAGGGAAGTCATCCACAAAGACCTGGCTGCTAGGAACTGTGTGTAGGTGCCATGGGCTCATCACTGTCCTTTGACATTTAGTGTTCTTGGATTTGGGGTTCTTTCCAGAAATCACAGTGGGAATTATGTTGTATTTAAGAGGAACTATGACCTATCTTTTTAAAATACTCTGATTGCATTTGACATATCTTTACCTTTCAGCATTGATGATACGCTTCAGGTTAAGATCACAGACAATGCCCTCTCCCGAGACTTGTTCCCCATGGACTACCACTGCCTGGGGGACAATGAGAACAGGCCAGTTCGGTGGATGGCTCTGGAAAGTTTGGTTAATAATGAGTTCTCCAGCGCTAGTGATGTGGTAAGTGCTCGAACCCCCAGATTTCAACAAAATGGAAATGAGGCTCTCTGGTTTAAAATACTTCCTTTTTTTAAAAAAAATCTATCTTCTGAAATTTTTATTGAGAAAACAAATGTAGTTAGCTCCTGGTCAGCCAGTTTACGGAGAGAAGCTGTGACCCAAGCCATGGCCCGTCATTGTGTGTAACCTCACTTGGTCCTCACAGCAGCCCTGAGAAAGGGTACTGTCACGCTTTGTGGCCAGTAGATGCTGTTGTCCCGATATTAAAGGTGGTGACACTGAGGCTTAGAAAAGTTATAGTATTTGATTATTTTTCCTTTCTTTTTGAAGTTTCAGAAGACCAAGTGCTCCCAGATCATAAAGATTTCTTGTTTTCTTTTTTTAAATAATCTCTTCTAAGTATTATGGGCATGGAACACAATTCCTCAGATGTCACTCTCCTCCCCGTTGTCAGTTTCTGGGTGGATCTGCCCACTTGAGCAGATCACCTAGATTCTTTGTACTTAGTGATGTATCGTTTCAGAAGGCACATATACTTGTGAATGTTTTCCAGACATTTTTTACTGTTTTCCTATCTTTTGCTTGCTGCACTTCATTGTCTTAGTCAACATTCAGAGGTTAGGTTCAACTGCTGATAAGGTAGATGACGAGCACAGGGAGCTATGGGGAAACATATTCTTGGTTAAAAAGTAGCTTTTTATAACACTTGCTGTATGGTTATAGAGGAGTATTTTGGGATGGAGTGGCTTGTGGAGTAAACGAAACCCCAGTCATCATGCTGATCACTCAGTAATATTTGTTAGTGTTACGTATGTAGTCTTCATAGAATAATGTGCTTTAAAGTTACAACTGTAAAAAAAAGTGCTTATTACTATGTCATATATTGTGTCTCAATATATTTTATTTATAGTATTGAGTAATCCTTTTATTTCCAGGTGTGGATGCTTTAAGGATTACCCTTTAAGTACACTCTTTCCCTCAGTGCATTAGTGTCCTTGGCTGCTGTAACAAATTACAACAGCCTTGGTGGTTTACAGCAACTGAGGTTTATTTTCTCAGGGTTGGGAAGCCAGATGTTTGAAGTCCAGATGGAGGCAGGGCTGTGCTTCCACCAGAGGCTCTAAGAGGCAAACCTTCCTTGCTTCTGGAGGCTGTGGGCATTTCCTGGCTGGCGGCTGCCTCTTGTCCTGCTTGTATTCCCGTCACCTTCTCCTTCCTGGGTGCTTGTCTCAGAACTCCCTCTGCCTCTCATAACAATACCTGTGATTGTATTCAGGACCTACCTAGATAATCCAGAATTACTTCTGTTCCTAAGGTCCTTAACTTAATCACTTCTTCTGCCACGTAAGGTGATATTTACAGGTTTTAGGAATTCAAATGCAGACATATCTTTGTGGCCACCATTCAATTTACTTCACTCAGCAATGGAACTTACTTAAGATTTCCATATAGAAAAGCTGATATTTTTATTTAAAATCCTTGAAATGACGATGATTTGACAAGGGAGAAATCCTCTACTGTTAATGAAAATCTAGTTACATTTTTCTCTTTTTCAGAAGTTAGGTTAGCAATTTGATGTATTGCGCCTTTATTACATACCAAGTGTCCTGACAAAATGTGTTCACTTCATGTGGGTGAATAATTTATTTGCATCGCTTTTTTTTCTATTAAGGTCTTTTATTATGCATATCTTCATAATACTTTGTTTTACCTTAACGAAAAATCAACCACTCCCTGAAAAGGAAAAAGCTTGTCTGCCGCTGCTCAGATGGGCAGAGTAAACATGAGTGATGGAGAAAGGGATGCTTTGCTTCCAGTAGTTGCAGGAGTGAAGGGCATAGAAACTTCCTCCAGGCAGAGGCACAGTGTGAGCAGGACTGCGGCAGCCCATCCAGGTTCTTTGATCCTGGACCCGAGTGCTCAGCTTCTGGAGCCCCAGGGAGCTAGGCCTCCTCTGTTGTTTCAGAGCTTTCATAACGGAACCAAACCTCTCTAACATTAGTGTCAGGAAGTTAACATTTCAAGTAAAAACAGTCCAGATATGCAAAGCAACTCACAGTTTTAATGATCACCTAAAGAAAGCCTAGAATCTTTCTTTGAGGGGGGAGGGGTGTGTTTTTTGTGTCTGATTTTTCTTATAAAAAGGGAAAGCAGAGTTTGATTTTAGGCCAGCACACAGCTGCTGTGTTGAATGGTAGTAAGAATCAATTGTGCTATTGGATACAATGCGTGTTTTTAGGGTTGCCAAATCTTTATTCTGAAGTTATGAATTATAGCTGGAATTATTGTTTCCACATTAAAGCTGTTTTTATGTATGTAGGGGGGTGGAGTGAATTTAACTTTGGTTTTAGAACATAGTTGTAAAAAACAGTATCAGTTGAATTAGAGCTATATGGTTTTCAAATTTACCTCTTAGTAGAAAAGCCTACTTTGAACACGTTTTAAGTGCAAAACTGATTATAAAATATTATTATTTATTGAATTTATTGGGATGGTGTTGGTTCTCAAAACCATACAGGTTTCAAATGCATAGCTCAATCAAATACTTCTGAACATTTTTGATATCAAAAAGTAAAAAATTTTCCTTAGTATTTTTTTTTAACTTCATTCCTTAGTTGATTTAAAAGATTAATTCACTCATTTCTTTGGGATGTTAATAAATTTTTCAGTGGTTAAGTACTTATGATTTTGTTACTCATTGAAATATAGGATAGTTGCCTTAGTAGAAATTAGTTGGCAGTTGAGATAAACCTAAAACTAGTCTAATGGGCAGGAAATGGAAGATATTTCTTTGATAACAATCTGCAAGTATGCTATCTAACCTCAAGAGTCTGGGGCTTGTTTGATTATTCTCTTACACAAAGGGGTATTGATAGCTGTTATTTCAGAGAGAGATACAAGATGATCTTTGCTTGCACAGTGGAAGCTCCCACAATAATGTGTTGCTTCATTTAATGTGCTTATTTATTTCTGTGTATATGCATTTCATTTTATACTCAGCCACTAATGTAAATTATTTTTATAACACTTATGATCAAATATTTCAAAGGACTCTGGAGTGAAAGTTAAATTAGATACACTTTCTATCAATGAGACTGTAGTTAATGATACAATTCTAAGCAGTGAGACCTATATCTCTTCAGCTGCATCCACTGCCTTATATTAGCTGGTATTGTGCGTGTTGAGGATACATGGTTTAGTTAAGCAAATATTTCAAAGTTGTATTTAAACTTAGTTATTTTATGGTTATTATATTTTATACATTTTGCAACAATTCATAAATTTCATATAAGAATCCGCCTTCTGTCAAAATGTAGTCATACCACACACCTTGTTGCTGCTTGATCATTTGAAGCTTTATTTGAAAAAATCATGAATTTAATGGTAAACAGATTAACAGGAGAAATACTTTAAAGCCATAATTACTTTCAACATGTTTTCACATAAACTTATTTGAAATGTTTGTGTGACCCAAATTCTTCAGGGCTGTACTTGGAATGTGATGGTGAGAATACTCATTGATTTACATTTGCCCTGGTTTAACTCCTAATGTGTTCAAATTTTTCTCTCTAGAGTTTTATAAATTTATTTCCTTTAAAATTGTATATGTATATACATATCTCACCCCCTCCCCAATAACTTTTGCCTTGGATAATTGATATTTAAAGAAATAGAAACACCCTTCTGTTTCTTGTGACCATCAAGTAGTTTTTAGTGTAAAAATCCTGCTTTTCAGTTTTGTGGGATTGAGTGCTTTTTGAATTCTTACACAAATGTTAAATATTGCTTTTTAATATTAGTATTGAAAATGTGAAACAAATGAACAAAAAAATGAAATGGAAATAAACTCATAGAGAACAAACTGATGATTCCCAGAGGGGAAGGGATGTGGGGGGAACGGGTGAAAAAGGGGGAGGGAATTAAGAAGTACAAACTTCCAATTATAAATGCTTGGGGGATTTAATGTACAGCATAGGAAATATAATTAATAGTCTTGTAGTAACTGTGTGGTCAGAGATGGTTACTAGACTTATTGTGGTGATCACTTCATAAGGTATATAAATGTTGCATCACCAAGTTGTACACCTGAAACTAATATAATATTGTGTTAACTGTAATTGAAAATGTATTTTAAGTAATAATTTAAAAAATAATCATTATGCTGTGTTCCTACTTTTTCTTTATGGATGGAGTTGGTAGTTTAAAAATTATACTTAATATTCTACTTTTGGGCTGAAAAATGCGTCATGCAGAATCACATGCAAAACAATATAACCTTACTCCCACCAGTCAAACATATAAAATACATATTTTAGGTATAAATGTAACTGCTAACTAATTACATTACTTCCTTGGAGGGGACATTTTCTTTGTCCTTTAAAAGACCCTTAACATTTTTGCATTTCTTTAAATTTAGAAACTTGACATGATATGTTTGGAATTATATTGTTTTCCATCTTATAAATAATATATTGTATCTCTGGGTTGTGTTTTCACAATTTTTAATGGAAAGTTTCAATATTTCAATATGTCAAGATTCTTACAATGTTAATATCAGCTTTTAACTGTTGAACTTAGGAAATATGCGCGACTAGATTTGACTAGTTATAAATCTCCAATGTTATTTTAAGATGTGACATCATCATGGGCATTCTTAAGAATTTCTGGATATTGTTTTTATTTTGTTTTCATCAGATGTGAGTTCCACCATGAACTCTTTTTGTGACTTTTTCTTTATTTGAAAATAAGTTTTTGATTTATATCTTCTTTGAATTATTCACTAGTTATAGTAGCTAACATAACTGTTAAGAGACTACCTTGTAGTACAAGTCTAATTATCAAGAATGCACAATTAGGAGTTTCTTTCTTGTTGGTTTTCTTGGATGGCATTACATTGTGTTTAAAAAGCATTTTCTTGGGAAAAAACAAGTAAAGGAATTGATTTTATCAGTGTGATTTATAGCAATGAGGTGATCTTTTAAGGTATTTGAACACTTTTTAGGGTACAGGACAAATTAAAATGTGTTCCTGTGCCTTTATGTTATTTATTTTGTAAACATTAAACATTACCTAGGAGGGAAATCTGTAAAGTTACTCAGATAGTGCGTGTGTGTGTGTGTGTGTGTGTGTGTGTATATAACAGAGTGCTTCTTATTCCTTGTGGTTGCCCATTCCCATTGCCCATGCCATTGCCACGCCTGAGCAGATTTGAACAGGAGAAACTCACATTCATAGCATACCCATGAAGAGTGGTTTTCTGAACTACTCTAGTATCAAAGACAAAACTATAATTTTCAGAGAATGCTTATTATTTTTGAAAGTACAGAAAACTTTTTATTTTATATTATTCATTATTAAGACTAATGCTTAGGTGGGTGGGGAGGGGGACAGAGGGGAGCAAAAAGGGGATGGATGTAATACAACAACAATAAAATTAAAAAAAAAAAAAAAAAAGAATAATGCTTAAAAGCCCAGTATTTATTTGTTTCTATTATGGTTGCAGATTTTACACATCAGCAATCACTATTTAATATTAAATTTGCATTAAGAGGAATTGATATAAAGCCATTAAGAAAAAGCTAAGGAGGTGAGAGTATCATTCAGCCATTAGGAAATAAAGATTTCAAGTTAATATTAAAATGGTGTTTAGTTTTTTTAATTGTATTATTTTAATGCTTTTAATACTTCCTGAGAATGAGGGATAAATGGGTTTACTTCAGGAACAGTTCATGTATTTTCAGAGGTGACTGGGTGCTATTTTCTTTGATTGAGTAGTTGCCCTTGATATATTTCCTGTGTTTGGCTCTCCCTAAGAATAGATATTTTCCTTAAGAGATCTTGTTAAATAACATTCCTGCCCTACCCTTTATACTAACATTTCCTTGAAATAGACGCAGTGTTCTGGTAGAGCAACATGTAAGCATCTTGTACAGTGAAGGAAAGTGGAATAAATAGCAGAAATGCTTGTAGGCATCCAATATTGGCTCTTCTGTCTTCCTAATCACAGATCCTAAGACAGATATGTAGCATAAGTAGTTTCTTTTCAGCCATATGTGACACTGTATGCTTAAAAATAGCTGATTTTTGATGTTAAGTTAGCAACACATGCTAAATTTAATACCTGATGCAATCAATGCATTTTATATACACCCATTGTATCTCTGGGTACATTTGTTTAGCTGAAATAAAAAGAATATTTGCCACAGTGATAGATCTGGTGACATATTAAGATTTTTAGGTAACAATTAACATCAAAGAATTATTAAAAGGTTATAGTGTGAAGAGAAAAATCTTGAAAGCAGCCTGAAAACAAAACAAAACATGTTAATGTATTTAACAGAGGAACCCAGGAAAGGACAGCAGCAAATTCCTCATTGCCAAGCAACGCAAGGGAGAAGATGGTGAAACAACATCTTTAAAGTACGTACTTTTTAAGAGCCCCTGATCAGGTAGCTCAGTTGATTAGAGCATTGTCCTGATATGCCAAGGTTGCCGGTTCAATCTTCAGTCAGGGTACGTACAAGAAACAACCAATAAATGTATAAATAAGTAGCAAAACAAGGACCTGGCTGGTGGCTCAGTGAATGGACGCCGGCCTGCAAACCCAAAGGTCGCTGGTTCGATTCCCCAGCCAGGGCACATAACCAGGTCTCCAGCCAGGTCTGTAGCTGGAGGCAGGCGAAAAGCAATCATACATTGATGTTTCTCTCCTTCTCTGCCTCTCTCCCTTCCCTTCTCTCTGGAATAATAAATAAAATTAAAAAAAAAAAAAAAAATTGTGTTCCAGGCTCCAGAACTTTTAGTATAGGACTGGTGAATCTCCACTTTACACAAACTCCCCAGATGATTCTTCTCATTAGACAAGCTTGGAAAGCTAAGATTAAATTAATTGCACTTTGGTGAGCTGAACCCATTTCCATGAGAAAAGGATGTTAGGTAGCTAGTATAAACAGAAATTATGGTTTTGCTGTGACCAGATGGAAAATAACTGAGAATTGGGCAAATTTTTTTCTCAACTTATATAGTTTACTTAGGTCAACCTTGTATTATACAAGTTTGTGAAGTAACAGAGTGGACATCTTTTAATACCCCCAAAATTAGTTAACATTACATTATTCAGTATAAACAAGTTTTATTTCTACAGTTTTTTACAAGACATCAGAATATGTTAGTGAAAAAAATGCCTTATGTACTATCTATAAAGAAGCTATAAAATGCACAAGTTGGGAGAAGAATAAGATGACAGAATTTGTTATTCTATAAATGTTCTTTAAATAGATGTAGTCTTACCTAACTCAAGGGGTTCCTGGTTTTTGCAAAGTAGTTTTATTTACTTGCAGCAAATAAAGATGGGATTCATATCCAAACTCAGCCTCTCTTCAGGGAGGAATAGCCATTGCTTATATACACTGTATGGTCAAGTGCGTGCTGATGTATCCTTTGTAGTTGGCTATACTTATCTGGTTGAGTTCCTGTCAGCCCATCCTGTTTATAGCTTCATCTACAAAATACTCTGCTGTATTTTAACATTTAGGAAGAATAGCACTGAGTAAGAATGGCCCAGACCTTGAGATCCTTCTATCTAACAGTAGCAGCAGCCTTTTATAAAACTCTGGAAAAAACAACTTGACCTTCTTATCACTCCCTTTCCAATGACGTCAAACAAAAGGAAATTATAGAATAAGTCGATCTAAATGGTTCAGTTATCAGAAGACTTTAGAGGGCAAGTTTTCCACAAATCATTCGTGTGGCATTGGTCTTGATTTTTTTTAAAGGATTGGTGAGCCAACCTGTAATTAATCATCTTTGGCTTTTAAGGAAATGAAACTGCAGTGCACCCTGTGGCTTTATTTGGTATTTATTATTAGTATTGCAATTTTTAATATGAGAACCTTAGGCAAATACTCAGTGATCATGTGGACAAAACAATATGAAAGAAGTCATTCGAAAGGTCAGCTTATACTCATTGTACTGTTACGGTACCTGTGTACACTCCAGGTCTCAGAAACCGCCAACGTGACTGTGAAAGTCCCTTACAGTCCAAAGTTGTTAGGATGTGCCTCCCTTGTCAGCAGATGGAGTTATTCTCCATATACAAAGTGGGAGCGTCCATTTGTTGCCACTTCCCATCGTTTCTTCCTCCAGAGCCTGGTTTGGGTTGATTATTCCTTCCCCACAGCTGCTGTGACAATCAGTGGATAAGAACAGACCCTATCTCATCTTGGGAAGAAGGGATGGGAAGCTCCTGACCAATTTCAGTTTTTTGGGCTCTGTTCTGTGTTGTGAACGACCTTCCCCTTATAAGGAAATTAGACACTATTTTAAAAATAAAGCATTACAGGTACTATTCACAGTTAATACTAAAAGTTTGTAGAGAATAAGGTGTTAGGATAGTCAAGTACCTGTGTGTAAGCAAGCAGCATCCTTTAACTTTTATTAATTTGACTTTTTTTTTTTTTTCCATTTTTAAGCAGAATATAACATTCTACTTAAACCAGTAGGTTTAAGGGGAAATCCAGTAGGCTCTGTATCTATGGACATTTAAAATCTGTACATCCATTGCCACCTGTTTCCTGCTCCACCCTCATGCCCCTAACCACCCCCACCAAAAGCACAGACCTCAAGGATGGGCATTGTTCCTCCTAACTGGTCACTGTTAATGAAAAAGATAGGAAGTACCAAAAGACTGAACTCTTTGGTTTTGGTATTTAGGGTTGTGTGGGCTTCAAAATGAGTTGCAAAGTATTCCCTCCTTCCCAAAGGGTTCCTATAGGGTCGTGTTGTAGATTAAATTATGTGCCCCACCCCCACAAAATAGATTGAAGTCCTAACCCTCAGAATCTCTGAATGTGATCTTACTTGGAAATAGTAAGATCATTGCGGATAAAATGTTAAGATGAAGTCACACTTGTTTAGGGTGACTTGAATCCAATATGACTAGTACTGTTATAAGAAGAGACACTGGCAGGACATTCAATGGGAGAATGTCATGGAAACAGACAGAGGTTGATATGTTGCAGCTGTAAAACAAGTAACACCAAGGATCACCAGAAAGCCACCAGCAGCTAAGAACAGACGAGGAAGGATGCTCCCCAGGCCTGAAAGCGAGTGTAGCCTTGCTGACACCTCGATCTGAAACTTCTAACCTGCGGAACTGTGGGAGGGTGAATTTTGTTGTTGAAGGCACCAGTTTGTGGTACTTCGCTGTGGCAGCCCTAGGAAACTAACACAGATTGGTATCATTTTTTTCTTTCAAGTTTGATAGAATTCACCCAGTGAGACTGTTTGGGTGCAGAGATTTTTATGTAATTACGAACTCAATTTCCTTAGTAGATAGAGGGCTGTAAAGAGTTTCTGGTTGTGCTTGTGTTTGTTTTGGTAATTTATATATTTTAAGGAATTTAAGTTATTAAATGTATCGGCATAAAGCTGGGTTGTTCATGATATTTTTTGATGTCTATAGATTTGTAATGATGTTTTCTCTTTCATTCCTGATATTGGTAATTTGTATCTTTTTTTGGTCAGTCTACTTAGTCCTCAACCAGGAGCAGTTTACCTCCCACCAGGGGACATATGGCAACATCTGGAGGCATTTTCAGTTACCGTAGCATGGGGCCTCTAGTGCATCCTGTAATGCACAAAGCTTCTCACAACAAAGAATTATCCATCCTACTGTGTATCAGCAGGGCTGAGGTTGGAAAACCTGCTCTAGGGTTGACGATCTAGACCTTCTACTTTCAAATGAGACTATGCCACTTCATGTTTAATGTAAGCAGCGTACAATGTTTCCACACATCCCCTTCCACCCTTAGTGCCTACCTTCATTGAAATGCTTTGTTCTCGTCCTGGCCAGGTGGCTTAGTTGGTTGGAGCATTGTCCATACACCAAAAGGTTGTGGGTTCAGTCCCTGGTCAGGACATGTACGTAGGCTGCTGGTTTAATCCCGGTTGCAGAGTGTACAAGAGGCATCCAGTTGATGTTTCTCTCTTGCATCAATGTTTCTCTCGCTCAAGATCAATGACTGGATCCTTGGGTGAGGATTAAAAAAATGATAACAATATTAAAAATTAAATAAAATGCTTTTTTTCCTCCCAGCAAGATAAATTAACTGGGGATTGTTGACTTGTTTTGTAGATAATATTTTGCTTTCCTTGAGAGTTGATGTGCTATTTTTGGTCCATGCCTGGCCATAGGCAGCAGCACTCTGACAGCTGTTTTAAATATGCTCTCCTGTGTTGCTGCTCTTCTCCTCAGTGGGCCTTCGGCGTGACACTGTGGGAGCTCATGACATTGGGCCAGACGCCGTACGTGGACATTGACCCCTTCGAGATGGCTGCGTACCTGAAAGATGGTTACCGAATAGCCCAGCCTATCAACTGTCCTGATGAACTGTAAGTTTTTCTGAGCTTGAAGACATGGTTTGCTTTCCTTTTACAATGCTGGGATAAAAGAAAAGGCGGGTGCCCAGAGACTTCCCTTTTGAAAATGAGTCTTTGGACTTAAATTAGACTCTTCTAAAGAACCACACACAAAGTCAAGGCAGGCTCGTTCACTCTTTAGTGCATTTGGCACTAGGACTTTTTTGCTTCTTATACTTGTAGTATGTAACCTAACCCAGGAGACTAATATACATAGTGAGAAAATGCTAAATATTATGTGGGTTATTCGTGTAGAGTGAGGACTGACTTCTATTTATAGAACCTTAAGGATGTACTTAGTTAAAAAAAAGTCTTTGTCATTGTCATCTTGCCGTTCCCGTTGGCATCAACTGATACACAAGGAAGATGTTTTGGCTAGCAAGTGAGATAGTTCCTGTTTCCTGCTTTCATGATGTAGCTAATCTTCCCATGGAATGGGATTGAAGTGAGCACGTGGCTACTCAGGAGGGATTGAGTGTGGCCTCAGTTCTGGAATCCCCTAAAGGCTTCTACACCATAACAAGGTGATGGCTTTTGCAGTGATTTTACTGTAAATCCAAGGCTCTTAGAGCTTAGATAAAACTTTCACTTTCTCCAAGTTCATACTCTCAGAACTTATATATAGGATAACAGAGGTTTCACACGAAATCTCTATTTGCTAACGTATTTTGATGTGCCTCATGAAGAATTGAAATACACATAAAATCCAGATAATTCTTATAGCTTCTTTCCATTTTAGAACTGCTAACACATAGTAATATTGATTGATTTTTAATATGCCATCCTCTCCACACCCACATGTAGACAGAAAACATAACTGGCATCAAGTTGACTAAAAATAGTAAGTTCAGAATACGTTATTGTCACTAGCCCCGTTTCCTATTTTTGTCACTGCAGGTTTGCTGTGATGGCTTGCTGCTGGGCCTTAGATCCGGAGGAGAGGCCCAAGTTCCAGCAGCTGGTGCAGTGTCTCACGGAGTTCCATGCAGCCCTGGGGGCCTACGTTTGACTCTCCTGTCACATCCCCACAGTATCCAGGTGGAAGGTGCCCATCTTGGATGCTTCATCCATCACGCCACGCCATGCCACGCCACACCAGCAGAAGCACATTCGTCTTCCAGAACACTGTGCCTTAGGAATGCTTTAGAATCTGAACTTTTTAAGACAGACAATAATGTGGAATATTTTCTAGCTATCACTTTTATTAGGTTGAACTGAAAAGGTTTTTGTAAATTTTTTGGCCAAGAATTTTTAAAACATAGTAACTTTGAACTAGGGGTTCATTCTTACAAAATAAATAAACAGTTTTTAAAATTGTTTTAACACTTGGAATAGCTTAGTGCCAATTGTTTTTTATTTCTTGACTTCATCAAGATAATGTAGGTGATTCACTTCTAAAGTTTTAAAAATATCACCAATGTTGAGAATGGTTTGCCTTTGAGATGCAGGTCTTTTTATTAGGTAAAGAAAAACAGCATAAAAAGTTGTCTGATTTGCCTTGTTCAGGAAAGGACAATATTGGAGAAGGAAAATGTAAAAGCTAGAGTGGAAAAAAATTTAAAAATACTTAATAGAAACAGAAATGGCCCTTTGGTGGAATATTGTTCCTTACTTTATTTTTAGGAAGTAGAAGTTGAGTTCATTGAAAAACCTTGAATTTGGCGGAAATTAGCTTTTCCATGAACCAGTGGTGAGTTTGGGAGCAGGTCAGTAGTAAAGAATGGTGATTTATTTATTTTTACTCTCTGGAAAAGATGATAATACAATTTCAGAAAGTGAGAGCATGTTTCTGAAGTTAAGAATCCCTTTTATTGCACCTAGAATTGTGCTATGCACAGAGTGGGTGCTTGAGTTGTGGGTTAAAAAATATAAACTGATAAGTTTTGTGCTTATCTTCAAGGCTGGCTTGAGTATACAGTTGTCTTTTAAAACACTTGAAAAATTAAAGGATTTGTTCCATATTTTTGCAGTATTGAAAAGATCATTCCTGATCAGTGATTGGTTGTGTCTTCTGGTAAGTCTTTGAGCGTACAACAGATAGATACCATGTTTTATTTCATGGTATTTCACCTAGGCCCCCAGTTCCTAATGCAGTTACAGCTAACTCTGCTCAGCCTGCAGGTTCTAATAAACAGTTGGAATTATGATTCCAAAAAGTTTTACAGCACTGAAACTTTTCTCCAGAACCATTAAATTAGGGGTGTGTATCTGTATTGGTGCTTGGTTTTATTGATAGTTGGCTGAATGCAGGGTTGAATGGGCCTCCTGGGTGTTAAGCCTAAGGATGCCTTCCTCTGCTTTCACCCTGGTAGGGATACAAGGGACAGTACATAGCAGCTGGAGGCTTTTGCTGTTGTTAAAGAAACTTTATGAATTAGCAGCACATCTGGAAAAACAGCTCACGCAGTACATGCTCTGCCATAAGCAGTCCAAGAGCATGATTTTTCTATGTACTGTGTATCGACACTGGTTCTTTGATTTTATGAAGTACTCAGCCCCGTGAATGGCTGGCTTTTTAAAAGCCTTTGAACTGTTTGTAAGTTACAGATGTTTTCATTCACAACCTGCAACCTTAGAAGGCATTCAATCAGCCACTATTATATAGCACTAAGTAAGGATTCTGCACAACTCTAGCATTCCTTCCAACATTCAGTGCATTCTTCTTTGTGTGTTCAGGTTAGGGTAATGTTTAGAAATCACAATTCTTTTTTTTTTTAAGAAATTTATTTTTTAAAAAAGATTTTTTTATTTTTAGAGAGAGGGGGAAGGAAGGAGGCAGAGAGGGCTAAAAACATCACTGTGTGTTTGCCTTTCACTTGCCTCCAGCTATGGACCTGGCTGGAGACCTGGCTGGGAATCAAACCAGTGACCTTGGGTTCGCAGGCCCGCGCCTAGCCACAGAAATCACAGTTTTATATACAAAGTCAATTCAGAAGAAAAACTACCGACATCTGACTTTTATCCCAAATTACCAAGGAGTAAGAAGTGCTCTCTATTATCTGATGTGTGTGGGGCCTCTAGATTTTTTCCCCCAGTATCTGCAATTACTATTTTTTTAATTTAATTTTATTGTTGTTGTATTACATCCATCCCCTTTTTACTCCCCTCTGTCTCCTTTCCCACCCACCCACTCACCCGCAAAGTCCATCCCACTTCTAAATTTATCACTTTGTGTTTGTAAGCTGTTTTATGTATGTATATTAGTTTTACAGTAGGTGCTTTAAGAGTTGAAATAGATTTTTCTTGCTGAGCTACTTGGAGTCATTGACATGGGAAGAAAAGAGCAGTTATAAGGTTCTCATGGCTGGTCTTCTTCCAGTTGTTGGGTTGTAGATCGTGAATGTTACTGAGTGGACTTTGCAGAAAATATTACTTCTATAGGAAAGAAGCAAATTGACAAAGTACCGATGTGATGTTATAAGCTGGCTCTAGTCACCTAGAGGTATAGTCTGCCCTTTTATCTAACACCCCTATTATAAGAATATTTTATTTGTAGAAGCAAGGAGGATTGGGCTACTATCCTATACACACACACACACACACACACACACACATTGCATGTCCACTGTATGTTTGGTTCTCAAGATATGTAGGGAACAAGACAGATGAGGTTCTTCCCTTTCCAGGTCTAATATTCTTGTTAGAAGAAGCAAATAATGGACATAAGATTTTGGTAAGTGCTATGAAAAATATATAGAGAATGGTATCATAGGGATTAACTTTAGATGCAGTATTTAGCCAGGCTTCTTCAAGCAGGTAGCATTTGAGCACAGAGATCTGAATGACAAGAAGGCAACTATGAGAAGGGACATAATTGCAGAGATCTCAAAGCAAGGGCAAACTGGCCTCCAGGCTTGGCTCTTCCTGTTGACCCTCCAGCTGTTGCTGCTGGCAGAAGAGGTCAGTGTGGCCTAGAATGCAGTAGGGACCGGAGGGTTCCAGGTGAGGGCTGGGAGACACAGGAACAGACAGTAGGGCCATGAAAGCCATTGGAAAAAATTAACATTTTTTTCTACATAAAATGGAATTTCATTCAAGGATTTTCAGTAAGGAATCGATTGACCTGATCTGATTTATCATTTGAAAAAAAGAGTATGCCAAAGAGAAGATTATATTCTCGGGAAGCAAAGATTAAAGTAATGAGACTTTCAAGAAACTTGCATAGTTTAGAAAAGAAGAGATAGTGGTTTGGTAGATCGGAAGGGGCAGATTGGAGGTATGTTTAGAACATAACAGGCATGACCTGGACCCATAGGATGTTAGTGGGTGGGGTGGAGAAGGAAGGAGAGGGATCAGGGAAGTCTTGTTTGCTTGGGGCCAAACTACACCGTGAAATGGGAAAAACAGGGAGAGCAAAGGGGGACAAGAAAAGAAACAATTGCAATACAACAACAATAAATAAAATTTTAAAAAAAGAAATGGGGGAAAAATAGGGAGGAACAGGATTTTGCTATGGAAGGAGGGATCAGTAATTTGTGATAGGCTACTCAAGTTGCCAATTGGGCATCTACATGGTGATTTTGAGTAGATATGTGAGTCTAGCTCAGGGAAGAGGTCTCACTGAACATGCAAATGTAGGAGTGTAACCTGTAGACTATACGTAAAGCTGTGGTACTGGATGAACTTGCTTCAGGATATGGTGTAGGTGGAGAGGAGTTTGTAGGACAGTACTAAGCATGCCAACATTTAATGTTCTAGAGAAGGAAGAAGAGGTACCCAAAAAGGCTGAAAAGAAGCCACTGTCATTGGAAAAAGCAATGACCAAAACAGGAAAGTGAGGTGTCATGGAAGCCCAGAGAAGAAGATATTTCAAAGTGGAGGAAGAAGCTTGTGTGGGACCTGGCCTCATGAGTGGTATTGAAAAAACTACTTGGGATTGGACCTAGTGCAAGTATGAGTAAAGTAGGGTCTCCACTGTATGTAGTCAGCAAAGTTGAGAAGTTTCACTCTGAAGGGAAATGGAGCGTAATTAGAGAAGATCAAAGAAATTTGGGGGCCTACGGGGGATGTTTGGTCACGGGTGGGGGACAGGGAGGACAGCATGTTTGTTTTCTAAATGAAGACTTGGGTCCCAGAAAATGTTTCACAGGCTAATGGGAATGATACACTAGAGGGAGAAAAATCCCTTTGTACTGTAAGGCACACTTCTTTCTTGCCATTTGGTGCACACATATGAAGGCCCTTCCACTCTACACTCCCTCTGGTTGTGGTATGGGTTATGCTTTTAATGGGGAAATCAATGATGTGAGGATGAGTATACAGAACTTGAAATGTTCCCACTGTATGAAAATCTGTTGTGTTGACTAACTGGAAACGGAGCCATTGCGGTCATCTTGCTGGCTGCCATCTCCTGCCCCATTGCCCCAGCAGCTGCCTAACTGGCATGGGCCCTTCACCCATGCACCCGGCCTCTGTCAGGGTACTGCTTCCCAAAACGGAGCTGCCTTCCCTGCTGGAATTGCTTCAGGAGTTTCCCAGAGCCTTCAGGATAGAGTAAGAACTGCTAGGTGCACTGTCCCCACTCATTTTTGGTTTCACCTCCTCACTTCCTGCTCCTCCCTCAGCTCCCTGTGGCCTGAGCGCATTGTGCTGTTTCACGTGTTCTTTCTCTTGCATGTGCTGCTTCTCTTAGAGGGCCACGCTTTGCTTTAAATGGCCCGGGAGCCTAGGACACTCTTCTGACACCTTATGACTCCTTAGCCTGCTCCTGCAGGAGCTTTGAAGCCTATTCCCTGGGTTTGCGATCTGATGGAGGTAAGACACAGTGCGAGTATATGTACTCTGACCAGTACTTTTACCGCTTGGTTGTACATTCTTTGAGAACAGGAACTCATGTTTCACTCAGGTCAGAATCGTCATTGTTTAATTAGCGCTGGACATATGGTAGGGTTGAATATTTGATGAATTGATGAGTAAAAGATAGCTAAATTTACTTGAGAGAACAATAGAGAGGCTTAAAAGAAAGTCTGTTTCTTTCTTTAAAAAGTCTCCTATGTAAAGTATTGTGCTCTATCACCATTGTGATATTCATAGTTAAATTGGAAGAGTTTAAGTTTTATGTAGAGTAAAGCAATAAGGCATGAAATAAAGAGATAGATTGGTAGGGAAGACCATAATCCCACCCCATCCTCATTCCCAATACCCTTTTTAGTTCATTTTCCTACTTTCGCTTTGGTCATAGGAATAATTAGCCTGATTGCAAATTCTGCTTCATTCTTCTGTACAAGGTCAGCTTTATTTGGAGTTATACACAAAGCAATTCATTGACTTCAGAAGATTGTTTTCCAGGTGTTATTTTCTCATGCCCTTCGCTCTGAACAGTTGCTTGTTAATCATTTTTATTTCTGCATTGATTTTTACCTTTAACATTTCAGGAGAATGTTGAACTTAATTTTCTGGAGCCCATGAACGTGTTGTGTAAGTGTATTGAACACGGTCATGCGCCGCTTAGCCACCGGGGTTACCGTCTGAGAAAAGTGTTAGGTGATTGCATTGTTGCCTAAGCACCGTACAGTGCACTCGCACAAACCTAGGTGGTATAGCTACTGCCGTAATCTTGTGTGCTCTACTTCTGTATGACTTGACAGCTCAGTAGGCTTGTTTACACCAGCATCACCACAAACACACGAGTAATGCATTATGCCGCATACGACCTTAAGACAGCTACTCTGCTGTAGCACTAGGTGATATGAGTTTCTCAGCTCCTTTATAATCTTACGGGGCCATGGTGTATACATTGTCTGTGGTTGACGGAAATATCATTATGCCACTCATGATTGTATTTTTTGTTTGTTTTGTTTTTTTAAAAGATTTTATTTCATTATTTTTAGGAAGAGGGGAAGGGAGAGAGGCAGAGAGGGAGAGAGACATTAATGTACGGTTGCTTTTCACCTGCCTCCAGCCACAGACCTGACTGGAGACCTGGCTTGCAACCTGGTTATGTGCCCTGGCTGGGGAATCAAACCTGCGACCTTTGGGTTCGCAGTTTATGTATTTTTTTTATGTATAAGTAAACTGAATCTGGGGGGCTCTATTTTCCTTCTGACAGGGATGTTCTTTAAGTAACTCAAGGACAACCAGGCCTGGGGGGCTTAATGGAAGATAGTGGGTTGGCCAGAAAGGTTGTATAGTCTTTGCCATAAAATGGCTTTTCTAGTGCTTAGTTGTATTTAACTTCACTTGAAACCATTTTGTTAGATTGTATTATGATAGCTGGCATAGTAGCATCCATTTTTTGTATAGCCATTTTAATACTTAAGATGGAAGAAAATACACAACATTTTTGGCGCATTATGCTTTGTGATTTCAAGAAAGGTAAAAACACAACTGAAACACACAAAAAGATTTATGCAGTGCATGGAGAAAGTGCTGTGACTGATCCGATGTGTCACAGGTGGTTTGCAGTTTCTTGGTACAATTGACATTTTGGTCAAGTAAGTCTCTGCTGCGGGGCTGTCCTATGCATGGAAGGTTTTTAGCAGCACCCCTGAGCTCTACCCACTAGAAGCCAATAGTGGGAGATAGTCGACATACTCAAAATATTTAAATCAGTAGTTATTGGTGAAAATATGTCTTTAGTAAAAAAATACTTAGTGGACTTTTTGGCCAACCCAGTATCTCCTAACCCTTCAAAGAACAGGTATTAAAAACTTTTAAAAAGGTAATTGATATTTGAAACTGTTTCTCTTTGAGCAAATAATATTATGCCATTTCATCATAATTGGTATATCAATATTTCAAAACTAAAGCATTATTTTTAAACTTTTTTATTTTATTGATTTGAGAAAGAGAAACATTGATTTGTTGTTCCATTTATTTATACGTTCTGTTGGTTGATTCTTGTATGTGCCTTGACCAGGGATTGAACCCACAATCTTGGTGAATCAGGACGACATCCTAACCAGCTGAGTCCCCTGGCTAGGGCTAAAACTAAAGCATTGTTCAGTGATTTGTTTTTAGGGAAGGGTAAGCACTCCTTGGTGATATACCAAAGTTGGGGGAAAATAAAACAACTTTACCTTTAAAAGAAGAAAATTAAGGCTGACTCCTTAGTGCCTGAATGTTATATTTGGGATTTTAAAAAATTGCATTTTTTTCTGAGTACTTTTTGCCTTCTGCCTTCTTGACTTCAAGATTATTAAGCATAGGTGTGCATCATTAGGGAGAGAGAGCCTTTGACTGCAGGTGATAGAATTCCAGTTCTAATCGCTTAACCAAAGTTAGGTATACTTCCCTCCTCCAACAAATCCAGAGAGCTAAACTAAGGCTGGTGCTATGATCTCAGGTACCCCATCTTCTCCATTTTTGCATCTCTGTCATCCTTAATATATTTTTGTTCTTAGCACTGCTCAGGACCTAGACTTTTACTAGGTAGGAAAATGGGGAAAGAATGAAAAGGCAGAAGGTGTGAATTAGCTGATTCCTTTTTATAAGGGGACTTAACTTTTTCATCGTATACTTTCATCAACATCTAACTAGCCAGAACTGTAGCACATAGGCACCCTTAGCTATTAGACATGTTGGAGAACTAGGTTTTATGTTTTTTTTTCCAACAGTATTACTGAGATATAATTTACATATCACCCATTTAAAGTATACAGTACAATGATTTTCAGTATATTCAGGGCTGTGCAACCATCACTACAATCTAATTTTTACTATCCCAAAAAGAAACCCCACACTCAGTAGCAGTTATTCCTAACTCCAGGTCCACCCCCAGCTCTAGGCAACTACTAATCAGCTTTCTGTCTCTAGATTTACCTGTTCATTCCATGGCTGAAGTATTGCAGGTTCAATTTCCTGTCAGGGCGCATATAAATGGAATCATACAATATGTGGTCTTTTGTGTCCGGCTTCTTTCACATAGCATAATGTTTTTGAGGTTCATTCATGTTGTATGACTAAATACTATTCATTTTTCGGTTTATGCACATTTCAGAAAGTTGCATTTTATTTGAGCACATTCTTACCCTTTTGATGGGCAACTAGCTATATCTGCTTCTGTGTAGAAATCGGGCAATGGACTAGAATCAGCTTCCTTTTGGCATTATATTTAATGCTTCAAAAGTTCTGTCAGGGTCTTAGCCAAGTAGCTCAATTGGTTAGAGCACCATCTTGATACACCAAAGCTGTAGGTTCAACCCTTGGTCAGGGCACATACAAGAATCAACTAATGAGTGCATAAATAAGTGGAACAACAGATTGATGTTTCGCTCTCTTTCTCCCTTCCTCTCTCTAAAAAATCAATAAATAAATTTTTTAAAAAGTTATTAGATAAGAGAGGAAGTGCAGTGACTGTAAAGGCTCAATGAATGTAGGAAGTGCCCAATCAGCTTATTTTAGGTTGGTGTGTACTGCTTTTATTTGAAGAGAAAACCTGGTAAGGATTACTACTGAATCTTTTACCCTTTTAAGCCTATGTTCAGAAACCCTATTCCATTGTGGTTACTGTTACTTTGGTCTCCGGCCCTACTGTTCTCCACCAATCTGTAATTTTGCTACCATTTTACAGATTTAGGCTTCTGAGGATGTTAATGTTTTTCTCAGTATTTGGTCTGCAGTATTTTCAAGTAGCTTTTATAGCTTCATAATCTTAACTGCTTAGGGCCTTTGGAAGTAAGCCAGAGATTGGCTATACATCTTCATAAAAATTCTTATTATAAGAGCTTAAGCATCCTTGGCCAGTGTAGTTCATTTGGTTGGGACGTCATCCCGTGGCTGAAGTGTTACAGGTTCAGTTTCCTGTCAGGGCGCCTGCCTGAGTGGTGGGTTCGATCCCCAGGCCAGGTGCATATGGGAGGCATCCAGTTGGTGTTTTTCTCTCTCCCTTTCTCTTCTCTCTAAAAGCAATGAAAATGCCCTAGAGTGAGAATAAGAATAGAGAACTTAAGCAAATATTTGTTGATTTATTGCCAGATCATATGAAGTTATTGAACTACATTTTTTTTAAAAGAGTGTATTTATTATTTCCAGAAAGAGAGGAAGGGAAAGAGGCAGAGAGAGAGACACAGGGAAACATCAATGTACGGTTGCCTCTCACCCACCCCCAGCCACGGACCCGGCCGGGGACCTGGCCCGCAACTGGTCATGCGCCCCAGCTGGGGAATCGAACCAGCGGCCCCCAGGTTCTCAGGCCGGCACGTTATCCACTGTGCCACCAGCCAGGGCTGAACTACATTTTATATACCTTTATTAGACAACATTTGCCTTCATGTAAGCTTTGTTAACTTGTATATTGAAACTATTTGGCCACAACATTACTTAATATGCAGTTAAAGAACACTTTAGAATTTGTCTACAAAACTCAGAGAGGAGACTCGGGCGACGAGGAGGAATTCATCATGGGTCCTGGCTTCAGAAAAACACCAGGGTTATTTAATATTCTGAATAAAGTTCCTTTAGCTCTGACTTTGCTCAGGCCAAATGGGTTTGACTTGACCTTCATCTCTTCTTCAGGAAGTGCAATGTCTTTTAGTCCTGTAGTTTAAGTTTTGCATTGGAATCTCTAGGCAGCGTCCCTCCGGCCTTTGCTCCCTTTTTTTTTTTTCTTTTTCCTGAGAACGACCCACGGATGACTTAGCAAAAAGAAGGGCAGCTTTACAAACATTCTTGATCAGCTATGTAGATACTTGTGTTAAGTATCCCCTAGCAGCTTCCGTGCCCCTTCTGGGAAGACAGGAAAAGAAAGAGACAGGAGGCTACAGCCTGGCGCTGCTGGGCTTCGTGGAAACCTGGTCCTGGCTCCGCCTGAGGGCCTTCCCTTGGCCACTTGGAACATCTTCCTGCTCCTTAGCATCCCTCTGTTGCCAGCCCCTCCCAACACCCCCCCCACCCCGCTCATGTGTCATATCATATGTCCCCCTTAAAGGAATCTTGAGCTCTTTCCACAGGATGTAATATTTTAAGTTCATTTAAACAATATAATATGATTTAAAAGTAGCTATTAAGATTTCTTTCCCCTTAGGGCCAGCTTAGCCATAGCACTGCATTTTAGAATTAAAAGGAGGGCAACCTAACACTTTTACAAATAAGGAAACTGAATTCAATTTCACTTTCTAGACACAAGGTGAAATACATTCTTTCTCTTGTTGGTGATTTTTAAGGAGGTAGATGTTCCTTCCCAGAAAGGAGAATTAAATTCTTGGAATGGTCATTAATGTTCCAAAAGTGGGTATTTAACATATAGCTGTTAAGTTAGCGAATGTAGATTTTTGGCTTTTTTAGATCTGTGGACAGTTTGGTACTATTGGAGCATAGTGTTCAAGGCAGAGCATGGCAAGAGAGAAAAGTCCAGGGGTAAGTAGGCAGCTGTGTCATGAAGGGCCTCCCATCAAGAAGTTTGGACTTTGCTGCGTAAGTGATAGAGATTCGGCGGAAGTTTTCATCCGATAGTGGTGCGGTCGCATTTGTTTCAGCAGTGTTAGTAACAGGTGGCCACTGTGGACCACATTACCTGTGTTCTCTCATTACTCCTCACATACCTCTTAAGTACTGACATCTTTATTTTAAAGTAGAGGAAAGGGAGGCTGGGATAGGTTGCCCAAGGAGCACACTATGAAGCTGTGGTTTTAATCCAAGGAGTCCGACCAGCATCCAGAGAAGACACCTTTACCAAGAGGATTGAAGGAGGGAGTGGGTATGGGGGGAGATCCTACTTGGTGGTCTCAACACTTGCAGAGATGTGAGAGGTAGGATAGACCTCTGGTAGACATCCTGAGGGTTTGAAGCCTTTGCTGGGGGACTTCGCAATGGAGCTGACCGAGATCAAACGGAAGTGAAACTGAGCTGAGGCTGGAGATAAACTCACGATGGCATTGTCCTGAGTGGTGATGGCATTCTTCTCCACAGATTTGACTGTAGTCAAATCTGCTGTAACAAGGAGTGGACTACGTGAGATAAATGTGTATTTGTCTCTCACTCTACAGTCCGAAAGGAGGAAGCCAAGGTGGTGGAGTGGCTCAGTTTCCAGACCACTCAAAGTCCTACCTGCCTCCTGTAGACGGCCATTCCGTAGACAGCGCTAGTAAGGCTTGGCCACATCGGTGGCCTAGCTCCTGAAAGGGGGTGAGAGAAGTGGGAAACAAATAATTTCCCTTTAGGTAAAAGAGAGAAGTTGTGCACATCACTTCATATTTCATTGGTGAGGGGACTCTGGGAAATGGGCCTAATGGGGCAGCCATGCTCCCAACTAAAACTCTTACTATTATGGAAGACAAGAATAGATTTGGGGAACCAGCTAGCAGTCTGCTACAGAAGATGAAGGTGACTGTGTGGATGATGGCGAATTGGGACTTTTTCTGGACCCGTGTGAGGATAGTGGTACAAGAGGACTTGGGGTTTTGAGTTGTAGTTCGGGTGGTCGGCTAAGGACTCCAGTGGGGCAAGGCAGTTAGACCAGAATATTGAGGGCCTGGGAGCCTTGAAGCTAGGAGGTTGCAGGGTAGATGTGAGACTGAAGGAGAAAGTGGTTGGGTAGGAGTTCCTAACGGTTAGAGTAGGATCTGGAGCTGGATGTAGAGGTGGTTTAGTTCTGGGAGCCAAGACGATTGGTGGAGCCACAGGTTCAGGAGGTTGACATGGTGAGAAGAGGGGGTTTCCGGAGTTGAGGCAGCCACTGAGCGTGTTCGGTGTCCCCGGCTTCCTGTCTTAGTGCTCAGTGCCCTTCACATCTGGCCCCTGGCTCTCCTATCTACTCTCCTTCCTTCTACTTAATGCTAAACACAGTGTTCATATTCCACTCCCCATCAATTTATTATTTTTTAAATACTTAGGCATTTTCTTTCTTTTTAAAGATTTTATTTATTTTTAGAGAGAGGGGCAGGGAGGGAGAATGAGAAACAGCGCAATATTGATGTGAGAGAGAAACATTGAGCGGTCGTCCTGTATGCATCCCAACCAGGGCCGAACCCACAACCAAGGCACGTGCCCTGACCAGGTATCGAACCAACAACCTTTTGGTTTGCAGGATGACACCCAACCAATTGAGCCACCCCCGTGAGGGCCACTTCCTGTCAATTCAGGCAACTGCCCCTCACCTATAAAAACCACCTTAAAAGTCATCTCTCCCAAAAGGCTGTCTTTCATCCCTTGCCTCTTACAGTCCCTTTGTTTCTGTCTGGCTACCAGCTGTCTTCTTTGTCTGCTTGTATATAGTTTGTAATTTAACCTTATATGTATACACACTACATATCTGCTAACTGGCAGTTTCTTTGCTTATTTTCATATCAAATTTTTGAGACAGATAATGTAATTGGCTTAACTCATCTCACTTTTTACACTGGGCCTTAGCTAACCTGTATGTTCACTACCATCAGCTGATCAGTCAATGCGCAGAACAGAATGGGCAGGTAAGGACCCTCACCCAGCCGCTCTCCATGATGGACTCAGTGCCGCTGCTGCGACCTGTGGGTGCAGAGCCGTGAGCAAGAATATAGCCCCATCATTGCTTCATCTTCCGGCCAAGCCTTGAGTATGGGAGGGGTTTCTAGGGAGATAAAGGTTGGCTGTTTTACCTTACCACTCAGGAACAGTAAGTTTGTACTTGACTGGAGGGATTTGGTCACTGGTCTGATCTTTCAACTAGAACAACAGAAACTGCCAGGCCTGGTACTTAAGAAGGCAAGGAGGTCGGCCTGTCTTCACAGTCTGGTAGTGGAGGAAGGGCAGAGTGGGCCTAAGGCACATAATCAGCTGGTTCTGGTGAAATGTGTGTGGGAGGAAAGTCTCTGAAGCTGTGGACACCCCCAAGATTCTAACCCGAGAGTCTTCCTCTAGAGCCTAGTAAAACCTAAAAGCCTGGGCATTGGGGAGGGCGTCTCTAGCAGGGCCTCTGCTCTCTAAGGAGGAACAGTTCAATTCACTGACTATCCCTGAGTTTGGTTTTCTGATTGGCTCTAGCGGTGTCATGAGAGACTGCTTCTGTGAACCTCAGGGCGTCGGCCCCTGGAAACCCAGTGGCTCGGACCACCCGGTCCCAGGGCATGACTGCAGCTTTGCACGCACCTTGGGAGTTGGGCCTCATCCTGACAGTAAGGAAACCACTGTGGCATCAGCTGGAATCAGGCTGCCTTTCTTCATTTTCCCCCTTCCCATTTTGTATTAAAACTTTTATTTGTAAATCCAGTTCTATCTAAGGAGCTGTGTTTTGGGAAAATAAACACTCCATTTCCCAGAAGTAAAAACCAAGAATGTCTATCTTATGGAAAGCTGCATCCCATTAGGTCACGGGGGATTTCTCTTCCCAGGATGGTGAGAGGAGTCTGGCCAGGTCCCGAGGCCCCACTACCATGGTTGCCCCCGGGCAGGAGCTGGGGTCTGCTGAGGGTCAGGCCTCAGCAGGCTGGATCTCACCCAGCCTCCTCAAAGCTGGCTGAGAGTCCTTGGCCTTGAATCCTTGAGGGAAGTCCCTGCTGAGGCTGGACATGAGAAGTGGCCCCTTCTCATGCTCCCGTCCAGTCATCCAGAACCCCTGCCTATCCTGTCCCCTCTCAGAAAACAGACGTATGCTCTCTTCCCTGAGGTTTCCCAGGCAAGGGAAACACACTGGACTGCATCCAGTCTCCTACTCCACTTCTTACCTGGAAGTCGGTCGTTCAGATGATACCATTCAGTGCCCCTCAGCATGAGACCAGCCATGGCTCTCATTTCTCTCGCCCCCACGCTTCATCCACTCCTAAAATGTACCTGCATCACCCACATCACTCCATCACTCCCACCTGGACAACTCCAGCCCCTTGCACTTCAGTCCATTCTCCTCACAGCTGCCGGAACCATTCTGTGGTGGTATGTCTTGATCAAGGGCCTGTCTGGGTTGTCCTAGGGGCAAGGATGGCTCAGCATGTTTGTCCAGAACAGCTGGAGGCGCCGCAAGCCTGGGCAGGAGTCACACAGGAAACATCGCTTGCCTACCCTGGAAGCTGGATGAGGGGAGGAAGCCCCAGGAAACAAAGCAAGACTCGGGTGGTCATGTTAGACAGAAGGCCTTCCTGGGCCTTCAGAAGAGCTTTCAGATCTCTTCCTCTTGCCAGTACAACTGTCCTCTCCCATCCTAGACCCCCTGTTTATTTATGGTCCTCATCCCCTACAACTTTTCTGTCTGATGGCTTCCTCCTATGTCTACGTGAACTGGGCCATGACGTCCCTCCATTCTTAGTTCAGTGCCGTCATACTGCCTGGAAGAGTTGAGGTTTTGATTGCTTCTGTTCCATTTCATGGCTTGTTTCCTGTGTCATAGCCTCCTGACCGAAGACCACTGGTCTTATTTTGGTAGGGTGGGGGTAGGCTATTCTCTGTGCATGTCCTTTGACTCCCAGGGCCTCCAGATTCAGCAGTGTTTTCTTATCCTCCAGGCCCTACCAACTACATCACACCGCTTGAAACCCTCTCAACATTTCTCAGCTGGGCTCTTTCTTCCTCTTACCTTCTATACAGGCTGCTATCTCTCCTGTTCCCCGGAAATGTGGCCAATTCTTAGGGTTCCTATCCCAGTCTTCTCTCCATCTACCCCCACAGTGATTCCATTTATGTTCAAATAACTACTTGGCTCAGTACCCCCACACTTGGGCCTCTGGTCCAGGCCTTTTAAAATATCACACAGCTACCCCAACACATACAACACCACATATCCTTCCCTTTTTTGGTCCTCCACCAAACCCTCCCCAGCAAGCCACCTTCACTCCTGTTGTTCTTGCTGAGTCATCCAGAGGCAGAATTTGGGGTCTCCGACAAGGACTTTTCATCTCCCCCATCCTCCTCAGTGTCTCCAAGGTCAAAGGGGCCAGACTTTTATCAGCCCTGCCTTCCTCCCAGTGCTGCCCTGACTGCCAGTTATCTTCCTCTAGTTTTTAAAAATCACCAAAACATGTCTTTTAAACATTCTGAAAAATTGTTATGAGAAATATTCTGTCCTTTAACTAGTATGGATCCATAGAATCATGTGCATGTCAAAGGCAAGTATTTATTTTTCCATTTTTAAAACCCTTTTCATTTTTCAATTACATTTGACATACGTGATTATATTAGCTTCAGGAGTACGCCCAGTGATTACACATTACACAACTTGCTAAATGATCATTTCAATAAAATTGGCGCCGTTCTGACCCCATGCATAGTTGTTAGAATGTTATTAACAGTATTCCCTATACTGTATTTTGCACTGCCATGACTATTCTGTAACATCCAATTGGTGCTTCTTATTCCCTTCATCTTTTTCATCCATCCCCTCTACCCCCATCCCATTTGGCTGCCATCAAAATGTTGTATCTATGAATCTGTTTCTGTTCTGTTTTTTTTTTAGATTCAATTGTTGATATGTATTTATTGTCATCTTTTGTTCGTATTTTTAATCTTTTTTTCTTGTTAAGGAAGACCCTTTAATATTTCGTATAATACTGGTTTGGTAGTGATGAACTAACTCCTTTAACCTTTTCTTATCTCCTTTGATTCTAAATGATTGCTGAGGAGGGTAATCTTGAGTACAGGTCCTTGCTTTTTATCACTTAGAATATTTTGTACCAATCCCTTCTGGCTGGCAAAGTTTCTGTTGAGAAAACAGCGGACAGTCTTATGGGAACTCCCTTGTAGATAACTGTTTTTCTCTTGCAGCTTTTAAGATTCTCTTTGTCTTTAACCTTTGTCAATTTTAATTATGATGTTTCTTGGTGTGGGCCTTTTTGGGTTCATCTTGTTTGGGACTCTGTGCATCCTGGACTTGTATGTCCATTTTCTTCAAAGTAGGGAAGTTTTCTTTCATTTTTTCAAATTGATTTCCAATTTCTTACTTTCTCTCTTCATCCAGCATCCCCATGACATGAAGATTGTTATGCTTTGAAGTTGTCCCAATGGTTCTTTATGCTATCCTGATTTTCTTTTTCTTTTTGATGTTCCAATTGAGTGGGCTTTTTGCTTTCTTATATTCCAAATTGCTGACTGGCTTCTCAGCTTCATTCTGTTGTTGATTCCCTATAAGTTATTCTTCATTTCAATTAGTGTATGCCTCCTTCTTTCCTTCCTTCCTTCCTCCCTCTCTTTCTTTCTTTTTTAAAGATTTTATTCACTTATTTTCAGAAAGAGGGGAAGGGAGGGAAAAAGAGAGGGAGAGAAAAACACCAATGTGTGGTTTTTTCTCATGCATCCCCAACTGGAGACCTGGCCCACAACCCAGGTATGTGCACTGACTGGGACCAGAACCAGTGACCCTTTAGTTCTCAGGCCAGTGTTCAATCCACTGAGTCACACCAGCCAGAACAGTGTATCCTTCATTTCTGCCTGGTCCTTTTTTGTGCTTTTGAAGTTTTCATTAAGTTCATTGAATATCCTTTTAACCAGTTTGGAACTCTGTATCTAGTAAATGGCTCACCTCCATTTTGCTGTGTTCTTTTCTGGAGTTCTATTCTTTCATTGGACAATTTTTTTCTTTGCCTCCTTGTTCTGACAGCCTCCCTCTGTTTGTTTCTATGTAATAGGTAGAACTGATATGTCTCCTGGGCTTGGTAGAGTGGTCTAATGTAGGGCCCAGTCATTCGGCTTCCTAATCACCCAAGCTGGACATTCCAGGTATGCCTACTGTGTGGGCTGTGCACACCTCCTATTGTAGTTGAGCCTTGATTGCTGTTGGCACCTTGGGGATTTACCCCTAGGCCAGTCAGCCTAAAGGATTGGCTATGATGATCAACCACTGGCCTCTGTCCACTATGGATGATCAGCTGTGCAGGGGCCCACTTCAGAAAGCAGGACTTACTTCAACGGGGCTCTGGTGCCTGCTGAGTCTGCCCTTTGGGCAGGCAATATTGAGTGTGTCACTTGTGAGGGTGGTTGGCTAGTGATGCTTCAACATGGTCTAAGTTGTCCACTAGGTGTGCTGGCTCTGGGGTCTCCCGGGAGGTGCAGGCTAAGGTCAGCTTTCCTCTGTGTTGTGCCTGGGGCCACCCAGCATGAGTTACCACGCGATCTGCCAATGGCTGCTACTTGTCCTCGGCTTGGAGGTGCCAGGCTGTGAACCAAGGCTAGCTGCTGCTAGTGCCAGGGCTGGGGCCACTTAGTGAGAGGTTGGGGTATGCTGAGGCCAGGTGCTGCTTGTTTGAGGGATTTTAGGAAAATCTAAAGCATGAACCAAGAGAGGCCATTCGTATGGAAAAGACACTGTAAACCACTTGGGTGGGCATGAGAGTTGGGTGGGGCAGGGCCTCAGGGAATCATCAAGGTGGGGCAAACAGTGGGGTCCAGGTTGATGGAGTCCTAGGTATGGCACCTACCTGCTGGCTCTGCAGGGATGCACAGAGGATATTCTCCTCAAAGGAACAGTGGCCTCTGCCAGCACTGTTGTCTGGGAGGAAATTCCCCCATCTTGCTCTGATGTTGGACAATTCAGTTCCTCTCTATATGTCTCTCGTGTCCAGTGCTGCCCCAGCACTGGAGCCCAGAGGGAGTGAGTCTGAGTAAGTCTATGTGTGAGCTCTTTATCTTTTTTTATCTGCCACACAGGAGTGTGCAATTAGCCCATTCCACATCTCTGTCCCTCCTACCAGTCTTGATGTGGGTTTTTCTTTTCATTCCTAGTTGTTGGACTTCCATTCAGCCAGATTTCAGGTGATTCTGAATGATGGCTGTACTGTAGTTGTAAGTTGGATGTGGTAGTGAGAGGATGCAAGTACTCTGTTTACCTACACCACCATCTTCCCCAGAAGTCTCAAAAACATGTGTTTTTTTGGTCTGTTATATTGTGAACTCCCCAGGCAAACAAGGACCACTCCACCCACTTCTCTCCAACTACTTCTAGCACTTAGGGCTTATTAAATATGTGATATCTTGGAGCGAAGACTTATTTTACTGACCAAATAATGTTCCCACTTCCACTGAACAACTTACTGATACGGAATTCATTATTCCAAGAGTTCCTACTGGGAGAAAAAAATAATCTAAATGAATTTAAAAGTCTTAGAGAAAGGTATGCCATAGATGGTTTCTTAGATATACTCCTGAAAGCAACAGGGTGGGAGGGAAGGAGGGAGGAAAAGAGAGAGGGAAAGAAAATCATTAATGTTGATCAACAGCCATGTATAGGGAGTTTTTACATTTACATGAACCCCACTGGTGGGGTGGGACCTTTGTTACAGCTGTGTCCCCATCACATTGAACAGCGTCTGGCTCATCTGTTCTGTATTCACTCAGCTTACATTTTTTCAGGTGCCCAAGCTAACTAAAGTCTCTGGAGTTGCTTTTCTAGTAGCGGTAACAACTTTGGCCAATAGCCCAGACCTCTGGACCCAGACCTGAGACCACAGGCGCCTGCTAGGGCTGGGCTGCTGCCTGTGTCTGTGAGCCACTAAGGAAATGACCTAGACATCCCCACCTCCCTGCTCTAATTCACCAGTACAAATACCACCTAGAATGTCATTCTGAAGATTTGACACTGTTGGCTGACCTACCATGAAAGGGAGGCACTGGCAACTGCCATGGTTACTGACAAATGGCCTCCCGTCCTTCCTGTCCCAGTAACTAGGTTCTTTGATTTAAAAAAAATGCAGTGAAATTAGAAAGCGCATAGTACTTTTGTTACAACTATACTTTCTCATCTAGGTACAGGTACCAGAAAGTGGCTTTGAAATTGTTTATGAAGATCTAAGGAAAATAATACATTTTTTATAACACAGGTACTTGCTACAGTAAGCATTTTAACTTCCCGTTGTCTGGGAGAAAATGCCAAGCTGTAGGTATAGGACTAGAGTTTATTGGCAGGTTAATTAAACCCTAACAATAAGAGAGAGAAAATATCTTTGAAGGGGAATGTTTGCCTGTTCCTGTTGTATCTTCGGTGTCTCTTAACCTCTCTTTAATTCTTCTCATTTCAACTTTGTCTACTGCATTCTAGGTAACATTTTGTAACCTACCTTCTGATTTAGCAATAATTTTTTTCAGTTGTGGCTCTTCTGCTTTTTAAGAGATCTGGGTTTTAAAGTTTAATGGCTGTGTTTTTCATTTCTAAACTTTTTTTTTCCTGTAAAATATTTATCTTTGTAACTAAGTTTTTAAATCTTTTTACACTACATCTTTTTAATCCTTGTAAATATGCCTTTTTAATCATCTAAATATTTTATGTCTTGATGATATTGGAAATTGAAAGCTGTTTATGCTTTTGCAGACTCTCGATTAGGACCAATAAAACTATCAGAACTAATTAAGAAGAAAAACAAAGGAAAAAGGCCTAGTAAAGAATAACTCAGCAAAGTCATTGGCCTTCCAGTAAGCTTATAGTAACTGTTTATAGCAGTTCCTTATACCAAGTACCTGATGTCCAGCTATCAAGAAAAAATTATAAGGTATATTAAAAGGCAAAAAACTATTTTAAGAGACAGAGCAAGCATCAGAACCTCACATGGCAGAGATGTTGGAATTATCAGAACAGATAATTTAAAACAAAAATGATTCATATGCTGAGGACTCTGTGGATAAAGTAGAGATCATGCGAGAGCAGTTGGATGTAAGCAGAGGAAGAAATACTAGCTCTTAGACAACAGAAATGAAGAATTCCTCTCATAGGCTTAATTAGACTGGCACAGCTATCAAAAGAATCTGAGCCCAAGGACTGTGGGACAACTACCAAATAGGTAACATGTGAAATGGGACTACAGAAGGAAAAGAAAGAAACAAATATAATACTTGTAACAATGACTGAAAGTTTCCCCAAATTCCAAGCATCAAGCCACAGATCTAAGAAGCTAAGAAAAGATCAAGCATGATAAATGCCTCCCTCCGAAAAACCTAGACTAAAGCATATCAATTTCAAACTATAGCAAATCAAAAATAAAGAGAAAATTCTAAAAGAGGCCAGAGTAGGGGGAGACACCTTACCTTTAGAGGAACAAAGATAATTGTATCTGACTTCTCAGAAAGCATGCAAGCAAGAAGAGAGTGGAATGAAATTAAAGGGTTGAAAGGAAAGCAAACTCACCAACCTAGAATTCTTTACCCTGCAAAATTATTCTTCTAAAGTGAGAGTTTCTCAGACAAATAAAAACTGAGGGAATGTGTTGCCAGTAGACCTCCCTTGTAAGAAATGTTCAAAGAAATTCTTTAGAGATGAGTAAAATAATATAGGTTGGGAACTTCAGTCGACATAAAGAAGTAAGTGAGTATAAAATAAAAGGAACGTAGCAAGTTTAATCTAAAATGTATCTGGAAGAGATAGTATGTAAGAATATTTGGAAAAAGTTAGTGAATGTAATGGTGGGGACTTTCTAAGAATTTGAAAACATACATCATTGGGATAGAATAAGGAAACCGGAAATGGGCACATTCACATGGGAAAAGAATTTGAACAAAATTTTCTTTTTAAAAAAATTTTATTGAATTTATTGGGGTGGCATTGACTAATAAAATTACATAGGTTTCAAGGGTATGATTCTATAATACATCACCTGTATATTGTGTGATTGACATCCAAAGCCAGGTCTCTTTCTGTCACCATTTGGAGAAGCCTCATCCCTTCCCCTCTGACAGCTGTCAGTCTGTTCTCTGTATGTGCATTTATGAATCTGTTTCTATTTTGTTCGAGACTCTACATATGAGTGAAATCATATGATATTTGTCTTTCTCTGGCTGGCTTCTTTCACTTAGCATTATATTGCAAAAGGTACAATTTTCTTCTTTTTTATGGCTGAATAGTAATTCATTGTGTAAATGTACCATAGCTTTTTTTTTTTTTATCCACTCATCTACTGATGGGCACTTGGACTGCTTTCAAATCTTAGTTACTGTAAATAACACTACAATGAATGTAGGGGTGCATATATTCTTTTGAATCACTGTTTTGGGTTTCTTCAGATATATTCCCAGATGTGAACTAGGTCATAGGCAGTTCCATTTTTTAATTTTCTGAGGAAACTCCATACTGTTCTTCACTGTGGCTATACCAGTCTGCATTCCCACCACCAATGTACAAGAGATCCCTTTTCTCCACATCCACAGCTAACAACAGTTGTTTGTTGATTTATGTTAACAATAGCCATTCTGACAGGTGTGATGTGGTATTTCATTGTGGTTTTAATTTACATTTCTCTGATGATTAATGATGCTGATCATCTTTTCAAAAGTCTGTCATCCATCTGTATGGCCTCTTTGGATAAATTTCTATTCATGTCTTCTGCCCATTTTTAATTGAATTATAGGTTTTTGTTTTTGCTTATAGGTGTTGAGTTTTATGAGTTCTTTATAAATTGTGGATATTAACTCATCAGACATGTGATTGGTGAATATCTTCTCCCATTCTCAGGAGGCTGTCTTTTTGTTTTGTTGATGGCTTCCTTTACTACAAAATTTTTTTTTAGTTTGATGGAGTCTCATTTGTTTATGTTTTTATTTTTTCTTGCCCAAGAAGATATATCAGAAAAAAAATTACTCAGAGCAGTATCAGAGAGTTTACTGCCTATGTTTTCTTCTGGAAGTATTGTGGTTTTGATCTTACATTTAAGTCTTTAATCTATTTTGAGTTCATTCTTGTACATGTTTTTTTCCTCCCATGTAGGTGTCTTAACTTCACTAACACCATTTATTGAATATACTGTCTTTACCTCACTGTATATTCTGCCTTCCTTTGTCCTGTATAATTGACTATTTAGGTGTGGGTAAATTCTTAGCTCTGTTTTGTTCCATTGGTCTATGTGTCTCTTTTTTATGCCAGTGCCATACTGTTTTGATTACTATAGCCTGGTAATATAATTTGATACCAGGGAGTATGATACCGCCAACTTTGTTCATCTTTCTCAAGATTGCAATGGCTATTCAAAGTCTTTTGTGGTTCCACCACCACTTTCTGATTTAGTAAATTGGGCTGGAACCCCAGAAATTTCTATATTAAAAAGTGATACTGATGCTGCTGGTTGGGGATCACATTTTGAGAACCATTATGCTCAGGTTTGTTTCTGTTTGTTTGTTTTTTCATGTCTCCACATTTTTTTAGCTTGGCAATTACATTTTTAATTTCCAAGAGCATTGTATTGTTTTCTATTTTCTTATTTTCAACAACTTTTCTTTTTGTCTAAAGAAGAAAAACCTTCAATAAGGATACTCAGTAGACTTCTTTTTTAATCCTCACCTGAGGGTATGCATATTGATTTTAGAGGGAGGGGAAGGGTAGGAAAGAGAGGGGGGAAAATATTGATTCAAGAGAGAAACATCAATTGATTGACTCCCATATACTGACTAGGGACCAAACCCAAAAGCTTAGGCATGTGCCCTGACCAGGAATCGAACCCATAACCTTTTGGTGTACAGGATAAGGCTTACAGGGGCCCGGGCCTCATTAGAGTTTTTTTAAGTTATTTTCTATTTTCCAAACTATGTCTGTTTATCTTAGGTTCATTGTTCTCTTTGTTTATCTTGGTCATGTGTGTGTACTGTAGGTTTTACTCACAACTCTGGCTGTCCTTGGCTAGCTATATCAGTGAGTGAGGATTTCTGGTTTAATACAGGTGGCTGGTATTGGTCTCCTCTACCATCATGTTGATCTGCTTCTTCAGTAGCTCTGTCCTCCAAGCAGGATACCTGGACAGGATTGATTGGCCATCCTTGATGGGCATGATTTCACTTAGCGGCCATGGTTTGGGCATGCCTCCCAGCTGATAAAATGGGGAAACCTTTTCTTGGAGCCCCATCCTTCCCCAGAGATCCCGTCCAATATTTTTTATAGGGAACCCTTTGGTTCAGCCTGGGCTGCCTACCACATGGTCCAATTATTCTGCCTGCTCAAAACAGAAGCAAGAACAGAGTGGATGTCCTCTTGGACACAACTCTTTTCAGATAGACCTAGGACTCCCTGGATTTCTCCTCCCCATTGGCTCCTGCCCGCTGTGTTTGTAACTTCTGCCACAAAGTTTTCCCAGACCCTCCGTGAGCCATGGTTGTCACCTCTGTGGCTGCCTCCTCTGCTCTGCTTTGCTGATCAGGATGGTTCCATGTCATTTTCTTCAAACTCCACTAGTAGCTCCCTTTCCCATGCTTAATGCTGTGATTTTTATTTCTGCCTCCATTTTTTTACTAGTATAGTCAGTGTTTAAATGGAAGTCTTTCTGTCCTATTCAGTTTGACTGAATCATCAATGCGATACACAATCAGATTCCAAACAAGTCTGAGGCTGACTACCACAGCATAATTTACAATGAAAATGCCCAAGGAATGTTTCTTTTGAAGAATGAGGAAAGAAAGCATTTCAGAGAATTTCTTTGGAGAGAGTCTTACTCTGAATCCCCATCCTCCTACCTACCCACAGGCCAGTCCCAAAAGGGCTGAGGCCACAGGAGAAAGAGGGAGGGTAAAGAGCCTAAAGAATGAAGCTGACCAAGCCTCTAACCCTCCTCTCTCCTGCCCTCCCACAGGAAGATTTGGGAAGCAGCTGCTCTCCACCCACACAATCTCTGCTCTCTCATGCAAAGCCTGTGCATCCGGGTAGCTTGACCTCCACCTTCTGTCCTCAGAAGTGCTTTGTCTTTGGTTCTCTCCCACCTTGCCTCTTTCCTTCTCCCGCTTTCATTCCTTGCCTCTCCTCTTTCATGCTTTGCCTCTCCTCTTTCCCATTTATTGCCGATAATACCAACCTCACTTTGGTAAGTTCTCATCACCATTTATAAAGGAAGATGACACTCCTCCCTTCCCCTTTCTTGCTGCTTACTCAACAAACAGGACTGTAGGATGTGATGGTGGATCTCAGAGCACCATAAGGACACATAAGCACTTATGGTCAAGCTCCAGGAGAATTTGGGAGGGGTCCAAAATTCAGCATGGGCTTGTCAGGATGGCTTCCTAGAAGCCAAGTTTTGAAGAACGGTGAGTTGGCTAGGAGAAAGAGAATTGTGTGTGTCTGTGTATTGGGGGGTGGGGGTGGGGGTGGGGGCAGTTCTGGCCAGAGAGAGCACTTGTATGCAAATTTCTAGACACACCACAGGGTCTCGCATCAGACAGTCACATGTTCTGCTACTTTATCCACCTCCCAATCCCGTTTTAGATCATAACCCTCTGAGATAAGCAATGCAGTGTAAACTACCTGTTTAATAGGCCAGGAAACAAGACAATGGTATGCATTTCACAAGCACTTCCAGGACCCTGCCAGGCAGTACAGAGAAGCTGGCAATAAAGAGAGAAGGATTTGAATATTGCACTGGACTGGTCATATTAATTGAATTCCTGAGACTAGAAGCTTTTCATTACTCAATTGTGATCAGAAAGCCATGGGACCTGCTGGAATAAAGGTGTTTCAGGCTAATACTCTGTAGTTTACCTTGTTCCAAGTAAAAAGTAAATTAATCATAATGGGTAAGAAATACCACTAAAAAGAATGCTCTGCTCTGAGGACAGAACACATGAAATGACCTCATTTGTGCCAGAACAGCAGTGGGGGACTGAGGGATCTGAGGGGACTGGTCATGAAGCTGGATTCACTTAGCAGGCATTCTGTTCTTCCTTTGATTAGTCTCAAAGGTCCTCAAAAAAATATCCAAGTTTTCTTAAGGAGTTTTTGAAACGAGAAAAGTTGGTGTTCATGCTGCCTGTCACTACCAGACCCAATAAGTAAAGACAAGGATTGAATCTTTATGATCAATTTATTTAGATGGATGACAATTGGAGAAGATGGCGGGGTTTGTACCCTAATAGACCATCTTAAATTCCATTATAAATGAGCCCTTTTTACAAGGAGAAGAAAGGTGTAGGTAAGGGGTTTGGAATTCAGGGAAAAGGTTAATCAGATAAAAGCTGCAGCATTCTTTCATCTGTGTCCTGGGCGGTGGTCATCTTACCCTGGAGTATAATGACTCAGATACCATCTTGATTGCTTGCAGTCCTCCTAAGTCACAAAGATGGAACTGCTTATGGTTTCCTGAAGTCAAGGTGGATCATACCTCCAGTTCCTGAAACAATAGCTTTTTACATACATTGATTACTAAGCTTATTAGCTGTTACCTGAGTCTAAAATTTTTCATCATTTGAGTCCCCCATCATTTTGATTCATACCTTACATAAAATGAGAACACTGCCATTGTCACATGATTATTCTTATTTGAGGTGGATTCAGAGGGTTCACGGAGATGGGGTGCTTCAAGCCTTATACCAACATTCTTTCCAAGATGGGTTAGACTTTTCCATCACTATCAAGGTTCAAAGTTACTACCACCACCAACCACCCACCCGCAATGGCTTCCTGACCTAAATGGTCCCTAACCCCTACCATCTTTGTTATTGTTGAAACCAAAGGGCCTTATGAGTTTGATTAAATTTAGCTTTAAATTCTTGTTTTAGTAATTATATCCCTTTCTCTATACATACCTCTCAGCTAGTCTTTTCCCCAGATAGCTTGTACCCTCCACCCAACCCCAAACAACAGAAGACAGTGGTCATGACCTAATTCAGATCATACAGTCTGGACCCCTGGTATGCCTCCTAAAAGGAACAACTCCCTTGCTACTGGACAGAGGGACACTGAAGCAGACCTCAGAGCTTCTTCAAGACCTGAAGAAATGGTTCATTACTATAGGGATTAAAAAATATACCAGGTCTTTCCCAAAAGTATCAAACCATATAATGTTTTAATTATATTGATTTTGGCTCGATTCTTTTGGGACAGACTTCCATATACTTTCCTCCCCTCCACCTTCTAAATTCTTCTGGTTGAGCCACCTCATGATACTATCCTGAATCTCACTGACAGTCTGAAATTTCTTCCCTTTCCAATGAACAAGAAACATTAATACATATGCATGAGAATTCACATAAGCATGAAAATTCCCAAGACAGTGAGGCAATGTTAGTTATATAGACATTTTTGGACAAAAGAGAAAGTAGGGAATGGGGTAGTAGACTTGAGGAGGAGTATGGGCGATATACAGGTAGTTAAGGAATTGTTGAACATACATGAAACTTCCCGCTAGGCAACTCAGAAACATACGGAGTATGTAGCTAACAGGCCCTTGTCCGAAACTGGCTATTTATCACACTTCACTCAAATTAGACATCTTAACATCTTTCTGAAGCAGGTTTCTCCATCTGAATCTCTTGGGCAGGAAAGGAGAGAGGGTCACAGGTTTTTTTCTGAATTTTCCCTTTCTTAATAACTTAAAATCGATATCCCCCAAAAGGCAGCTTCAAAGGTGGCAAGACTTTGGTTCTCTTGTTATCCTCACCTCACCTCTGACCAACCAATTCCCAGCTCGACCTCGAACCCATACTCCATGGTGTTTTGTGATTTTGCCCTATATAATCTATAACCTACATGCCCTCGGGGCTTTTGGGCTTTTGAGCATTAGCATCCTGTTCTCCTTGGTGGTGCCATTCATCACTGCAATTCTTGGTGTTTAGTGTTGGGCTCTGCTAGCACTGGGTGGACAAGTCCTTTTGTCCACCAACATTGTACACTGCTGCTATTAAGCATTATCATTTCTACTCCCACCCCCACCCTCAGGACCACTAGCACCATCATCGCCACCATCACCATGATCGCTACCCGTCACTGAATGCTCATCACACCCTGTGCTGTGGAAAGCCCTTTCCAACCTCAGCTCTGCTCGCTTGCCTGTTCTAGAATTTTCTGCCTCCTATTAGTCCATGGCCCTGTCAAGAAGCCCAAGTTTGTTCCTTGTTTCCCAAAGTGGGAAACCTCCATCAGTATGTTTTATGTCCCTTCTAACCCTTTTAGGAAAAGATAATAATCCCAATGCATACCTTTGCATTGGATTAAAATGCAAAAAACCTGGTTCAACTGGTTTCTTTATAAATTTCTACTTTTTTTAATTGTAAATATGTTTGTTGATTTTAGAGAGAAAGGAGCAGGGGGTGGAGAGTGAGAGAGAGAGGCATCAATTTGAGAGAAAAACATCAATTGGTTGCCTCCCATATGTGCCTGACTGGGGAATGAACCTGCAATTTAGGTATGTGCCCTGACCAGGAATTGAACCCCTAACCTTTCCGTGTGTAGGACGATGCTCCAACCAACTGAGCCACACTAGCAAGGGCGTTACAAATTTCTTAACAAAAACTGTCAGCATACCTAAAAGAACCATAGGCTTAATCTGTCAATTCACAACAACCATTAATTTACCACACATTAAAGAGTCTTATCCAGAAAATAAATTGGTTTGAATCAGTTAATAAAAGGCTACCTTGTCCTACCTGCCTTCCTCCATCAGAGGTCCATCATATTGCTTGGGGCAAAGAAGGAGGGCACACTTCCTGGTTCCCATGCCAGGGGATGTACCACACTCTCCTGGAGGCTGAATCAAGGGCCCTAGGGAGAACCACTGGGAAGGAATCTTCAGGCTTTAGCCCTCAGAGGTGGTTTCCCAGAACTGGGAATGTTCCTTGAAGTGTTGTTTTTGATGTGAGTGCATGCACATGGCTTTGCAGTTACACAGAGTGGCGGCAAGCCAGTAAATTATTACAGCATGGCCTTGTTATTTCCCATCATGGGCGATCACGGTTATTTGTTTACCATGCCTTCTGTTAGGCAACTTTATCTTTTCATATTCTGTTATGCATCGTCAGTCACCTTTCTCTCATTGATCTTGTGAAACTTGCATTTTGACCCATCAGATGGAGGTAGAGTGGTATCTCATTAGTGGGTTGCTAATGAGGTTGAACAACAATTTGTCTCCTTATTGCTTATTTGGGTATCCTATTTTAAATACCTTTTCACTCCTTCGCTCATTTTTTATTATTTGCCTGCCTTTTCCTTATGAATTACAGGAATTCTTTAGATAAAAGGTATACAACCCTTTGTCAGTTACATATAAGGTCTGTCCAGAAGGTACCCAGCCATGTAATACGAAAAATAGAGACATTTATTGAAGAAGATACAAGGTATAAGGAACATTGTACCTAGGACAATGACACCTCAGTCTCCTTCAAAGTAGCCACCTTGGGACCCCACACAGTTATCCTATCCCAATAACCATCAGCTGCCTCATAGAATCTCCCTGAATCTCTTTGATGGTTTGAAATCTCTTTCCTTTCAAAGGTGATTTTAGTTTTAGGAAAAGCCAGAAGTTGCAGGCCACCAAATCTGGACTGTAGTGGGGTTAGGTCACCTGGGTGATCTGATGTTTCTCCAAAAAGCTCTGCACAGAGATGTGATGCATGAGTGGGTATATTGTCATGATGAAGCTGACAATCACCAGTTGCCCATAGCTGCAGCCTTTGAATTGTCTGAATAGTTTCACAGAAGAATGTTCAAGCTTAACCCAAAATTCGATGCAGATTTGCTGCTCTGTTTGCTCAGTCATGTTGAATGTGATGCACAGTACACATGCTCACTCAAAGGCATCTACCACCCCCACTGACTAGTACAGTGAAGTCGTCATTGTTCACACATGCGCCTTCCAGTCCACTCTCCTTGCCTGCCAGGTTACATCGATGTTGCACAAACCATCCTTGTTATATTAACAGTGGCCGGACTTTTTCCAGACAGACCTCATATATTGAAAGTATTTTCTCCCACTCTGTGCTAGCCTTTTCACTGCTTCACTGACATCTTTTGATGAACAAAATTTTTATCCTTAATGTAGTCAAATTCATCAACGTTTGCTTTTGTGGAAGTGGTTTCTGTGCCTTATATTAAAATACATTTTTTTAATCCTGTAGTTAGAAGGTGTTCTTCTATACTATTTTCTAAAATCTTTGTTGTTTTGCATTTTATATGTAGGCCCATAATCCACCTGAAATTGATTGACTTTGATGCATGGTTTGATATAGAAGCTAAGTTTCATATGTATTTCCTATGGGGATTTTTAAATTAAGGCTTTATTTTATTCATTTTTGGTGAATAAATTTGACGTATAACATTGTGTAAGTTTAAGGTATGTAGCAGGTCATATGGTTATTACATGGTGACTAATTTATCAAAAAAGCCATTAATCTTACATTGTTCTGCAGTGCTGCCATTGTCTTGATTCTAGTCTATTTATGTTTTTATGGGCTCTGTATTCACACAATCTGTACTATAATCATTTTGTGGTGTCTTAATATCTGATACAGCAAGATTTTTCATTTTGTTTTCCTTAAAGAGATCTTGAAATCTTAGCTTTTAGCATTTCTGAATATATTTTAGAATCAGCTTGTCAAGTTTTATAAAGAACATTAAAATAAAACCTATTGTGTATTTTGATTGGGAATATACAAGGTTGGAAATCATATTAGAGAAAATGGAAATCCTTTTACTTCTCATATTTCTTTTGTTTTTTTTCTCTCCATCTAGCATTCCTATCACACATATGTTACATCCTTTGTAATTGTGCCTTAGTTCTAAGATATTCCATTTCCTTTTTCTCTTTGCTTACCCATTTAGGAAGTTCCTGTTAACATATCTTCAAACTCACTGATTCTTTCCATGGTCACATTCTTAATTTGTGTTAGCGTTTTTGAGTCCTAGTATTTCCTTTTGATTCTGTCTTAGAGGTTCCATTTTTCTTTCTCTGCTTACGTCACCAATCTGTTCTTACATGCTGCCCATTTGTTTTCATTAGAGCCCTCAGCCCATTAATCATAGTTTATTAATTCTCAGCCTGATAATTCTGGAATCTCTTGTACCTGATTCTGGCTCTGATGCTTTCTCTGTTTCTCCAGACTATGTTCTTTGCCTTTTAGCATGCTTGGAATTTGTTGTTGAAAGCCAGGAATGATGTATAAAAGGAACTCACAGTGTAAAGTTTTACATTTATCTTGCCAGGTGTTGGCTCTATTTACTGGTTGCTGTGACTGTAGTATCAGAGGCTAAAATTTTCTCTACTGTCTGCCTCCACTGTTGTCTTTAGAGGTTTCTCTAGAAGTGCCTTAAATAAGGTCCGAGGCTTACAGTCTTTTAACTGTCATCCTCTGTTGTTGTGCAGGAGTTCTAAGTTGGTGGGATGGGATGGGAGTTGCTCTGTCGTCCTATGATTAAGTCTCAGTCTTTGAGTGGGCCTCTGTCCCTGGGCCTCACAAGTGCTTCTCAGTTCCCTCTCCCTTTAGCTGAGTCAGAGAGCCCAGAGAGGACTGGAGATGGGTATTCCCTTTTCCCCAGATTGGTTAGGCATTGGTAAAACTCAAGTTAGCTCTCATAAAATAGTTTGCCTTGAGGGCAGGTCATGTTAAGGGGAACAGAGAGCTCTGGGCATTTCTGAAATGGTTCCTTTCCTTCTCCCCGGACCCAAGGCACAGGGGAATCCTTCTCCAATCTTCACAGTGAAAACTGGTTGATTCCTGGAGGTAAAATACATAGTGTTGGGGTTCGCCAAGACTGCCGCCTCCCTCCCAAGTTTTTAACTCTTAAACTTGTCTATGCTGGACTTCCAACAGTTTGTCCATCTTGGTTAAGTGTTCCTACCATCACTGGCTCCAGCTGCGGATATCTGCTCCCGGATTCTCCTGGTAGGAAAGCTCTGGTTCTTTGCATCCACCAACTCCTGCAGTTCTCAGCACAGCTGCCTATCCTGTGACCTCTACTGGCGGTGGATCTAAGAAGAGTTGTTGCTTTTCAGTTTGTTCAGCTTTTCCTTTTTGTGAGAACGGGGGTGATAAACTCTCTGCATGCCAAACTAGAAACTGGAAGCCCATTCTAATATGAATTTTTGAGCCAGTGATCATGATGCTTCTTTTTTGGTCTTCCGATTTTGTTACCAAATTTGATCATCCTCTTAAGAGAGGTTTTTTTGCCAATGTTCTAGGAACTTGATTTATTAGATTCGTTCCTGGGTACTTGGTATTTGTTCACGTTACTGTAAATGGGTCTTCTTTTAAAGTGTAATCCTCTAACTATTGCTAGTATATAGAAGTATTGATTTTAATAGCTTTATTGAGATACTTGCATTGCATAACATTTATCTCTTTAAGTAATAACATTACAACAAGTTAGTGATTTCAGTACGGCCACAGAGTTCCGCAGCCATCACCATAATCCCGTGTTAGACCGTTTTCGGAGTGCCAGAAAGAAAGCCTCTACCTGGTAGCAGTCATGCCCCACTCTCCTCTCCTCCCCGACAGGTGACCTGTCGTCTGTATTTGTCTTTACAGATTTGCCTATTTAGGTTATTTTATGTAAATGGGATCATATTACATGTGCCTGGCAGAAGAATAAGAATAGCATAATGTTTTCAAGGTTCAGCCGTGTTAAAGCATGTATCAGTACTTCATTTTATAGCTGGATAATATTTCATCGAATAGACAAACCATGCAATCATTGTTTGATGGACCTCTAGGTTGTCTGCACTTTGGGATATTATGAATAATGCTTCTATAAGCATTTGTATATAACTTTTTCTGTGGACATTTTATTTCTCTTGGGTTGATTCCTAGCAGTGAAATTGCTGGGTCCTATGGTAACTCTTTTAGTATTTTGAAACTGTTTTCCTAACTGGCTATGCCATTTTACATACCTACTAGCAATATATAACAGTTTTGGTTTCTTTATATCCTTGCCAATGCTTGCTATTATCTGTCTTTTTCATCATAACCATATTAGTGGGTATAATGTGGTGCTTCATGGAGATTTTGATTTTCATTTCCTAAATGGCTGATGATGTAGAGCATCTTTTTTTTTTAAAGATTTTATTTTTATTTTTAGAGAGAGGGCAAGGGATAGAGGCAGAGAGGGAGAGAGATACCAATGTATGGTTGCCTTTCACCTGCCTCCAGCTGGGGACCTGGCTGGAGACCTGGCTTGCAACCTGGTTATGTGCCCTGGCTGGGGAATTGAACCAGCGACCTTTGGGTTTGTGAACATCTTTTTATATGCATATTAACCATTTGCATCTTTTTTCAAGAAATGGCTCTTCAAATTTTTTGCCCAGCTTTATATTTTAAATTTTTAAAAAAGATTTTATTCATTATTTTTACAGAGAAGGGCAGGGAGGGAGGAGAAAAGGGAGAGAAATGTCAGTGTATGGTTGCTTTTCACCTGCCTCCAGCTATGGACCTGGCTGGAGACCTGGCTTGCAACCTGGTTATGTGTCCTGATTGAGAACTGAACCAGCAACCTTTGGGTTCGCAGGCTGGTGCCATTCTACTGAGCCGCCAGCCAGGCTCTTTCACCATCTTTAAAATATTTTCTGGATACTAGACTCTTATATACAATTTACAAACATTTTTTCTAGTCTGTGGGTTGCCTTTTCACTTTCTTGATAATGTTCTTTGAGGAACAAAGTTTTTTATTTTGTTGAAATCCAACCTACCCATCTTCTCTTTTATTGGCTATGCTTTTGTGTTATACAAGTGGGGATAAAAAAAACAAACAGAATTTATTTATTAAAAATTGTGTATTTATTCTTACATGTTTAAACTTCAGTCACCTTCAAAGTACTCTCTATTTCATGTACTACACCTATTGAGACATTTTTTTCTACTGCTCAAAATGGTTTTTGAACTCGTCAATTTTGATGCCTTTTAGTGCTTCTGATGTTTTTTATTTCACCTCTTTCACATCAGCGAAATATTTCCCTTTGAGGACTTTTTTTTTTTATTCAAGGAAACAAACAAACAAAGAAAACCTCACTTGAGGCAAGAGCAGGTGAATGGGCCATGCCATTTTTTGGTCAAAAACCGTTTAACACTTAGCATGGTGTTGATGAGTGCACTTATAAATTACCCATCATGAAATGGGGAAAACATGTTGAAAGAGTCTTTAAAAAATTCACTGAAGCCAAATGCAGCCTCTCACAGCAACACCAGCTAGTACACTAATACAGATGGGTCCCTAGAACACATGTAGCTGAGGAAACCTGTACTACAAGGGCCCTCCAGAAGATAATTCCATTTTGAGTGGGGCATTCCCCTCTTATATAAGAAACCATCGTTTCGCCCATGAGTGCCAAGATTTACTCATGTTCTTTCTTCTAAGAATTTTATAGTAAAACACTTTTTCCAATAATATAGAAGTACTTAGTATTTACATCGGTAACCCACCATGAGTTAATATTTATGTGTGGTCTGAGGTAAGGGGTCCAAATTTATTCCCTTTCATATGGATAGCCAGTTGTTTCCAAACCATTTGTTGAAAAGAATATTCCTTTCCCTATTTAATTTTTTGGCCATTTTGTTAAAAATCAATTGACCAAAAATCTTAGGTCTTATTTCTGGACTCTGCCATCTATTCTGTTGATCCATATATCTGTCTTATGCCAGCACCTTACTGTCTTGATTACCATAGCTTTGTAGAAGGTTTTGAGATCAGGGAGTGTTAATCTTTATTCTTTTTTCAGGGTTGTTTTAGATCTCTTGTATTTCCTCATGGATCCCTAGTTATCTTTTGTTATTATCCATTTCTTAAATGTTTGTCATAGTCACAGAACATGCTCTGTATGATTCCATTCTTTTGAAATTTGTTTTATGGCAAATTTTTGTAAATGTTCCCTTTGTGCCTGAAAAGAATGTATGCCTGCAGTTGTTAGGTGCAACATGTAATTCCATTAGATCAAGTTTGTTAATGGCAGTGTTCAAATCAGCTCAAAAGCGTTGCTGATTTTAGTGTACATGTTCTATCAGTTCCAAACAGAAATACATTAAAATTAGCTAAGCCAGCTTTCTTTTAGTTAATATTTACACAATCTATTTCCCTCCTTTTTTATTTAACATATAGCTTACAAATAATGTCAATTATATTTTGCTTTGATTTAAATAGTCTGACAATTAATTGCTATTATATTTCTATTTAATTCACATCTGCATGCTTACTATTTATCCCAGGGATCCCATACTTCTTGCTCCTTTCTTTTCTTATTTTTCACTAGGTATATATTTTAACATTTTTATTTCTCCTCAACTAGCTTCTATGCACATACTCTTTTCATTTTATTAGTAGTTACCCAGGAAATTGTAACAGTCATCTTTGATGTTAGCAAAGATGAATATTAATACCTTTATCCACTTTCTGAATAATGAAATGACCTTAGAACACTTTCATCCCAAGTATTTCTTTCCCATTGTTATCAAATACAGACCGTTCCACTACAATGTTTTTTAAATGAGGCTTAGCTTATACCTGGCTGATAAACAATGATGTCAATATAACTCAGAGATTCTGCTAGTTTGTGTGTGATTTTCTCTAACATGTGAATGTTTTAAAGCCATAAGAGACAAGCTTTCTTATAATTAAAACAAAGCCTAATGTTTTGTGAAGACCTTTAGGGGGGGAAAAAAAAAGCTAAAAATTCTTCAAAAGTGCCTAACTTTAGTGCAAAAACAGGCTGTTTTGGTGGCTTTAAGAATCTCTTAGCCCTGGCTGGTAGCACAGTGGGTAAGGTGCCGGCCTGCGAACTCAAAAGTTGCAGGTTCGATTCCCCAGCCAGGGTACATAACCAGGTTGCAAACCAGGTCTCCAGTCAGGTCTGTGGCTGGAGGCAGGTGAAACGCAACCATACATTGATGTCTCTCTCCGTCTCTGCCTCTCTCCCTTCCCCTTTCTAAAAATAATGAAATAAAATCTTTAAAAAAAATTAAAAAAAAAAGAATCTCTTACACATTTGGTGACTTTATATGAAAAGCTGAAAGTACAGATGAATAAGCTACAAAGACATTTCCTTCTATATTATAATAATGTTTTGATTGATAAAGCCTACTCTTACATTGTATTTTTAAATAGTCTAAGTAACAGCCAGAAAATTGACTTTTTTGGTAAGGGGTCCAAATTCTATGAATTCTGAGGTAACTTTGCATAACCACCACCATAATCAGGATTCAGAACAGTTCTTTACTTTCAACGGTTTCAAAGTGGTCTTCCACTTCCTCTGACCTCGCAGGTTTCTCATGAGAAATCCATAGGCGTTTGACTAATTGTTTCTCTATAAGAAATTCTGCATCATTGTGGTTTTTATTCTTCCTGTTTTCAAGAGTTTTCCCCTTTCTTAAGTTTTCAGCAGTTTGGTTATGAAGTATATGGCATGGATATCTTTGGGGCTTATTTAGCTCCTAGAATCTGTAAACGTGTATCTTTCACCAAAGTTGGGAGATTGTCAGCCTTCTTTCTGGATGTATGATTTTCTGCACCTCACTCTTTTCTCCATCTGCCAGTGTGATGGCACAAATGTCTGAGCATTTGATATTGTCCTTAAGCTTTGTTCATATTTAAAAAGTTATACCACTCTATCTTCAAGCTCAGAATTTTTCCTCTATTGTCTCCATTGTTAAGAAGTCAATCCAATGAGATATTTATTTCAGTTATTCTATTAGTTCTAAAATTTCCAAGTGGTTCTCCATTATAGCTTCTATGTCTTTGTTGAGGTCTCCTTTCCTTTTCTTTTTTTTTAAATTTAATTGTATTGTTGTTGTATTACATCCATTCCCTTTTTACTCCCTCTGTCCCCTTCCCCACCCACCCACTCCCCCAACAAAGTCAATTCTACTTGTTGTCCATGTCCATGGTTTTTCCATACTAGTTCCTTAATTAAACTGCTCCCCTTCTTTGTCTCCTCCTCCCCACTCCCCTTTGCCCACTGAAGGTCTATTCATTGTATTCATGTATCTGGTTCTGTTTTGCTTGTGGGGTTTTTTTTTGTTTTGTTTTGTTTGAGAACTTCAACCAAACCTACTTTATTTCTTTTTTAATTTAATTTTATTGTTGTTGTATTATATCCATCCCCTTTTTACTCCCCTCTGTGCCCTTCCCCACCCACCCAATCCCCACTGAAGTCAATCCCACTTGTTGTCCATGTCCATGGTTCTTCCATATTAGTTCCTTGACTAAACTGGTCCCCTTCTTTGCCTCCTCCTCCCCCCTTCCCCCTCCCCTCTGCCCACTGAAGGTCTATTCAATGTATTCATGTATCTGGTTTTATTTTGCTTGTTGATTTGTTTTGTTCATTATTATCCTGTAATGGGTGAGATAAATGGTATTTGTCTTTTACTAACTGGCTTATTTCACTAAGCATAATACTCTCCAGTTCCATCCATGTTGTTGCAAAGGGGAGGAGTTCCTTCTTTCTTTCTGCTGTGTAGTATTCCATTGTGTAAATGTACCTAAGTTTTTTGATCCAATCATCCACTGATGGGCACTTAGGCTGTTTCCAGCACTTGGCTATTGTAAATAGTGCTGCTATGAACATAGGGATACATAGATTCTTATGAATTGGTGTTTCAGGGTTCTTTGGGTATAGTAACAAGATCACTTTAAAGCATTCATAAGTTAAAGTTGGTTCTTATCCATTCAGCTGTCCTATGTCTTTTGATTGGTACATTTAATCCATTTACCTCTGTTCCTGTGTTTCTGTCTGTCTCTCTGTTTCTTTATCTTCTTAAAGCATACCCTTTAGCATCTCTTGCAATGCTGGTTTGGTGGAGATGTATTCTTGTAGACTTCTTTTGTCTGGGAAGCTCCTTATTTCACCTTCCATTTTGAATGACAGCCTTGCTGGGTAGAGTATTCTTGGTTGCAGGACTTCATTTTTCATTGCTTGAAATATTTGTTGCCATTCCCTTCTGGCTTGTTGTGTTTCTGTTGAAAAATCAGCTGATAACCTTATGGGATCTCCCTTGTATGTTATTAGCTGCTTCACTCTTGCTGCTTTTAGGATTCTCTCCTTGTCTTTGAAATTTGCCATTTTCATGATGATGTGTCTTGGAGTGGGCCTGTTTGGGTTCATCTTCCTTGGGACCCTCTGTGCTTCCTGAGTTTGCATGACATTTTCTCTCCTCAAGTTAGGGAAGTTTTCTGTTATTACTTCTTCAAAGAGGTTTTCTATCCCTTGCTCCTCCTCTTCTCCTTCTGGTATCCCTATGATATAGATGTTATTACATTTCATGTTGTCCTGCAGCTCTCTTAAAACCTCTTCATTCTTTTTCAGGCTCTTTTCATGTTGTTGCACTGCCTGGGAATTTTTTCCTGCATTGACCTCCAGCTTGATGATCCAACCCTCTGCTTTCTCTAGCCTGCTTTTGGTTCCTTCTACTGTGTTCTCCAATTCAGAAATGGTATTCTTCATTTCATCCTGGCTCTTATTGATGGTGTCTATGTCCTTTTTAATGCTTGTGTAGTTCTCAGTAAGTTCCTTGTAGCTTCCCTGGAGTTCTTTGTAGTTCCTCTGGAGTTGTTTATAGTTTTCTTTGAAGTCGTTGAGCTCATTGAGTTTCTCTATCATCATTATTTTGAATTCCATGTCTGAGAGTATGCTTGCCTCTGTTTCATTTTGCACTCTTCCTGGGGATTCCCCTTTTCCATTTGCTGAGGGTTTATTTCTTTGTCTCCCCATTTTAGGTGACTTTTGTCTGTTTCTGCTTCTTGGATTGGTCTGCTTTGACTTACTGTCTTAGTGGTGTGACCTTCAGTGGTGTACAGGTGCACTTTTTTTTTTTTACTTCTTGGATCTGTGCTTGGTGATATCAGTTTGTGTCTCAGTCTGGGCCTAGTCAACCAGTTGGAGACTAACAGAGTCTTTGTCTTCTCTAGTTGTTAATCCAATCAGCCTGTTATCAGTGGTCAATTTTAGGCATCTCTGGGCAGGCAAATGAATTCAGTTGTTAATCCAACCAACCTATGATTTTAGGTCAGGTGTAGGCACTGCTGGATAGGGCGGATTAATTCCTATGGGTGGGGCTGTGGCTTCCCCTCAGGGTCCCCACCTTTGGGGAAGAGGGGTCTGCCGGCTGTATGGGGGATGGGTCAACACTGGACTCACAGGCTGCTCCCTCAACTCTTCCCTTAAAGCCACTAACCCAAACCCTCCTTAAGTGTCTCTAGTCCACTCTGCCCTTTTACTGCTGAAGCCCATGGTAAGTGGGTGCCTCTGTATTTTCGTGTGTGGTCCCTTTAAGAATTCAGTCTCTCTGTCAGGCTGGCTAAACCTGGTGACTTTTTGCTTTTTGCAGATGGGTGCTATGTTGCTGTAGGCTGGGAAGCCCAGTTGGGGGTTTAGACCCCACCCTTCTCAGGTGGAGCCCCGGCTGCTGAGATGTTTCTCCATCCCTTCAGCTGCCGCCCCTGGGAGCCCCGCCAGACTCTCGAGTCTCTGCATTTTCTACAGGTCACGTTGTGATGAATCAGCTCTTCTGTTCTGTCCCTGGTAATAAGGCTTCTCTCCAGTTGGTGTTCTGTTGGTTATTCCAGATAATTTCTCCCTAGTTAAGTTGTAATTCTAGTTTGGTGTTGGGAGGAGATTGGTGTAGCTCCACTTATTCCTCCGCAATCTTGGTTTTCCTTTTTTCCTTTTATCTTAACAGTTTCCATCCTCATTTTATAATAGCTATTTTAAAATTTTTGTCTGATCACCCCAATATTTATGTCATGTTAATGTGGACATCTGTTGGTCATCTTTTCCCACAAGGGTTGAGCATTTCCTTAATTTTGGATTGTGTCCTGGCTATGGTGGATATTATGCTATGAAATTTTGGGTCTTGTTTGAATTCTATGAAAAATGGTGATATTTTGTTTTCAGAGGCAATCAACTCACGGGTTCTGTTCTGGCTGCAGGTTCTGATCAGCCAGCCTTCTGTGGTTTGTAGCTTTAAATGAATTCCACTTTCCAACCTTTGCCATGCTTTTCAGATCTGTCCTGCATGTATAACATCATTGGTCCTCAGAAACAGTCTGTCTCTTGGTTTAGTTCTCAAATCTTTTGAGATGCTCTTCAGATCCACATATGCACAGTACAGAAGTGAGCCCAGGATTTCAGAGCCACTTCCCAAGCTCCTGTTTTTCTGCAGCTTTCCCATACTGTCTCTTTCCTTGTGGCTCCCCATTCAGGGCCTCTGTCTAAGAACCTAAAGCTAGGGCTTTAATTACCCGACTTCCCACAATTTCATTCATGTCTTAGGCCAAATGGCAGAAGGACCGAGGGGGAAAATACGAACAGTAGGGGCTTACATACCATTGGGGGATACTCTTGGGACCCCAAATACTCTGATAAAAGAATAAGGTTCCCAACTGTATGGGAAAACATAATTGCCAATGATACCTCAGACAAGGGTCTGATCTCCAAAATATATAAAGAACTAATGTGACTCAACACCAGGGAGACAGACAGCCCAATTCAAAAATGGGCAAAGGACCTGAACAGACAACTCACTGAGGAAGATATACAAAGGGCCCAGAGGCATATGAAAGAATGCTCAACATCAC